>CM040915.1:8865000-9465000 GCA_023029165.1 Gobiocypris rarus | reverse complement strand
TTACATACTTGTACTTACTTTTTTCTTGTTTTAAAAGGTATACTTCACCCAAAAATGAAAGTTCTGTCATCATTTACTCACGCCTAAGTTGTTTCAAACCTATATGAGTTTCTTTCTTCAGCTGAACACAAATGAACATATTTTGAAGAATGTTGGAAACAATGCAAAAGACTCGTGATTTACTGTGCATTAAACTACAGGTACAGAATACAGATAAAGCATTTGTGGATTGTGAGCAAAAGGACAATAATGCATGATTGCTCTGTGTGTGTGTGGATCTCTCGTGTGCATTTGTAAATTGCTTTGTGTGTGTGGATCTCTTGTGTGCATTTGTAAATTTCTTTGTGTGTGTGGATCTCTCGTGTGCATTTGTGGATTGGAGCGCGTGCATGTGACTCTCCCGTGCGTTTGTGGATTGGAGCGCGTGCATGTGGATCTCTCCTTTGCATTTGTGGATTGATGCGTGCATGTGGATCTCTCCAGTGCGTTTGTGGATTGGAGCGCGTGCATGTGGATCTCTCCTTTGCATTTGTGGATTGATGCGTGCATGTGGATCTCTCCAGTGCGTTTGTGGATTGGAGCGCGTGCATGTGACTCTCCCGTGCGTTTGTGGATTGGAGCGCGTGCATGTGGATCTCTCCTTTGCATTTGTGGATTGGTGCGTGCGCATGTGGATCTCTCCTGTGCATTTGTGGAAGGTTTTGATACTGTTTTCACTCCATAGCTATAGCTTATTTGTCGCTGCAGATGAGGCTAGGATTGTGAGCTTGATCAATTATTGCTGAGCCAAGAGGGCGTTTCCACGTTCGTTTTCATTTCGATTTCACTTTCTTTCTTTGGAATAGGATGGCATATGCAGTTTATCACATTGCAGTGAGTTGAAAGAGCCTTGACATTTTTTTTATTTGTTTTCTCTCTAATTGGCTTTCATTATTTTGGAGGCTGAAAAACACCCATCAAAACCTCTCACTGCATCTGATTCTGATTAGGGAACGCCATCTAGCGTTCAAACGCACGTATCGCCACACGTTTGGTTGGGTGCAGCCTGTAGCACGATGACGTAGCTGGATCAGATCCAACATGGTGGTTCGTAATGGCGACGTCATACCGATCTAGTTATAATGCGTATGCGCTGGTCTTAAGTGACATGTATGGTCAATATTGTATAGATGATGTTCTAACCTGTTTAGTAAATAGTAATATAGGTTTTGATGAATAGTCATCGTTATCATAGTTTCTCTCTACATGTAAAACAGTTGTAATATATTCTGGTCATATTTGCTGTTGAGTGGAAGCAAAATGAGTCAAGTAGCCTAACTGTCTGTAATTTTAATCCTCAAGGTACAATACAACAAGATATGTAAACAACTTAAAATACCAGTACACATTCAAGGGATAATGCAAAACGTCTCCAATATGCGCATGTGACGTCATCAAAATGGGAATGAAACCGGCATGCACGTACAGTACGTGTTGGATCTGATCCAGTACGTCATCGTGCTACAGACCATAGACATAATAAATACATAATCGTTTAAATTGTGTCAATTTTCACAGTTTTATTCATAATTCATTGTCATGCCCTGAACGAGAATGACCAAAAAAAATGCCGTACTTAAATGGAAATGCCCCACTATAAATGGTGTCAGGTTACAGTGCCCAACATGGTAGCAACCAGAGTCTGAAGTTAATCGGGTGATTTCTGGGAAAAGCCCCCAAGTGGTGCACAACGCATATGCTACTTTCACTTTCACTTTTACTCGGCAGCCAAAGATAGCCTGTTGTTAAGAGAGCGTGCATGTCTGGGAATGACTCAAAAACAACAACAAATTTAATAACGGGAGGAGCCTAGCAGGTTTGTGCAGTTCAGAGATAAAAACGGTGCAGTCACTTTCTGCTGTTAAACAACAAAACTCTAACGGCGAACAGACTACTTCGCTCCATCTCATTTTCAATAAGGTATTAACATTCATATTTAATCTTTATGAAATATATTTATGTGTATGCTTACGTTTGAAATCGCGAGAATGGCTTTGTTTTATTTATTAATTTTTCTTGTCTTTTGCAGTCATGGCGTGCGGCGGGTTCATGTCCGCTCCGGTCTGTCTTATTGAAAATGATGAAAATGGGAAGCTTTGCGTTAGAAAACAGGCCAAAGACATATTGGATGGGATCAAGGAGCCGGTGGTGGTGGTGTCTGTGGTGGGACTCTACCGTACGGGGAAGTCCTACCTTATGAACCGCCTGGCAGGACAACAGTCAGGTGAGAAAAACTGATGAAAGTCTTTTTCATGTGCAGTATGCCTATGCTGATATAACAAGGACACGGTCAATGTATGTGTAAAATATTTGCTATATTAAAATGGGATATATATGCCTACATTGAGCCTAAACAATTATAAATTACACACATAAGTTAAATAACAATATAGGATCTGTGATGCTAATATTTGTGCTCTGAAAATGATTCACAAATTCATAAAAATGCATTTCATAAACCATATAAAGGCATATAAAGTAAAAACTTTTAAATTGAAATAACCAATTTCAATACAAAAAAAAAAGTATTAAAGGCACTAAGATTTTTTGGATTCAAATATCCAAAAACCACTAGAACAATGTTATATATTTGTTGATTTAATACTTACATTGCATTTCCAATAATGTTTAAATTCAGATAAATAAGCAATTTTAACCAGGACATGGACTGTGTCTGCCTATATGACATCATTCCCGCATTACCCTTGATTTCCGTCTGTAGAAACCATGGAAACACCAAAGACGCTTTAATATATTGTGTTTTATTAGACAAGGGAACAACTGTTTGGATACATTCATCTACAGAAAAAATTCAACTCTCAAAATATATAATAGTAATTGTTATATAGCTAAACACAGTTAGTTTTATTGTTTAAATCTTGTTTTTATGATTTACCGCGAGTACCATGGTAACATGCCTAAAACTGCAGTGTGCTTCAAGTGTCTCACAGTGGCCGCCGAACAAACGCACAGAGATGCATTATAGCATAACTTTCAACACACTGCCGGAAAAAGTGGAAGTGGCCGTCTGCAGCATAATAAAAGCTCTGCGAAATCCAGGCGTCATCTTGTTACACCTTTGCTTTGAATAAGCGACCTCTTAGCAGCGAAAAATTACATATTGTGGCTTTAAAGGTGCACTTAGTAAAACCACCCTGATGCTGTCTGGGATTGATCATAATGTCCGAATAAAGCATTTCAACAATGTAATCTATATCTAAAAACTGATTTTGTTGTTTTTAAATGATGCTGCATCCTAAATGTTTAGTGCATGTCCAAGATAACTGGCAATATTTTAAAACACCAATGCACACC
Organism: Gobiocypris rarus; assembly: GCA_023029165.1. Taxonomy (NCBI): domain Eukaryota; kingdom Metazoa; phylum Chordata; class Actinopteri; order Cypriniformes; family Gobionidae; genus Gobiocypris; species Gobiocypris rarus. Next base: position 9,461,646 of record CM040915.1, on the reverse strand, counting down.
ACTGATATATACATATAAATACATTTAGACCACTTAGATTAGTGATTGCTATCAGGATGTGAAGAGACTTTCAACCAGCATAACAGAAAATGTTTCTGGAACAAATCACCTACCCTGCCTTTAAGTATTTTTTGGCATCATTTTTATTATTATTTCATAACAAGAACAAGAAATAAAGAAATTATTATTCATATATTCAGAAAACTTTTGTCAGCTTGTGTTACCACAATGCAGGAAACCATTTTGTGACAAGCATTATACAGGAAATGGCTTTACAAACAGGATATCATCTTAAGCTTTTCTATGAAATAGTATGTTTTTCAGAAACACAGAACCAACGTGAATATTAACAGAAATAATATATTTCTTGAGTTCTGGATTGGTAATTAGATTTAAACATTTGTTTTCATTCATTTTCATTCATTGTCATTGTGGTTTTCTCAGGCTTTGCTCTCGGCAGCACTATTGAATCAAAGACCAAAGGCATCTGGATGTGGTGTGTCCCTCACCCTAATAAAAAAGGGCACACTCTGGTGCTGCTGGACACAGAGGGACTGGGAGATGTGGACAAGGTGAGGAGGAAGACCATACAGCATCCATAGCAATGTTATCTCTATAGTCTACAATCACCTACCATCTTGTCCTTTCACTTTCCATTAACTAGCTTATTATTTTTTTTAAATGAATGGTCTTTTGCTAGTAAAGGTAAATAAATGAACCCTTATTCTGTAGCTGATGGACTGTTAATGTTTCAGGGGGATGAGAAACATGACACGTGGATCTTCTGTCTGGCTGTTCTTCTCAGTAGCTCTCTAGTGTACAACAGTTTAGGGGTCATCGACAACATGGCACTGGAAAAGCTGCAGTATCCTTCTCACATCCACACTAAACAAGCAATTAACATGCACATGCACTGTAATAGATTAAAAACACTCTCTCATAGCATTAGTGTAATTCTTCCTGAACAGCTCTGAATTTAGCTATGTTACAGAGCTAACGGAGAACATACGTGTGAAGGCAGAAGTGAGTCAAGACGAGGATGATTCAGTAGATTTCATGCGCATTTTCCCATCATTTGTCTGGGCTGTTCGTGACTTCACTCTGGAACTGAAAAAGGACGATAAACCAATAACATCAGACGAGTACCTGGAGAGCGCATTGACACTCAGATCAGGTCAGATAAAGAGTTGACATTAAACACATACAGTACATACTCTTTTACTAACAAAACCGCCATCACAGATAATGTTTGTCCTGTTGAAAAATTTTAGACCAACTTGAACTAGATTACAGTAAATTCTACAGTGGTCTTAAAGCTACGGTGTACAGCTAGTGACACACTGGTCATAATTACAGAAATAATGACAGTCTCCAAAATCTCCAAAACCCTAATTATTTTCTTAATAATTATCTTATTTTAGGTAACTCGGCTTTGATTGAGCGGTTTAACCTTCCCCGCCGCTGTCTGCGACATTTCTTTGCGGTGAGAAAGTGCTTTGTGTTCCCTCGGCCGGCTAGTACACAAAACATGAGAAGAATGGAGGAGCTGACCAAGGAAGAACTGGATTCAGAGTTCCTTAAGCAGGCAGAAACTTTTTGCAGTTACATTTATGACAATGCAGAGCCAAAAGTTGTCAGCGGAGGTCGTACGATTACTGGAACAGGTGTGTGCCGCCTTAGAATCCCTTATTAATCATTTATAAAAGTTCTGAATTTCTTTGAAGGACCAATGTTCAAAGGACTGTGTATTAAAAAAAGCAGAGGACTAACTGAACTATCGAGTTGTGTTTCCGGGCAGCTCTGGGGAATCTTGCTGAGGTTTATGTAGAGGCGATCCGCAGCGGGAAGGTTCCATGTCTGGAGAATGCAGTCGTGTCTCTGGCTAAGATCCAGAACGTCCGTGCAGTGGAACAGGCCCTGGAGTCCTACATGACCGAGATGCTCTGCATGGCTCAGCTTCCTATGGACCCTGCAGATCTGTCCGACATCCACACAGTCGCAGAGAAGAAGGCCATAGAAAGTTTCATCACCATGTCCTTCAATGACAATGACCAGATCTACCAACAAGAGCTCATGGTAACTTTGAATTATTTTTGTGTTCTTTTTTCATTTGCATATTAGTGGTAGCATTTAGCTAGATTTAGCGAACATGTCATACATTTATAGAAAAGTTCCATGTTTAAGACGAGAAGCTCCATAATGTGGATTACTATAGAAAATAATTGTTACTCTTCCATAAGTTATTTAAAAAAAATACAAATGCTGGTATTAAATTATGTTAACTTGCATTAGTATTTAAATATTAATTTAAATACTCTCTCACTCTCACTCTCTCATTGCTTCTTACAATTTAGGGGAAGATTCATAATGAATATCAAGACTTGTGCCAGCAGAATCATGAAGCATCTCTCATGCAATGTGAGAAAGATCTGCGTGAGGTGTTTGATGAACTGGAAAAAGGCATTTCTGACGGATTATACCTGAAGCCTGGAGGATACCAACCGTACAGAGACAAGCTCTCACAGCTGGCTGATAAGTACAGAGCAAGAACACAGTCACAAATAATGGTACAGAACACGCATGCATGCTCTGCTTGTGTTTAATTGTTCTAGATAGTCAAAAGTACAACAGCACGTGACAGCACTGATAAACACCTTTAATGCTGATAAAGATTAAAGATGAAAACTTGAAAAACTCTTAGGTTGTCCTAAATCTGTTAAACCTTGAAGCATACTAGAAATTGTAAAGAAGCAGACCTGTCAAACCTGAAACCCCATGACCCATGTGCTATATTTGAAGTTATGCAAGATATGGTACTTTCATGATTGTTTTTTAAAACATTCCTCAACATTCCTCTTTGTTTGCAACATGAGGGTTACTCAATTATAACAATTCTGATATAATTGGGTGAACTATTCCTTTAAGTATGATTTGTTTTTATCAAAACAACACTCATTTAAGAAACAGATACTTTGAATGATTAGAAATGTGTTTTTTTCCACAGAGTGAAGAAGTGTTGAGCAAGTTTTTAAAAGCAAAGGAAGAGGTTGGAAATATGATTCTACAGGCTGACCAATCTCTCTGTGCAGCGGAACAGGAAAAAGAGGGTACAATTCAAATCAGCTGCACACTTTTCTGTCAATCAAGACTTTCATGATACACAAGACTGTACATTGACTTTAATCAGAACAGAAACAAACAGATTTTGTGATTCACTTATAGCTGCAGTTGCTCACACTTTCATTACTGTATACTTCTCTTGTGTATGTGTATTGTCTAGCTGTTGGGTCAGAATGAGTGTGCAGACTAAACGTTCTCTTTATCTATACAGTGCAGAGATTAAAGAATGAGATCTTGGAGCAGCGGCAAAGAGGCCTAGAGGAACAGAACCGGTTACAAGAGCAGGCGTTTAAAGACATGCAGAGAACACATGATGAGCATGTCAATCAGATGATTCGTCAGATGGAGAGAGAGCAAGAGAGAGTGAGGAGAGACAATGAACGAGTCCTGGAAGCCAAACTGAGGGTAATAACAGGACACTCACTCTAAAAACTCTCACATGTTCAATGTTGTGTTAAAAGGAGAACATTTTGTAAGTAGAATCAAAAAAAGATAAATCACTGTAAGGCCACTGAAATCACTCCAATGGTGGCAGCGAAGAGCGGGTGAAGGGATTTGCGCGTTCGGTGTTCTCAGCTGGACAAAATGGATTTAATCCCAATTCCTCTTTATCTGACTCCATTTTAACATAATTTAGAATTTAGATTAGAATGCCAATTTGGTTATTTGGTCATTTATGTTTAAAAGTTAGACACACATTTAATTATTCCGTTTAACCCTTTGTGGAAAGTACCCATTCATGACCTCATAGAGATCGTTAATAATTCCAGAGTAAGTCAGAATAAATCAAAATGTAACAATTTATTAAACAGTCAGGTAAATGTATAATTCCAATTACATAATCAATTCCTCAATACATAACATCAAATACTCGGAAGTACAGAGTGAGAGATGCGTTCCTGACTTTCCATAGGCTACGTAACGTTGGCTGGACACACAACGTTACGGGCGAATCTGAATACAATATTGCACCCTGAACTTTCTGCTACGTCGCCTTAAGTATTCAGACCAGACAGAAACTTATTTCAAATGGAAACATATGTTAACAAAGGGAATTTACATGTAATCACTGTCTCAGACCTGTATTGACAAAAGACCAAATGGTTGAAAGCCACACCTACTAGGCAAGATCTATTTAAACTCTTAAAACCTTTAATATATTCTTGTTTGCTTCTGTGGAGATGAGATATTTGTACCAGTCGCACTAAGACATTTCCAATTATATCAAACACATATATACTGTGTAGTATTTGTTCAGTTTTAGATCATATAGATTTTGAATACGTTTCCGATAGTCACGGCATGAGGGGGCCAAGTATGATGGGGGGGAGAAGCAACTGAAAGAAACACATGTAAATTAGAGCCATTCTTAGTTGATTCACACAACGTGACGTTGTCTGCAAAAAGTATCCTTTGTCTTCCACCAGACAATCTGGCATTACTTTTTACAGCCTTTCATCACTATTCGGTATTTGAATCAACATAAAACACATGAACTTCATTACAAAATCAGATGAAACTCAGTAAGTTGAAGTGATCGCTGTTGGTGGCCTATCTTTGAATAGGTGAACGTTACTTCAATGGAATTTTGGAGATTTTTAAAATAAAAGAAATGACTAAAGGTTTGAAAAGAGTCGGTACATTAGGCTGCTAGGTCTGAATTAATTGCTGTGTAATGGTCAAAGTTAGAGGAATATTCAATGTAATGTTTAAGGAATACCAATATATTGCTGCTTGCAAGCACTGTAATGAGTAAGGGAAAGAAGCATTTAGCAGCATTTCAGCAAATGTATGATTTAAGTCATAGTGGGCCAGATTTACTAAACAGGGCAAATCAGCGTGAGAGCGCAATTCCAAAAAGGTGCCAATGGGAGTGGAAAGTTCTGCGAACTTAATTAGCCGGATCATTCCATAATGACCAATGCAATCTACCTGTTAGAGTCTGGTCTGACATGCTTTTTTGGGCGGTAAATAATGGAAGCTGACGAGCGCAAACCTTTTTAAAAACCATTTCAATACTCTCCTCCCATAAATTTTGCGTCTGAAAGGGAAACTCCTACAAATGCATATGCAATCATTTTAGCTGCAAAAATAACTGTGTCCATGCCTTTTCAGCGCTAATTTTTCACTGCGTGTCTGTAGTCAATCCTGATAGTAGTTTTTAACACCAAAAGAGGGTTTGCACTGGCGCAAGCTGTTAGTAAATCTAGCCCACTGTCTTTAAATACATAATATACAAAATAAACAAATGTAAGAAGTAATGTAGAACATATAAAACATTTTATATGCTAAGTATATAGAATATGGGTGATAATCTGTAGCAGTTTTTACTTGAGATGTTTTTGGCGAGCTCGATTAGATGTATTGTCTGAGTTTACAAATCACTCTACAGACTGTTTTTGAGGTTTACTGAATTTGCTTATGGTCAAGATTAGGATTAGACGTTCTTCATTGAGGTGCTGTTTGTGTTGCAGGAGAAGGAAAATCTTATACAGCAGGGCTTCCAGAAGGAGGCTGCTCGGATGCAGAGTGAGATTGACAGCCTAAAAGCAGACATGAGTAAACAGGAGAGGTCTCAACCCTCCACAATAAGCAAGGTTTTGGATGGTATCGGCACTGCGGCCACTTTGGTCTTGCCAGGCTTCATCCCTAAAGTAGCTGGTATTGGTCTGTCCTTGCTCTCAAGACTGTTTTGAAAATGGATATACATTATTCACACACTCACCTATACCTGTCATTGCATGTGAAATCGAGTTGCTGTTCTCACAGATGCCATTCACGTTCAAAGACCGTCTTATTATTTGCCAAGCTTGCAGCAACATTTGTTATGAACTGTAATCAAAGCTGTGCTATCAGAGTGATGGGAACTCTTTACATGTAACTTTAAAGTGGTTCACATAATCTGTGAATCCTGGCGTAAATCTTACTGGGAAACTTCCAATTTATAGGCCGATATTTGGCCATACTGAGGCCAATATCTGTGTTCAGTTGGCAGATTAAGAAAAGCATTGTTAGTGGACAGTAGAATTGTAATTTCTTTCTGTGTGTTTTAGTTAATAAACCTTATCTGATCTTAAACTGACTTTTTCACTTTTTTATTGTTTTTGTTTGTATTGTTTGCAATCAGATAGTACATTTTTTTGACACCCCCATAGGCTAAAAGTGGTCTGTGAAATATGATAAAATAATTTGATTCAGACTGATTGTGTCTTGCACAAAACATCACATTATGACAGGTTTGTTTAGTAATTTATATATGAGCACAACTGTTTTCCACACAGTAGAGCTTAAAAGTCAGCAAAAGCTACTAAGAGGAACTTCCAGTGTAACACATTTGGGAAAACTTCTCTTACTGAAGTCCAAACACTTAAAATTCTTTGAGAGAACCCATGAAAAATGAGCTATCCGGTTTGGCCTACACATTTATGTCATGATGGCGTGATTCAAACTTTATATGCGGCCATTTCTTGTATTCTGAATCCTCACCCTTGTTCAAAATAAAAAAATAAATGGAATGTAGAAGTTTTTAAGGCTGGAGTCAAATTGACTCCAAAAAAGAGAGGGAAAGGAGAGAAAAGGAGTTGGTGACGACAACAGCTTCAAGATGTATGAACCTACAAGTTAAATCATAATCAAATTTATTTTGATAAATGTAATGATTAAAACAGATTTTAATCAGAATGAAGAATGCAATGGTTACATCCAAACACAAGCAGTAAGAAATTAAGGTCTACTAAATACAGTTAAACTTGTATGACTTACTACATTTACAAAATAGTAGATTTTCCAATCACCTGCAACTCAGTACATGGTTGTATACAGTATAAGCATGTGAATTAGGACACCAGTCAATAACAAACTAAATATAATCTTACTAAATAAAAACCTACTGATGATTGTTATATAAGCTATATATAAATGTTATATTTGTAATTTAACATGTCATCCAATATGTCCATGTCTTTCATTCTTCAGTCGAAAAGAAATTAAGGTTTTCGATGAAAACATTCCAGGATTTTTCTCCATATTATGGACTTCAATGGACCCCAAACGGTTCAAGGTCCAAATTATAGTTTCAGTGCAGCTTCAAAGGGCTTTTTTTGGAGTCGACTCCATTTATTTTACATCAAAACAGGGTCAGACATAAGACAACATGGCATTCATTACACAATTTATTTATTTTAAGTATTAAAATCCCCTTATTAAATCAACACACTTTTGCATGATATCTCTGCACCCAAGTAGCAGTGCTTCGCCTGTGCTTCCCCATAATATAGTCCCAAATTAATATCTGCCTAGAAAATCGCCTAGTCTTAATCTGAATCGCTATTTGTACTTTTTTTACTCGGGACATGCTAGCTGGCAACATAGGATTCCATTCATTATGCTAAGCTAAACTAGCGGCGACCTTGCCAAACTAAAACAATGCATGCACTGAGACAAAAATGCATTTGCCCACATATCTAAATGTAGGAAAGAAGTTGAATAAGCCCTATTTCTAAAAGCAGTGGAGTGTTCCTTTAAATAGTGCACTCAACTGCTATAGGGATTATTAATTCCAAGATCAGTGAGATTAATCTAGATTTAAAAAAATCTATGCCCACCACTAAAAAAAAAATATTTGATGAATTTAATGTTTTAAACAGATTGTTGGAATAATGCAATGGTTACATCCAAACACAAAGAAAAGAAGGTCTACTAAATACAGACAAACTTGCATGTCTTACTACATGTATAAAATAATGGATTTTCCCATGACCAGCAACTCAGTAAACAATTTGTGTACAGTATACTCTAAAAATGTGAATTAAGACACAACTAAATAACAAACTAAATATATTTTTACTAAATAACCTACTGATGATTGTTTTGATATGAATCCTTTTGTAATTTGACAGTGATTTTCAATGAATGGGTATTTAAAGCTTGAGTCTTTTCATCTGGACCCTGTAATCGAGGATGTAAGGAAGGACATGCGATAGAGCATTGATAATAGGCATTGCACTTTCCTTCATAAAACCGCCAGAACTTTTCTCTTCCTTTTCTTTTTTAAGATTCTTTATGTCTTCATCCAGAAGATCAGCTTTCTCCTTAAAGCCTTTTTTTTGCATCTCCTCTTGCTCCTTCAGTTTGCTCTCAATGGCTCTGTCCATCTCCTGCTGCTGCTGCTCCAGCTCCTGTTTGAACTTCTCCTCCATCTGCCTCACCCTGTCCTCATGTCGCATATTCTCTGCCGTCATCATTCGTTCGTTCTCAATTCGTTTCTCCTCTTCCTCTTTACACTTCTGTTCCAGCAGAGCATTTTTCTCCTTTTCTTCTGTCAGTCAAGATAAAAAAGAGAAATTATGTGAAAATTATGCTGAAACTTAACCTCCAGAACCTGAACTTCAATACGATGCTATTGAGTAAGAATTTGTACAAATGCTCCAGGATTATGAAACACCCTAATGAATTACAAATATTCATAAGGTTGGTAAAGATTTACCTTGAATCTTTCTGTCGTTTTCAGTGAGTTTTGTGTCTGTGTGGAGGATGCTGTTTGCTTCAGCTCCTCGCTCATTCAGAAACTCATTCAGCACAGCCTCGGCCTGCACAAAAACATATATATTAGAGCACATTTATAGACACTTATAATAACCCAATGTGTACTCAGAGAAGCATTTAATAAAAACACAGAATGTGTCCTCACCGATACACCTTTGTTGGGTTCTCTGCGGTACTGCTCAACGATGGCGTCTCGGTCTCTACAGTAGAGTTCATATCCTCCAGACTGACTGTACTCTCCATTCTGCAGCCGCTTATTCATGTCAGAGAACAGATTCTTCAGCAGATCTCTGCACTTTCTCTCTGACGCCATCTCATTCTCTTTCAGCAGATCTACATAGTGTAGTTCTATGTTTTCCTAAACACACACAGTACATCACATATACACACAGGAAAAATTCTGTTATATTAGCTGAGTTATTGGTTAAGGACTAAATAACCATCTGTGCCCCCCTCCAACTTCCCTAAAATAAAAACATTTCCAGGACAAACAACGACAATATTTAAATACTTTAGCTAAATATAATTTCAAATAATACATAATGATTAAATTAACAAACCTTTGCACATTTAAGAATATAGCTGCATTATTATGAGTGTGCACATAATTCTGCATTTGAAACTCACCACCAGTTTTATTATGTATTCTCCTTTTTCATCTTTAAAGGAGCGTTTCATGAACTCAGCGGTGGCCAGACGGCTGAACTTCTGGTGCTCTGAGGTAATATCATCCACATTTACCGGGAACTTGTTCTTCACCTGCAAAGAACAGCATGCTTTGTAATTGTTTGCCTTTATTTACTGAAATTATCATAAATGCATAACATATGATGCCCTAAAATGTGCCTGCTGCAAATGACCTGTATATGTATATTTATGTATAATTTCATTATTCATAACATTATATTAATCAAATGATCTGAAGAAAAAAAAACAATACAGGACAGGCAGCTTTACTTAAGTAAAGTACAGTTTGCTGAATAACAGCACTGGCTGAATATTGAAAACAAAGTTTGTCGATAAGGAAGCTGGAACAGGTGAACGTTTAGCATAAAACTTTAAAGGACGGGTGAAATACTCAGTTTCAGTCAATCCAACCCGATCTCACGGCAATTCGTACATATTTTACGAGGTGGCTAATTACTGCAATTTATGCGACCTCACTCGCAATGCAATTCAGATTTTACTAAATCATACATATTTGACGAGTTGGCAAATTCGTATGAATTCGTAGAATTACCTACCTCAACCCCGCCCCTAAACCTACCCATCACTGGGTTTAGGCAAACGTCTGAATTAAATGCAGTGAGGTCGATACAAATTTGTACGAAATAGCCACCTCGTAAAATATGTACGAATTGGTCGTGAGATAGCGTTGGTCAATCTCATGTCAATCTTGAGTACCTATAGAGTATTATTGTACCCTTCATATCTCTGAAAAGTCTTTAGTTTTATTATATTTATAAAATAAAGATACGCTGTTCCGAATCTTTCTGGAAAAAAACAGAGCGGCTGGGGGTGTACTGTGTGGGCGGAGCTAATAATTAATTTAGTTCAACACATATAGTGGTCAGCTAAACAAATGTATTTAAACACACACCATACATCGCATGCTCCATTGATAAACGATCATGTTGTTTACTGATGTGTACGCGACGATAGCCAAAAACATAGACATCTGAAACAGTTTTTCTCACTGCCTGATTCCAATGCACGACCGTGAACCTTTATCGTTGGGACCGCTCCATCAAAAACACACTTCTTTGGTGACATTGTTGAGTCACAGTCCTGTGACTGCAGTGCAGCCGCCAAGAAAAGCGTGTTTATGGGCGTGCATTTGCTCTCTTGCTCTGGTCGTGAGCGCACTCTTCCAGTAGAAGTACCCATACAAGGAAAATTCAGCCCCATATGACGTCACACAAACCCATACTCGAAAAAAAACGTTCCGAAACTTATGAGAAAGAAATACTCCATCAAACGTCCAAATTATCTTTTGAAACTTTGTCCATGTTTGGCATGGGAATCCAAGTCTTTACCAGTGTAAAAAACTCAGTAAGCATGAAACAGCATCAGCCCCGCCTTTAATCCAAAAATAAACAAACAGCAAAATGAAAGTAAAGCGACAGCCCCTCACGTATGACTGCTGCACAAACATAAGCAAAACACAATGTAAAGTCTACTCTATAGGCCTTGTCCTCTCTCGTTTTGCACTGTTGTCACTTTTCCTTCCAGAGCTCCTCTGTAAGACTCGCTCCGTTCCCACGGCTCTCTGCCCCGCCCTGCTTGCCACAAATATAAATTAAGATTGTGTGTGTCTTACCTCTTCCACCCCACTCTGATACACTTTCAAAGCTTCTTGAACAGCTGACTGGTTCTCTAGATTTGCGAGAGCAACAACTGTATTGTCCAGACAGGGCACTTTCCCACTGCTGATCGTATCCACATAAATCTGCACCAGATGCCCCAGCACTGACAACACACACAAACACAACAACATATTTGTGCCTTTTTAAATATAAAAGCTTATGTGTCTGTAGTTCACACTCTGAACACTGAAATGTCCCAATAATTGTTACATTGCTAAATCACTCACATTTGCCAGTAACCCTGTGTCCTCCTTTCAGTGTTTTCACAGAACTCTTGTGAAAGATGTGGTCACAAAAACGATCCGTGACCTCCAGAAAATCTGGTACAAGGTCCCGTTCTTGCAAGCTTTCTAGGCGTATCATGTTTTCAGGCGAGGCTGGAGATGGGAACACAAAACAGTTCCGGGATGGGAAATAGGTTCGGATGCATTGACGGGGCAGGTTGTAGTCGCTGATTTTCTTACTCGCACCTAAATGAGGTTTTTAGGGGAAAATAACATTTTAACAAATTACACTAAGGAAGATTCTGTCAACATTTTGTGTTCTTAACATTTAGTCATTATTCATTTAAATGCAAATACTGGTGCTTCATGTTTACAGTATGTCTATCTAAAATACCTTTCTTCAGCTGGAGGGCAAACTCAAGGTACCCGTCCCCAGTCACTTTCTTTCCATCAATTTCCAGTTCCAAGGTGAAATCTCTAACGACCCAGATGAATGATGGGAAAAACTGCACAAACTGAGAATCCTCTTCTTCCTCCTCGTCTCCTGCTTCTGCCGATCTGATCTTGATCTGCTCAGCAAGCTCACTAACGTATCTGCAGCACATTGAGAAATCACAGCATCTTGCAAAGGTTCTATAAATGAAAGAGGGTCTTACATGTGACAGATTAAAGGATACTGCAGATTTTCCACGGCATTGTTATCGATTGTGCCACGGCTGTTGTACACCAGAGTGCTGCTCAGCAGAACAGCCAGAGAAAAAATCCAGCCGTCATTCTTAGAGTCTCCCTGAAACACAGTGTCTTCAAAGTCAAAGCATCAACCATATAACAATATGAATAAGTTTACAGCTCAATCCTTGTCCTCACCTTGTCCACATCTCCCAGTCCCTCTGTGTCCAGCAGCACCAGAGTGTGTCCTTCTTTTTTGGGGTGAGGGACACACCACATCCAGATGCCTTTGGTTTTCGACTCAATAGTGTTGCCGAGAGCAAAGCCTGAGACGATTACATTTTTTATTATTATTAGCATTATGTTGCTAATATTCAAATTTTTAACTGCCATGTCTGGACAGTTGTTTCACCTGACTGTTGTCCTGCCAGGCGGTTCATAAGGTAGGACTTCCCCGTACGGTAGAGTCCCACCACAGACACCACCACAACCGGCTTATTGATCCTACTCAGGAGCTCAATGGCATCCTTGCAGATGCAGAGAGATCCGTTCACATTCTCCACCAAACAAATGGGCGAAGGCATTAAACCAGACATGCTGGCTCTCTCTAGCTCTTTCTGTTTGCTGAAGGTTAAAAATAATAATTTAGTTACTGTAAGCAAAATGTATAAAGCCTGTAGACACAACATACTTCATGGACTCTCAAATACCATTTATATTCTGTTTTAGCCTTTTTTAAAATAGTATAAAAATGATCACTGGTATTTTATTGTCATTATGGTCCTTCATACAGAGACTGATCATCTAGTTAATTCTGTTCTTAAAACTTGCATGCTTTATTATGTTACAAGAATTTGAATTAGAAAAGTAGATTTATGCTCACATATTGATTAGCAGGGGCAAAGGTTAAAGTGTTAGAGTAACTTTGTCTTGTTATCAACACTGTTAAGGTGGAGAAAGAATAATGCATAATAATAGCACCATATAGGTCTTATTACATCACAAAACGAACATTTGCTCATTAAATACATATTTAATAATATGCAGTTGCAACCTTACATGGTTTATTAAATTATTATTTAATAACATAATTAAGTATAGGCAATGTATAAAGTATAGGAACATATTAATGTTATCCTAATAAAAGTTTGCTCTGAACTCTCATATAATAGTTATATTTGTTTTTAATGTATTTTTATAAATGCCAAAGAACTAAATAGAGAAAATAAAGTGTGCTTACATGATCCTCAATGTATAACGTGTATTGACTGCTGTATGACGATATATGCTCTCTCTTCCCTCCACAATACTTCTCTCAGCGCACTGAACGGAATCGCAGGTCTTATTTACCACAACGACTATGGCAAGCCATTTTAACTTTTATTCATTCCCAGGATTTGAATTCTTTATATCAACAATTATATTTTCATTAGATACAATGCTAGTTCTTGATACCAGGAATTACATTTCCACTAGTAAAAACTATCATTCTTGATATCAGTCAGCCTGGTTGATTCCTTATTGTTGAAATTCTGATTACACAAATTGGAAATATAATTGACCCTTCGCTAAGCCCGGCCCCCTTAGTTACTGCTACGCCTGTCAAGCTTTCGCCCCCTGTCCAAATTTATAGGATACCGGGTATCAGATTTGCACAATCGATAGGCACAATGCTTCGGCATGTTCCCCACGCTCGAAAGCTTTGACAGACCTTCCGCGCCTAGTTACGGTTGCTAAGCCATGATTGGCTTGTGGCGGTTTTAGGGCGTGGCTTAGCGAAGGGTCAATTCTTAGTAAAAATCATAATTTATGTATAAATAATTACGTGGTTACTAGTGCAAATGTTCTTGATATCAACAATTTATTGCTACTAGTAAAAATGTTTATTGTTGATATCAAGAATTGACCCTTCGCTAAGCCCCGCCCTCCTTAGTTACTGTTGCTACGCCTGTCAAGCTTTCGCGCCTGGCCCGTCTATTACAGTATGTATGTGGCGGTGTCATACATTCCCAAGGAGAAAAATTAGTCATTTTTAGCGAAAAGGTGAAATGCAGAGCAAGACAAAAGGGACTGCACTATGCATTCGAGGGATGTATCCATGGCATAATATGCAACCGATTAGAGAATAATTTAATCAAAATTGAAGCTAAAGCCTATAGGTTCCAGTGCAAGCAGCAGCCGCCTCACACGCTGACCATTCAAAGGGGAAACTCTCAAACTGAGGAACAGCTGTTCATGCACAGCAGGGTAAACAATCTAATAATTATAAATCAAACAGCTAATCCATAAGACTTGTGGAATAAACACAATACATTAGCCTGACCACTTTGCAATGATAACATTCTCCCGCTTATATTTTATATATAGATTCTCCCACACTGCTTGATCCACAAGAATCTGATGGGGTATTTTGCACTGTGAAATTGTTTTCCCTAATAAGAATCCTCAGTAAAGTTACATTGAATTAGTTCACGTAAGTTCGTAAAAAACGCTAAAATGCTTTATAATTTTTCCATGCGGCAGCATGGATCGATAGATATAGCTATAAATTTGCGCTACAGTAGGAAAATCTGACAAGGTAGGACAAATCGACAGAACAGCGTCATTTCTCCCCTTGGGTTTGAGGTTTGGGGAAGGGAAAAAATTCCTCCCCTGTCCAAATTTATAGGATACCGGGTATCAGATTTGCACAATCCATAAGCACAATGCTTCTGCATGTTCCCCTCGCTTGAAAGCTTGACAGACCTTCCGCGCCTAGTTACGGTTGCTAAGCCATGATTGGCCTGTGGCGGTTTTCGGGCGTGGCTTAGCGAAGGGGCAATTGGCATTTGAACTAGTGAAAATTGAATTGTTGATATCAAAAACGGCTTGCCATACAATAATGACAGTGTTGTTTTTCAGTATCCTCCCATATGGATTTATGGCTGAGATGTGTAACGTGATTTCTTTGCAACCTTATAGAGTGGCCAAACACAAACCGAACCAGCTTTGTTTCGCTTTTAGTTTCACTTCGTGTCAGCATCACTAATTCGCCAATGAAAGAACACACCTTTGTTTTATAACAACCCATACAGTAGGGGCGACCAAATCATGAGAACATTTTAATAGAACGTAATGTTTGCGATTTGAAAGCCACAACGTATTATAATGATCAGATTAACGTTGAAAGGTTGAATATAGCATAGGCTACTTTTCTCACTGATGAGAATGTTAAACCTGGTTTAAGCGAGTGTCAATTCCATAGGCTAATACGATTCACTCAACTGAATAAACCGCCTTGGTTTAGAAATAGCTTATAGTTTAATGAATAGACATGTTTGCTTAGCACAACTCTGAACGAAATTTAATGACGTCATATGGCGCGCACTCCGTGCCACATGCAAAATCAAAAACTGAATGACCGACCGAACGTCTTGTACTTTGAGCGTCGACTTGACGACCTGACGTGACATCAGCTTCTTGGAATTAGCGTCTTGAAAAAGATTTTGCCATGTAATAGCCTACAAGATGTGTAGGCTAAAGACTAAATTGACATTGCAGGCACTAAATACAGAGATATAAGAACACTAAACCATTTCCTGCATTATGCTGTAGGCCTACTTCCCTGAATAAGCCTTTGAAGAAAGGTGTATTCTTAGTCTTTGTGATGAACTGAAAACGCTATTGGGTCATTCCTGGTATATGTAACATTTTGGCTTCATAAGTGTTGGGAAAAAATAACATGGTTTTCATGTTTTTAGCATTCTACCAAAACAGTTACATGTATTAGGAAGCTCAGGGACTAAAACAATTAATAATTATGGGTAGATGCATTGTTCAGACTCAGTGACGGTGTTCCTCCCAGTTAGGGACATATAGGCCTACATAGTTATCACAAAATATTGATAAAAACCAATAACAAGCTTTTCTTGGATAGTATATGTCCCTTATGCCATCAGAGTATTTTTTTATTCTTGAAACAATATCAAAACAATTATTGATGAATAATAAAATAATAAAGAATAATATATATTTTTTAATGTGTTCAAAAACAAATACTGTATATGTTGTTAATGCTCCTAACCTCCCAAAATAACACATACATATGCAAAACTTTTAACAAAGCTGTCAAATTATTATTTAAAAATGACTTGCATAACAGGGTGGAACAGAGCATAACAGGGTGGAACACCAAACCAGTGGATGAGTTATCCGTCATTGTCATGCATGGTTTGCCATCAGTGATGTGTGGAACTGCACCTATATCATTTCCACCCTGTTAAGTTTATAGACAGAAAACAAAACAGAACTTCTTTTTTTTTTGACCAGACAAACATTCTTCATAACAGCCTAATAGGGTGGAACTTTAAGAGAGGGACAAGCAGGATTACATTAAAAAAAATAATAATAATAATAAAAAAAAGGTAGGAGTGAGAGTTAAAGCTTACTTCAGTTTGTACAGTTGAATTTCAGCTGGGAAAAATAAATTGTCATTTCTTAAAAATGGTCTCAGTGGAATTGTGGTCTTTTTTGGAAGTCGAGAAATACATACTAACAGGGTGGAAGATGACTTCAAGGACACGGTAAATGAAGAAAATTGTAAAAAATAATAATAATAATAACTATAGTTTCACATGATTTATAAGTATGATTAGAGGTAGTTTAGCCTCGTCTATTACATAATTAAAAAATATTTTGAGGTTTTTATCATTTCATGGTTTATAGTTCTTGTTGAAGTTGATTACTTTGCACTGAGGACATGATAAAACTGAATGCACACCAATAAAAAGGTGTGTAAAATACGAGGCTGCCAATATCGGATCTGCCATGGTTCCACGCAGAAATGGAAAAGGGAATTCTAAGAATTCAAGAGTTAACCGACAAACACCCGAGTAAGTTTGCAGAATCTTAGAATCAGCTACGGTAAAAGAGCCAAGGAATCTGGAGGAATTTCAGTGCGTAAAGGACAAGGACGCAAGCCTAAGCTGAACAACCAGTACATGCTGATAAGTACATAGAGATTTTGGAGCATAATATGCTGCCTTCAAGATGACATCTTTTCCAGGGACGTCCATGCATATTTCAACAAGACAATGCAAAACCACATTCTGCACACATTACAAAGTCCTGGCTGCAGAGGAAGAGGGTACGGGTACTTGACTGGCCTGCCTGCAGTCCCGATCTGTCTCCAATAGAGAATGTGTGGCGCATTTTGAAGCGCAAAATGCGACAACGAAGACCCCGTACTGTTGCCCACCTTAAGACTTGTTTGCAGGAAGAATGGGACAAAATTACACCTGAAACACTTCATCACTTGGTGTCTTCAGTCCCTAAACGTCTTTTAAGTGTTGTGAAAAGGAATGGCAACATTACAAAGTGGTAAATGCTTTACTGTCCCAACTTTTTTTTAAATGTGTTGCAGGTCTGAATGACAGGAAAGGATGCATATTTACAAATGACATGAAGTTGACCAGACAAAACATGAAATATTTTGTGTTCTTATTGTCTGCAATAAAATACAAAGTAAATTTAGAAATCACTTCTGCAATAAAAGTCAAAGTAAATTTAGAAATCACTTCTTTTTTTCTTTTTTTTGCGTTTTCCATACTGTCCCAACTTTTTCTGATTTGGGGTTATATGACCACCTTACTAATATTGTGTTGGTCTCCCTTTTTCTGCCAAAACAGCCCTGACAAATCAAAGCATGGACGCTGCGCGTGGTGGGAGTGACGGCACTGTGGAGACATCATATTACTAACTAGCACAGTGCTATAGACTGTTTTTTTTTTTTTAAATAACCTTTGTTTTAATTACGCTCCTAACAAATTTTTATTTGCACATTTGCTTTTAATGAACATCAGCGTGAAATAAAACTCTGGTGTGATTCTCCTTGTTACCACTCAGATCGTTGTCAAATTCTTAAAACACACATACACACACACCTGACAGGCTGAAATAATCATATGATGGTTCTAAAAAGAACATTGTTTTGTGTATTTGGTTTAATACAACGTGTTTAGGTGGTTTTGGGTTAAGAAAAAGTCATTATTTTACACATACTGTACATTATTGTTGCTCTATGCCCCTCCTTTCTAAAATGGTTCGATTTTTGCAAAGTTCATAATTCTGAAAACCGCAGTGTGCTCTAATTAACAATGTGATTGGCCCAAATACATTAAGCGTCTGACGGAAATGTCACGTTTCTTACATATTTGGAACATCTGCTCCTAAAGCAAAGCAATATTGACAAATGATGACCAAGCTGATCAATCAATGTTGCCAGTGTGACTGGACCAGAAAGGATCAGATTGGTAAGCTTGCATTTATCGTAAAACGACAAAGAAACGGTCTGTGCTGTCCCAGGTGCTAGAAACAGTGTTTGAAAAAAGTGTTAGGAAGGTTCTTTTACAAAGAATATTTCTTTGGGTTTGAGACTTTGAGCTTTGTAACTCTGTAGATCATATACATGCACAAACAACTACATAACACACTAAAGAGAAAGGAAAACAAGAAATCGCCCATATGACCCCTTTAAATAATCTTGCAAGCACTAATGTAATGTATATTGAGAAGGCAGAACTGTTTAGCCGTAATTAAAAAAAATTCTAATTTAAATCATGATATACAGTATACAAATTTACAAGCTTCACAGGATTGTTTTTGAGCGTGACAAAATGTGATCCTGTTTTTGGAGTTAGGGTTAGTCATTCCTTATTTAACTGTTGTTTGTGTATTACAGGAAAGGAAAGCTCTTCTACAGCAGGGCTTCCAGAAGGAGGCTTCCCGGATGCAGAGTGAGATCGACAGCCTGAAAACAGACATGAATAAAGCTTCACTGAGATTACTCAAGGTTTAATCTAGAATGTGTTTTATTTATTATTATTTTTCATGGTATGCCATTTTATGGAATGAGATCATTCAGTGTGACAACAGTCAGATCATTTGAAGAGCATGAACACAGTTTGTGGCCAAAACATTTTGAACATCAGTGCCATTCAGATTCACATAGACATCAAGAATCGGCGTATGAATCTCAACAATGGTGACGATCAAAAGCGTCATGCCGCAATGCATGCTGGGTACCAGCGTTGTTCAAAAATCGTCTATGACTCCCAGCATGCATTGCGGTATGAATAAATTATGCTGCTGAATAGCCTGGTTATTTCCTTTAATTCTCATTATTTAACTTTATTTTTGGTGTTGTTTTTGTGTTGACTTTTAGTAGTGTTTGTGATGTTGATGAGTTGATCTGTTCATCGGTTGTGTTTATTGTCACCATTGTTGAGATTCATATTCTGATTCTTCATGTCTATGTGAGTCTAAAGCTTACTGCAGATTAAATCATTTTTGAAAATCATGAGTTTAAAAAATCCTTCATAACTGATTCCTTATCGCTGCTTAATATTTTGTAAAAGTCTCATCGATTGATATCGTACAATAAGGGTAAAACTATGTATTATTAAAACAATGGGTTTGTTTAGGGGATATACTAACACACTTAGCATCCCATTATGATTATGTCATAAGCAAAACATAACCAGTGACACCTGTTCACACTTTTTTCATGGCTATTTCTTGCTATAACAAATGTGTCTAGCAACCACAGAAAAACCATTGCAAAGTCAAGGGTCAAGAGCCCAACTGAAGCAAACACTGATCACCATAATGGTGACCAAACATTATCAATTAAACATCAACACCAAAAGATCTGTTAATTCTCAATAAGAGCTTCTGTAGACGTCTGACAGAAATAAAGTCAGGATAGTAATGTGTGAAGCTGGTAATGCTGTTTGTGGAGTTGTTTAATCCTCTGCTGAGATCTTCAGAGATTTAATGTCTTCTTTTATCTTCAGTTGATTTCATCTAAAGCTGTGGCTGAAGTCAGTGATTTTTTCAGTGATCTTTCCTTCAGTGATTCTGAAAGTGTTCATCACTAATTCTCAATTATCACTTAATCAATCTCTTAATTATCTCATTAACTTCAACACCGCTTCAATTACTCTAACACTCTGTAGTGTGGACACATGTAAATGTTCATTTAAAACTGAAGATTTTACTGTGGGTTTTAAAGGGTTAAAGGGATAAGATGAAAAAACCCCAGAGTGAAACGTAAATTAACGGTAAGCGACTGTAAATTATATAATGGAAGTCCCTGTAATTTAACAGTTAAATACTGGCAGCAGGGTTTCCAGCTGTGTACCGTAATCCTGCAGTTATTACCGTTAAATCAAGGAAAAAATAGTAATATTCTGTAAAACATAACAGTCAGATTTACCAGATGAATCAAGATATTTTCACTGAAATATTACTGAAAGTTAATAGAAAAAAGTTGTGCAAAGTCAGTAACCGATGAGGAGAGTAAATATTCAAATGATCTGTGTTTATGTGTTGTTGCAGAAGGTGATATAGAAGAGATCTTAGTTTAATGAATTAGTTTTGCGGGTCACTATTGTGCTGGAGAGTAGCGCCTGTGCTTCAGTCCAGGATGAGCAGAGAAACACTCATGATATGCTGTCTGATGCTTTATTTAAAGGCAGTGGCTGTGTTTGCTGATGCAGTTATGAGCTGTTTGTTGATTTGGCTCATACATGTGTGCTATTGCTAATGATGAACTGCAAAGATTGAAGTTAAAGTCATATTTCTTAAGTATTTCACTACTCATTACGACACAGTCGCAGTTTGCAGTTTATATTTATATTAAGAAATGTTCTTTTTCAGTGGATTCAAATGAAATAAGTTTACAGTACAAACACCATATAAATACTTGTTTTAAAATGAGAACTGTTTTAAGCGATCAGTTTTCCAAATGAAGAGAGTTAATTTCATTGTATTTTTACGGTAACATATTGTAAAAAAGGAGAGCTGTAAATAAACAGTAGAGGGCTGTAAATTAACAGTACATTGCTGGAAACCCTGCTGCCAGTAGATTACCGTTATTTTACAGCACAATTTTTTACAGTGTAGGTGTGGCTTTCAACCATTTGGTCTTTTGTCAATACAGGTCTGAGACAGTGATTACATGTAAATTCCCTTTGTTAACATGTTTCCATTTGAAAGAAGTGACGCAATATTGTATTCAGATTCGCCCGTAACGTTGTGTGTCCAGCCAACGTTACGTAGCCTATGGAAAGTCAGGAACGCATCTCTCACTCTGTACTTCAGAGTATTTGATGTTATGTATTGAGGAATTAATTATGTAATTGGAATTATACATTTACCTGACTGTTTAATAAATTGTTACATTTTGATTTATTCTGACTTAGGCCTACTCTGGAATTATTAACGATCTCTATGAGATCATGAATGGGTACTTTCCACAAAGGGTTAAACGGAATAATTAAATGTGTGTCTAACTATTAAACATAAATGACCAAATAACCAAATTGGCATTCTAATCTAAATTATGATAAAATGGAGTCAGATAAAGAGGAATTGGAATTAAATCCATTTTGTCCAGCTGAAAACACCGAACGCGCAAATCCCTTCAGCCGCTCTTCGCTGCCGCCATTGGAGCGAATTCAACGGCCTTACACAGACCTTATTACACATTTGTTTATATCAAATTAGACAACCATTCAAGTTCTTATACAAAAGTTGCGTTTAAACAAACAAACAAAAATTATTTTGGTGTATGACTTTAGTTTTTGTTGAACAGTCTCTCCAAGTAATGCTCATCACGGACCTTATTTTACACATAAATAATTTCTTAAAAGCAATTAGCTATTTTAAAAACCAGTTGGAAATTCCTGAGAGAACCCATGAGAAATTTGGATTTGACCTACAGTTTTGTCATAGCAAGATTTAAACTTTACATCCAGACATTTCTTGTATTCTGAATCCTCACCCTTGTTCATAATAAAACATAAATGGAGTGTAGAAGTTGTTTACATTGACTCAAAAAAAAAATAGGAAAAGGAGTTTCAAGACCTACAAGTTAAATAATAATTAATTTTAATCTGATGAATTTAATGATTGTGACAGATTTTTTGCTGAATACAATGGTTACATCCAAACACAGTGTACTAAATACAGGCAAAGTTGTACATCTTACTGTAAATTAGGACATTACTCAACATACTAATCTTACTAAATAAAAACTTACTGAAGATTTTATAAGCTATAACTCTAAATGATAAACTAAATCAATTTGTAATTACTCAGTAATTTGCACTGAATGGGTATTTATCGTTTGAATCCTTTCGTCAGCGCCTTGTAATGGAGGAAGGAAGGAAGGATTTCTTTTGCAATGTGGAGAATAGGCATTACACAATCCTTCATAAAACCGCCAGAGCTTTTCTCTTCCTTTTCTTTTTTAAGATTCTTGATCTCTTCATCTAGAAATTCAGCTTTCTCCTTAAAGCCTTTGTTTAGCATCTCCTCTTGCTCCTTCAGTTTGCTCTCAATGGCTCTGTCCATCTCCTGCTGCTGCTGCTCCAGCTCCTGTTTGAACTTCTCCTCCATCTGCCTCATTCGGTCATCCTGACGCTCTTTTTCTGTCTGCATCATTCGTTCACTCTCAGTGCGTTTCTCCTGTTCCTCTTTACACTTCTGTTCCAGCAGAGCATTTTTCTCCTTTTCCTCTGTCAGTCAAGATTAAAAACAACATTTATTTGAATTGTAAATTATTTCAATTGATAAGCTAAGTAATAATACCAATACAAAATCATAACAAAGTAATGTACCTATAATGTAAAAACTATAATATACAGAACAGGTGCATTGAACATTGAACATGCTATGCTAGAACATACGCTAACAAAAAAACATTAAGAACGAGGTATGCTTGATTTCACAATTTATAGCTTCGGTTATATATAGTAGGCCTATATGAAACATGATTTGCAAGACAAAGACTATTTTAACACAATTTAAACGACAAAAATCAAAACGTGATTATGTAAAAACTGTAATCAGGATCTGAACAGATTACCCATTAAAAGTTCTTTCAGCAAATAGAATCACACTGGGGTCCTAAGTGGACACTTTCATAGGGGGACAGGATTTTTCATGACACCGGCAGCGACACAGAACTTAACAACAGGAGAGCATACCGCGGCAGCTGAGGGGATTGGGCCCAGTGATCGGGGTTCTACGCTATAGCCGAGAACAACTCTTGCAGCTGAGAAAATAGTGATGGAACCTCACTGGAATTGCCGAGAGAGTGTAAGAGGGGGAATATCCAAGAAGTCGTCGCTCGGAGGAGAGGTCGCGTGCCGGGGTGGCAGCGGAAGGCAAGGGGCGAGGTAACAAACTGCCTCTACCGACAGTGATCCTCGCCAATACACGCTCTCTTTCTAAGCTACAATCGGAGCTTCAGTCGGCTGTGAGGTATTTTAATGAGTACAGATACAGGTGTTTGCTGTGTTTCACAGAAACGTGGCTTAAAGACACATTTGATAACTCGTCGCTTCGGGTTGTGGGGTTAGCGATCCTGTGAGAACTGATCGTGGTCCGGTAGTAAAGGGGATGGTTCGTGGAGGTGTGTGCATTTATGTAAATGAGAGATGGTGTACCGTGTAAGAACTACAAACTGCCGGAGTTTTACTGCTCTGAGGATATCGAACTTGTGTTCCTGTCATTTAGACCTTTTTTACCTCCCTAGTAAGTTTGGACAATTGCCATGATAGAACAGGAGAAAAAGAAAACATCTCTAAGTAATCATGGGGAGGATGATGTGGCCTTTGCAAATGAACTAAATTTTTTTTGGTAGATTTGAAACATCAGATTTTAAAACAGAGCGGAATTTGATTAGACATCAATTTAATGAAGGGCAGGAGATACTTCTAACATCTGAGGAAGTCTGTAGGGTCTTTAAAAGGGTTAATACAAGGAAGACAGTGGGTTGTACAATAAAAGGTAGGGTCCTTAAAGAGTGTAGGGAGGAATTTAGTATTATTTACAGTCATCTGTTTCAAGTGTCTGTGGATTCATGCTATGTACCTAGTGCCTGGGAAGCCTAAATCAGTGCCTAAAATCAGCTCTCTCCAACTAAATACTAGTAAAACCAAGGAAATTATTTTTGATTTTAGATTAAGAGGTGATATACATCAACAAATAACTGTCAATTGTGAGTGCACTGAAGTTGTTGATGAATACAAGTATTTAGGAACAGTCGTTGATGCAAAGTTAACATGGGGTGTTAATATAAGATCCATTTATAAGAAATGGCTGCAACGATTGTATTTCATGCGAAAGCGTCGGCAGTTTGGTGTGGATACACATTTGTGGAGAGTATTCTGACTTTTAATTTCATTGCTTGGTATCTCTCACTGTCTGTGGTAAATAAGAACAAATTACATACGGTTGTGCATATAGCTAGCAAGATTGCGGTTAAACAACAACATGGTATGTCAACGTTATGTGAATCTCGAGTTGTGAGAAAAAGCCAGGTAATTCTTCGAGATGTGTCACATGAAGGTATAGGGTGCCGTTATGTTGAACTTCCCGTGCACAAAGATCCCTCATATTCTCGAGCTTAGCTTTGTTAAATAAATCCTTGTAATATCATTGTACACCTATGGAGGTGATTCTGCCGTGCGTATGGTGGAATGATCAATGTTGTGTTTTAATTTGTTTATGTTTGTTCATACCTGTTCATGCCTGTATTGTCGACTGAAGGGTGCCACAGATGCAAAAAGATTTTCCAAAAGGACAATAAATAAACTACTACTTTACTTAATACAAAACCTCCAGAACCTGAACTCCAAAATGCCTTAGAGATGAAAGAGCTTAATGAATTACAAACAGTCATAAGGTTGGTAAAGATTTACCTTGAATCTTTCTGTCGTTTTCAGTGAGTTTTGTGTCTGTGTGGAGGATGCTGTTTGCTTCAGCTCCTCGCTCATTCAGAAACTCATTTAGCATGGTCTCAGCCTGCACATAAACATAGTATTGGAGCTCATTTATAGAGATACTCATAACCATATATGTACTCAGAGAACCATTTCGTAAAAACACAGAATGTGTCCTCACCGATACACCTTTGTTGGGTTCTCTGCGGTACTGCTCAACGATGGCGTCTCGGTCTCTACAGTAGAGTTCATATCCTCCAGACTGACTGTACTCTCCATTCTGCAGCCGTTTATTCATGTCAGAGAACAGATTCTTCAGCAGATCTCTGCACTTTCTCTCTGACGCCATCTCATTCTCTTTCAGCAGGTCTACATAGTGTACATCTATGTTTTCCTAAACACACATACATCACATACACACAGGAAAAACGTCTCGGTTACGTATGTAACCCTAGTTCCCTGAGGGGAACGAGACGCTGCGTCGAAACGCTGTGAGAACGCCTCTGCGTGATCGCGTCGTGAAGCGCGTGTAGAACCAGTCCAATCAGGAGATAGAATGTCATCGGCAGGGTGACGTCATCGACCGGAAACTATAAAGCATCCGTGAAAACAAACAGGAACTAGCTTCTGCAAAAGCCTGAAGTAAGTGATCACGGGCATGCCGGGAGTATGGCGAGCGGCGCGGCGTCGTTCCCCTCAGGGAACTAGGGTTACATACGTAACCGAGGCGTTCCCTATCTGGGAACTCGAGCTGCGTCGAAGCAGCTGTGAGAACGCTTATACCCACATCGCCATAGGACCAAGTGCTCGTATGTGTGAAACCGTAGCGCACACGACTACGACAACACCTGTGCCCCAACTGTAGATGTTACAACAAGTTCGTAGAATCTTACGAAGGTCAGCGGCGAGGACCAACCCGCCGCGTTACAGATGTCTTGGAGGGAAGCCCCCGACAGAAGTGCTTTAGAAGCAGCCATACCCCTAGTAGAATGCGCCCGGACAGCCAGAGGAGACGGCTGTCCGACCGCTTCATAGGCAAGAGAGATGGCCTCGACCAACCACTTGCTCATTCTCTGCTTAGACAATGGCCAAATCCCAGGTCGGGACCCTTGAGTGTACCACCGGCCTCAACCTCAAAGTGCCACGGAGGAAACGTGTAACTAAAGGGTGTCTTCCCAACGACACTCCACCCAAAGTAGTGTGGATAGCAGCTAAGGCCGCCACGTACACCTTTATTGTCGAGGGGGTCAACCCTGCTGAGAATCTCGCCTGCAGGAACTCCAGCACTGTACCAACCGGGCAGTTAACTGGGTCCAACTGGCGTTCTCTACACCACACTGAGAACAATCTCCATTTTAGTGCGTTCAGTTTCCTTGTGGACGGAGCTCTGGAGTGAAGGATGGTCTCCACGACCTCAGTCGAGAGACCCTCTTCTAGGAGATCTAGCCCCCTCAGAGGCCAGGCCCACAGTTTCCACAACTCCGGGCGGGGATGAAGGAATCTCCCGCCCGCTTGGGAAAGGAGGTCCCTCCTGGTCGGAATCTCCATGGGAGAGCCTTCCAGGAGAGATATCAGGTCCGAAAACCAGATCCTGGTCGGCCAGCACGGAGCCACTAGTAGCACACGGACTCAGTCCCGGCGCACCCTCTCCAGAACGGGGCTGGATGTGACAGAGAAAACCACTGAGGACAGTGGGAATTCTCTGCCGAAGCAAACAGATCTACTTCTGCTTTCCCGAATTTTTGCCATAGGAGCTCCACCGCCTCGGGGTGAAGTCTCCGTTCCCCAGGGCCTCGGCCCCTGCCTCGACAGGATGTCTACTTCCTGATTCAGGACCCCCGGGATGTAAACTGCCCTGATGGAACGCAGTTTCCCTTGGGTCCACAGGAGGATCTGACGTGCCAGCTTGTATAAGGGGCGAGACCTCAGACCCCCCTGATGATTTATATAGGCGACCACCAATGTGTTGTCTGTCCTGACTAACACATGGTGGCCCCTGAGGTCGGGCAGGAACTGTTTCAATGCAAGAAACACAGCCAGCATCTCTAGCCGATTTATGTGCCATAGCCGCTGATGTTCCTGCCATAGACCCTGGGATGAGCGACCACTCATGATCGCCCCCACCCCGTGAGGAAGCATCTGTCGTTAGCGTTACGCGATGAACCTGAGCTCCCAACACCGGTCCCTGGGCCAGAAACCGGGATCTTTCCACATGACCAAAGCACGAAGGCATCGCCGCGTGACTTTGAGCGTCTTGAGTGGATTTCCCCTCGGGAGAACCCTCTTGTTCTGAGCCACCACTGTAACGGCCTCATGTTCAGCAGGCCAAAAGGTATTACGTTGGACGCAGCTGCCATGAGGCCTAACAGTTTCTGAAACTGCTTTACAGTGATAGCACGGTCTAGCTTCAGTTCCTTTACTGCTGTGAGGATCGATGCTATGCGTGTCAGCGATAATTGCGCCCGCATAATTATCGAATCCCACTTCACGCCTAGAAAGGTGGTCCTCTGAGCCGGAGAAAGCACACTTTTCTTTGCGTTCAGTCTCAACCCCAACCTCGACATGTGCGCGAGAACAGCATCTCGATGCTGAACCGCCATCTGCTCGGAGTGAGCTAGGATCAACCAATCATCGATATAACTGAGTATGCGGATGCCCTGCAGACGCAACGGCGCCAGAGCTGCATCCACACACTTGGTGAAGGTGCGAGGTGACAGTGCTAGACCAAAGGGAAGTACTCGATATTGGTATGCCTCTCCCCCGAAGGCAAACCTCAGAAACTTCCTCTGATGTGGAAGGATGGAGACATGAAAGTATGCGTCTTTGAGGTCTATGGTCACAAACCAATCCTCGGATCTCGGATCGTGGGACACGATCTGTCTGAGTTTAAGCATCTTGAACCTGAGCTTCGCCAGAGTGATTTAGTAGACGCAGATCTAATATCGGGCGCAGCCCCCCATCCTTCTTTGGCACGATAAAGTAACGGCTGTAAAAGCCTGACTCCCTGCTGGGAGGAGGAACCCTTTCTATAGCCCCCTTTCGCAGGAGTGTCTCCACTTCCTGTGCCATTACCAGAGCCTGCTCCGGGCCCACCTCTGTGGGTAGGACACCGCTGAAAGGAGATGGCCGCCTTTTGAACTGAATCGCGTACCCCCTCTCTATTATCTGCAGGACACAATGAGATATGTTCGACAGACGTTTCCACTCGTCTAGAAACTCTACTAAGGGAACCAGCCTCTCAAGGCTGGCCTCTGGTGTACCTTGAGCAACAAGTGCAGTGCCCTGAAACGGCGAACCGGCAGGGAACACCTGACTTGACTGCTCGGGAACCTCCCGAGGAGGGAGCGGACCACCCTCGGGAACCTCCCGAGGAGGGAGCGGACCACCCTCAGGTGGCCCGCGGGGACCATCTGCGCCCCGGCGTTGCGGCGGGGTTGGCAGCGTGGCCCCCAGAGGGCAACGCAGGGAGACGGGTACCGTGTGCTGAGGTAAGCACCGTCTTCCTGCGGAGGGGACAACCCTCAGCGTCCTGACGCTTCTTGACGCTTCTCAGCGTCCTGACGCTTCAGCGTCCTGACGCTTCCATAGACTCCTGGAACCTCTCAGTGACCGACTGGACAGAGTCACCGAAGAGACCTGCAGGAGACAGCGGCGCATCGAGCAGAAAGCTCTTCTCCCTCTCCTAGATTTCGGTGGGGTTCAACCATAGGTGCCTCTCCGTAGCCACCAAGGCTGCCATAGAGCGGCCCACACATCTGGCCGTCTCCTTGGTGGCCCGGAGAGCAAGATCGGCGGAGTGTCTCAACTCTTGAATTATATCTCCCCCCACCTCATCTCTACCATCCAAGTCCCTTAGCAG
Source organism: Gobiocypris rarus (assembly GCA_023029165.1). Lineage (NCBI taxonomy): Eukaryota > Metazoa > Chordata > Actinopteri > Cypriniformes > Gobionidae > Gobiocypris > Gobiocypris rarus. Next base: position 9,433,094 of record CM040915.1, on the reverse strand, counting down.
GTCGGCCTGGTATGCCTGCATTATTGCCATCGTATGCAGGCACGCCGCGGCCTGACCTGCCGCCGAGTACGCTTTACCCACCAACGCTGATGTTGTCTTTAGCGTTTTGGTGGGTAAAGTCGGGGCCTTCAGGGACGACGCCGATGAAGGCGAGAGATGGCTCGCAAGTGTCTCTTCAACCTTCGGCATCACCCCATATCCACATTGTTTCAGCCCTACGATGTTACTATATGTGGACGTTTGTGGGCTGAAAACCCTGTATGAAGCCGGCTTCTTCCACGACCTAGACACCTCGGTGTGCTGGTCGGGAAAAACGGCAGGCCCCGACGTTGAGGTTCCGCTGCACGAGAGGGCAGGAATCGCTCATCTAGTTTACTTTTCTGCCTATGATGAGATTCCGATCTTTCTGCTGGCCAGTCAATGTTAAGTCTGGCCACCGCCCTCGTGAGCACCTCCATCAGCTCCTCACTAGCTGGTGACTGAAGTGGCGAGTCTTCAGTCGCGATGCTCTCAACGTCCACCTCCTCAGAGCTGGATAGTTGGAGCACCGGCGCCTCTGTTTTCACTGATGCTTTATAGTTTCCGGTCGATGACGTCACCCCGCCGATGACGTTCTATCTCCTGATTGGACTGGTTCTACACGCGCTTCACGACGCGATCACGCAGAGGCGTTCTCACAGCGTTTCGACGCAGCTCGAGTTCCCAGATAGGGAAGTAATGTTACATTAGCTGAGTTATTGGCTAAATAATCTATGCCCCACTCAAACTACTGATGGATCAAATATATTTTTTTCCTGCGCACACAAAAAAACAACATTTTAAATTGTATTTAGCTGAAGTATTTAAATAATGCATAATGATTAAATTAACAAACCTTTGCACATTTAAGAATATAGCTGCATTATTATGAGTGTGCACATAATTGTGCATTTGAAACTCACCACCAGTTTTATTATGTATTCTCCTTTTTCATCTTTAAAGGAGCGTTTCATGAACTCAGTGGTGGCCAGACGGCTGAACTTCTGGTGCTCTGAGGTAATATCATCCACATTTACCGGGAACTTGTTCTTCACCTGCAAAGAACAGCATGCTTTGTCACTGAATGGCTGAATTAATAAAGGCCTTCTGAAGCAAATCGATTGGTTTTTGAAGGAAAAATTTCCATATTTAACACGTTATAAAGTAAAATACATAGCTTACGGTGGATCACCTTCCGTATTTAACTTACGCAAAAACGTTGGATGTTTATAATGTGTTAAATATGGATATTTTTCAAAAACCTTTATTAAACCCCTATAGCCGTGTAGATTACTGCTACCATAATTATATTAAATCATTATATTGACAGGCAGCCGAGTAACAGCACTGACTTAATATATTAAATTGTGTGTGTCTTACCTCTTCCATCCCACTCTGATACACTTTCAAAGCTTCTTGAACAGCTGACTGGTTCTCTAGATTTGCAAGAGCAACCACTGCATTGTCCAGACAGGGCACTTTCCCACTGCTGATCGTATCCACATAAATCTGCACCAGATGCCCCAGCACTGACAACACACAAACACATAAAACACATATTTTTTCTTATGTGTCTGAAGTTCACACTCTGAACACTGAAATATCCCAATAACTATTACATTGCTAAATCACTCACATTTGCCAGTAACCCTGTGTCCTCCTTTCAGTGTTTTCACAGAAGTCTTGTGAAAGATGTGGTCACAAAAACGATCCGTGACCTCCACAAAATCTGGTACAAGGTCCCGTTCTTGCAAGCTTTCTAGGCGCACCATGTTTTCAGGCGAGGCTGGAGATGGGAACACGAAACAGTTCCGGGATGGGAAATAATTTCGGATGCATTGACGGGGCAGGTTGTAGTCGCTGATTTTCTTATTTACACCTAAATGAGGTTTTTAGGAGAAAATAACACATTTTACCAAAGAAGATTGTGTCAACATTTTTGTTTTTGTTGTTTATTTGTAGACTATTCATTTAAATCCAAATACTGGTGATTGATGTTTACAGTATGTCTATCTAAAATACCTTTCTTCAGCTGGAGGGCAAACTCAAGGTACCCGTCCTCAGTTACTTTTTTCCCCTCAATTTCCAGTTTCAAGGTGAAATCTCTAACAACCCAGATGAATGATGGGAAAAAAAGCACAAATTTGGAATCCTCCTCTTCCTCCTCGTCTCCTGCTTCTGCCGATCTGATCTTGATCTGCTCAGTGAGCTCAGTAACGTAGCTGCAGCACATTGAGAAATCACAGCATCTTGCAAAGGTTGTATAAATGAAAGAGGGTCTTACATGTGACAGATTAAAGGATACTGCAGATTTTCCACGGCATTGTTATCGATTGTGCCACGGCTGTTGTACACCAGAGTGCTGCTGAGCAGAACAGCCAGAGAAAAAATCCAGCCGTCATTCTTAGAGTCTCCCTGAAACACAGTGTCTTCAAAATCGAACCATCAACCATATAACAATATGAATTTACAATATGAGTTTACAGCTCAATCCTTCTCCTCACCTTGTCCACATCTCCCAGTCCCTCTGTGTCCAGCAGCACCAGAGTGTGTCCTTCTTTTTTGGGGTGAGGGACACACCACATCCAGATGCCTTTGGTTTTCGACTCAATAGTGTTGCCGAGAGCAAAGCCTGAGACAATTACATTTTTTATTATTATTAGCATGATGTAGCTAATATTCACATTTTACGCTGCATTGTCCCTGACAGTTGTTTCACCTGACTGTTGTCCTGCCAGGCGGTTCATAAGGTAGGACTTCCCCGTACGGTAGAGTCCCACCACAGACACCACCACAACCGGTTCCTTGATTCGACTCAGGAGCTCAATGGCATCCTTACAGATGCAGAGAGATCCGTTCACATTCTCCACCAAACAAATGGGTGAAGTCATTAAACTGGCATTAGACATTCTGGCTCTCTCTAGCTCTTCCTGTTTTCTAAAGGGGGGAAATAAACATTTGTTTACTGTAAACAAAATGTATAAAACCTGTAGACTCAACAGGTCAATGACTTAGAGTAACTTTACCTTTATGATTATCAACATTGCGAAGTGGCTATATATATATATAAATACATTTTTCGCTCTTTATTATATTGCAGCCATTTGCTAAAGTCATTTAAGTTCTTTTTTTTGACAGAAAAACAATCGTTGACATTTTTCCAGATTTATTAAAAAAACGAAAAACTGAAATATCACATGGTCCTAAGTATTCAGACCTTTTGCTCAGTATTTAGTAGAAGCACCCTTTTGATCTAATACAGCCATGAGTCTTTTTGGGAAAGATGCAACAAGTTTTTCACAACTGGATTTGGGGATCCTCTGCCATTCCTCCTTGCAGATCCTCTCCAGTTCTGTCAGGTTGGATGGTAAACGTTGGTGGACAGCCATTTTCAGGTTTCTCCAGAGATGCTCAATTGGGTTTAAGTCAGGGCTCTGGCTGGGCCATTCAAAAACAGTCATGGAGTTGTTGTGAAGCCACTCCCTCGTTATTTTAGCTGTCTGCTTAGCGTCATTGTCTTGTTGGAAGTTGTTGTGTTCGGCCCAGTCTGAGAATCTTATTTCTCACTGTCTTAGCAAACTCCATGCAGGCTTTCATGTGTCTCGCACTGAGGAAAGGCTTCCGTCAGATCACTCTCCCATAAAGCCCCGACTCCCATCTCCCGACTGCATCTCTGGAGCTCAGCCACAGTGATCTTTGGGTTCTTCTTTACCTCTCTCACCAAGGCTCTTCTCCCCTGATAGCTCAGTTTGGCCGGACGGCCAGCTCTAGCAAGGGTTCTGGTCATCCAAAATTTCTTCCATTTAATGATTATGAGGCCACTGTGCTCTTAGGAACCTTAAGTGCAGCAGAATTTTTTTTGTAACCATGGCGAGATCTGTGCCTTGTCACAATTCTGTCTCTGAGCTCTTCAGGCAGTTCCTTTGACCTCATGATTCTAATTTGCAGTCAGGTCGGCAGTCTTACCCATGATTGCGGTTTTGAGTAATGAACCAGGCTGGGAGTTTTTAAAAGCCTCAGGAATCATTTGCAGGTGTTTAGAGTTAATTAGTTGATTCAGATGATTAGGTTAATTGCTCGTTTAGAGAACCTTTTCATGATATGCTAATTTTTTGAGATTTGAGTTTTCATGAGCTGTCAGTGTTAAAACAATAAAAGACCTGAAATATTAAAGTTGGTGTGCAATGAATCTAAAATATATGAAAGTGCAATGAATCTAAAATATATGAAAGTTTAATTTTTATCATTACATTATGGAAAATAATGAACTTTTATCACAATATGCTAATTTTTTGAGAAGGACCTGTGTGTGTGTGTGTGTGTGTATATATGTATATACATATATATAATTAAGCTTGAGATATTGCTGCACACTTTCATTTAGCGAGCCCATTTGACATCATTGCAAAACCCCAATAGGTCTACAATTAAATTACAATATTATAATTTATTCATAATGTGTAATAATGATAACAGCCATAATACATTAAAACAGGTAAATATTATTATATAAAAAAACTAGCATATAATGTGTTTCTATTAGGCTACGTTTTCCGAGCCCCCGTGCGCCGCCTAAAGGAAAGTAATTTTAGACATGGGAACAGTTATCAGCCACAGATTTCAAAGCCAAAGTGGATGTTTTTACGTCGTTCTTCGAATATATTGACATATTTAGAATGTCCATTATTACTACGCGTTAAATATGCTAATAATTATTTAAATAATTACATTAAAATAATTAAGTATATAAATACAAAACGCATTGTGAATAAAATGTAAATCATTAAAAATATTTTAATGAATGCCAAAGATAAATAAAAAGACAAGAAAGTTCACTTACATGACTCCCAAGTGTATAACGTTAACGTCTTTAAGACGAATTGAAGCTCTTCCCTCCACGATAGGCTACTTCTCACAGCGCACTGAACGGAATCGCGGGTCTTATATTTACCACAACGTTGGTGTTGTTTTTCAGTAACCGCCCATGTGGATAAATAGCCGTGTTGAAGTTAAACGGTAGATTTCTGGGAAACTATATCCAGACCAGTGACCAAACCCAAGCCGAACCAGCTTTGTTTCGCTTTTAGTTTCACTTTCGTGTCAGCATCAATGATTCGCCAGTGAGAGAACACGCCTCGTATCTGTGCCATTTATGGTCGAAAAGATGTAACGTTGTCGCCTTATCGCACAGGAGGAGTTTGTCAGCAGTTGTTTTGTGAGTATGGACATTACAAACCGGCCATTCCAGAGGCCTTACCCTCACTAACGAGGTTTTAAACACATTTTTACTTCATCGGCCTGTCGGTAAGGTAAAAATATAGCTTTATTATTTGTGTTGTATCCTACCATGCAATCACGAGAACGCCCGCAGTAAACACGCGGTGTGCATTGTTTGTCGTTGCAAACCTTAATCTTTTTATTTGATTATTTTTCGGGAACCAATTGCTATTGTTCTAGGATAATTATTTTTTAGCTTGTATGTTATAAACAAAATGCTTAAAGTTTTGTTTTGTGGGGCGACCTAATTAGCTACGTTTTAATAGGTCGGTCACAATATTTTGCGATTTGAACGCCAAAAAGCATAATTATCAGATTAACGTTGAAAGGTTGAAATATCTCTTACTTTTAACTGGTGAGAATGTTTAATCTGGTTTAAGCGAAATGTCCACTATCCACTTGCACACATCACGCACCCTAGTAAGCCTACCGACTAATTAACCACACAGGCACAACTACGTTGAATGACGTAGGCTACACTGCTCACTGCTCAGTAACGTAAAATAGCCACGCACGTCTGTTTTTTATTTTTTATTTTTGTATCAGAGTCATGGCGTGCGGCGGGTTCATGTCCGCTCCAGTGTGTCTCATTGAAAACGATGAAAAGGACAAGTTGCGTGTGAGAAAACAGGCCAAAGACATATTGGATGGGATCAAGGAGCCGGTGGTGGTGGTGTCTGTGGTGGGACTCTACCGTACGGGGAAGTCCTACCTTATGAACCGCCTGGCAGGACAACAGTCAGGTGAGAAAAACTGATGAAAGTCTCTCAAGTGCAGTACATGCATATAGACACAGAATCTGAATTTTATGGAAGCATATGTGTAGCAATATTCAATTTGCAATGCAATATGCAAAATGTCACTTACAATATTTTAAATTGTTCTCTGATATCTACATTGTGTGTGTGTGGCTTATTTAAAGTATTAGTTCACTTTTAAATAAACTTTTGCTGATAATTTACTCACCCCAATGTCATCCAAGATGTCCATGTCTTTCTTTCTTCAGTCGAAAATAAATTAAGGTTTTTGATGAAAACATACCAGCATTTTTCTCCTTATAATAGACTCAATGGACCCCAAACGGTTCAAGGTCCAAATTACAGTTCCAGTGCAGCTTCAAAGGGCTTTAAACGATACCAGACGATGAATAAGGGTCTTATCTAGCGAAACGATCGGTAATAAAAAAAAAAAAAAGTTTACGTTTTATAAGCACAAATGTTCGCCTTGCTCCGTTCTGTGATCTGTGTACGTGACGTCAGATAATACACAGTTACGTTGAAAAGGTCACTCTTATCATAGGCAGAAGTACCGAGTCAGTGTTTACAAATGTGCGTAAGGAGGATTCAAAATCGTCCGACATCGTTGTTTTACCTTTTAACTCCCTTTTTTGTAAACAGCGTTTGACTTAGTATGTGCATGTTCAACGACTCGGTACTTCCGCCTATGATAAGCGTGACCTTTTCCATGTAAATTTATATTATTAAATTTGAATTATCATATTGCTCCAAATGTTGCAATTTGCAAACATGGTATGGAAAATGTACATTAACTGAAATGCTTTGCCATTTTACATATTGAATTGCCATTTTGCATATTGCATTGTAAATGAAATATTGCTACACATATGCTTCCATATAATTTTGTGCGAGTGTGTCCAAATGTACGACTTGCTTGCACTTAAAGGTGCACTGTAACCTTTCTTTCTGCTAGAGGTTGTCTGCCAAGTTTGAGCGTAGCATATTGGGACATATGATCTTCACCTCACAGCCAGTGGAAAAGAATTGCGATAGGACTCAGGCAGAATGTTCATGTTCATGGATGCGATTATTAACGTTACTCTAGTATGAAGCAAAGCAAGACCCCTTGAGCGATTGTTAATAAGATGAACTTAACACACTCGCGAGCAGCAGGACTTTTATTATGCCACAGTTGCCAGCGCCATTTCCGCTTTTCTTGTCATGAGTATGAGGTAACGCAGCTCTGTTTATCATATTAGATACACCTGAGTGTGTTGAAAATTATGTTATGACGTTACTCTGTGTGTTCACATGGCGGCTGCTATGACACTTCTTGCACACTGCAGTAAGAGTAAAGCGTTTCCGCGGGTAACGCAGATATGACGCAATTGACCGGCAACTCCCTCAAATGTCCCAGTTCCTTGGTTAAAATAGCAAATCTCATGATTTACAATTAGTTGGAAACATTTGGGATTAGTGTTGTCAAAAGTACGGACCACGATACCAAGTCTGTTCTCAAATTTAAAGAATGTGATGCTTTGAGCGCTTTATGATTCCAGCTCAACTTCGTTCAGAGTGTGACATTTTAAAAATTTCAATACTGGCTTGGTATCACAGTTGGATCTTTTGACAACACTATTTGGGGTAATGCAAGTAGTGGAACTATTTAGTATAATGCTAGTGGTTTTTGGATATTTTACTGCAAAAATTTTACATATTGCAGCTTTAATACAGAAAATAACTTGAATACAATTCTCCTATATTTATGTCCGAAATATCTTTTATTAAAATGCATTTTTATTCATCCTCGCGTTACAGATTGTACATCATCTTTCATCCTTGGAACACATGATTTATATACATTTAATGAGATAAATTGTGTATGGTTAATTTTACAATAAATGTGCGATTAATCGTGATTAGTCAAACAACAAGAGTATGATTTAATCGCAATCAAGAAATGTAATCGATTGACAGCCCTAATATATATATCTGCTGCTAACACCTTGGTGCCAGATGCTGCAGCACACCTTTTGGGGTCTAGTGCAGTGGTTTTCGAACCTGTCCAGGAGGTACCCCAGCCCTGCACAGTTTGTATGTCCCTCTTATCAGACACACCAAATTTAGTTCTTGCAGTCTCTACTAAAAAGCTGATGCGTTGAATCAGGTGTGATAAATAAGGAGACACACAAAATGTGTAGGGCTGGGGTGCCTCCAGGACAGGTTTAAAAACCACTGCACTAGGCCCCTGAAATCCATGCCTCAATTGGACAGGGCTGCACAAAGAACCAACAATATTAGGAAGTTTGTCATAATGTTATACCTGATGTGTGTGCATGTGTACGTACGTGTGTATGTGCGTGTAGGATGCCTAAGGTGACAAATGTTTGTAATTTTCTCAGGCTTTGCTCTCGGCAGCACTATTGAATCAAAGACCAAAGGCATCTGGATGTGGTGTGTCCCTCACCCTAATAAAAAAGGACACACTCTGGTGCTGCTGGACACAGAGGGACTGGGAGATGTAAAGAAGGTGAAGAAGACTATACAGAATCCACAGTGAAGTTTCCATAGCAAATATCTCCACTGCAACAATATGTACCCTAATTTCAGCATGACTAATTTCAGCATGACAGCATTTTATTATTTGCAGTGCTTCTCACATTGTGTGCTGTTGTAGTAAAGGCAAATGTATGGCCTCTTATTCTGTAGCTGACAGACTGTTTATGTTTCAGGGGGATGAGAAACATGACACGTGGATCTTCTGTCTGGCTGTTCTTCTCAGTAGCTCTCTAGTTTACAACAGCTTAGGGGTCATTGACAACATGGCACTGGAAAAGCTGCAGTATCCTTTTCTAATGCACAATAAACATGCAAATCTACTATAATACATTTAAAAACACTTTCATAGCATTGTTAGTGTAATTCTTCCTAAATGGTGTGAAATGTAGCTACATTACAGAGCTGACAGAGAACATTCGTGTGAAGGCAGAAGTGAGTCAAGACGAGGATGATTCTGCAGATTACATGCGTGCATTCCCGTCGTTTGTCTGGGCTGTTCGTGACTTCACTCTAGAACTGAAAATAGGGGATAAACCAATAACATCAGACGAGTACCTGGAGAGTGCATTGACACTCAAATCAGGTCAGATAAAGAGTTAAACATACACAGTACACACAATATACACACATTACCTACATTCATTACCTTTTTTAACAAGTAGCTACAATAGGCATATTTTCTCAAGGATAACAAATCTCTTAAAGGGGTCATGAACTGTCTTTTTTTATAATGTTGTCTGAGGTCAACTTCTGACGTTCGCGTGGTTTTTACATTCAAAAACATCATAATGCATAAATAGGCTATTTTCTTCCCTGGTTGTGAGGCTCTCTCAAGAAACGCTTGGTTTTTATGGGCGTGCTGCACTGAAGACTTGGAAGCAAATGCCCATAGCTAGGATTGGATTGGAGCTCATTAAGATTTGCATATTTAATGAGCTTCAGCTCCCGTCAGTACATGTGAGAATTGTTTTGAAAGCATCTGGGGAAATGGCAACCAGAATGAATCGCCCACAGGGCTTGCAAAATATCTTTATCAAACATCTTTATCAAATCTTTTATCTCTCATCCATCCATCCAATAATTTTTTTTGTATTACTTGGCCCGCCCGATCGGTGAATATATCCCGAATTGCTGTGAACCAACACCACAAATAAAGCATTCTTCAGCCTTTGACAGCGTGCTAAGGTATGTTCTGTTAGACACGTACACATAATCAATACGATCTGTAGCAATGCAATACTATCACATGTAAAAAAAAAAAGTATGTTGCTTCATTCAGTCATGTAATCTCATCCTGCAAATCTAGTCTCTTGTTTACAAACAAATACGTGGTGAAATGAAGCAACAGACACGCAATGTCTTCCTCACATGAGCTGGATATTCATAAAAAATAAAGTTCATCCATGCATTCATAATGGAATCCGAATGAAGCTTATGTGGTATGTTTATTGCTTAGAAGTTCGATGCGGTTTAGCTCTATGTAGGCCTATATCATCTCAGGCACGAGTTGGTGGGCAGGGCTACAGATTCAGGCGTTCTTTTTCTGTTGAGGCGGTGTTTCACCACACTCTGGCGTCACAACCTGGCATATTCTGAGATCGATCGTTTGTGAGCCTGGTGTGAATAAAAGCTTTTCTTTGACTAACAAGGAAGTTTTCAGCTCTAAAATTTACAGTATATTCTTATATTACCATACCTTTATATATCAAAAGCTCAAAGGAAAGTTGATTTCTCAATTCATGACCCCTTTAACTAATGCTGTAAACTATGTGAGTCAGTTAGGCTACAGTAATATTGACGGTAAAAATGAACTGGTTTGTACAAACACTTAAATTACACTCAATTATGTTTTTGTTTTTTATTAATATATATTAATATATATAATAATATATTATATTAACTTTACCATAACATAATCATATTTCTACTCCTGTCATTAAAAAATAGCTAGAAACCTAATAATCACTGCAATAATGATCCAGTCATTGACCCTTAAACATTTGCCTATTTAAATCCAAATGGTAACTTTTTTTGGCCGGGCAGTGTATAAGAGGTAGCAGTTACAGAATTGAATTTTTTGTTTTAATGTTGTTGTTTCTTATTTTAGGTAACTCGGCTTTGATTGAGCAGTTTAACCTTCCCCGCCGCTGTCTGCGTCATTTCTTTGCGGTGAGAAAGTGCTTTGTATTCCCTCGGCCGGCTAGTACACAAAACATGAGAAGAATGGAGGAGCTGACAGAGAAAGATCTGGATTCAGAGTTCCTTGAGCAGGCAAACACCTTTTGCCATTACATTTATGACAGCGCAGATCCAAAAACTGTCAGCGGAGGCTGTACAATTACTGGAACTGGTGTGTACTTTTACATAAACCCTTGTAGAAGAACTGCAGCAGCTTTAAGCAGCACTTACAGCTTTTTTAAGCAGATAAATAAGTTTGTAGAGATTTAATTGAATGTGAAAACCCAAATTACTAACTGAACTATCGAGTTGTGTTTCCGGGCAGCTCTGGGGAATCTTGCTGAGGTTTATGTAGAGGCGATCCGCAGCGGGAAGGTTCCATGTCTGGAGAATGCAGTCGTGTCTCTGGCTAAGATCCAGAACGTCCGTGCAGTGGAACAGGCCCTGGAGTCCTACATGACCGAGATGCTCTGCATGGCTCAGCTTCCTATGGACCCTGCAGATCTGTCCGACATCCACACAGTCGCAGAGAAGAAGGCCATAGAAAGTTTCATCACCATGTCCTTCAATGACAATGACCAGATCTACCAACAAGAGCTCATGGTAAAGTACCCACTGACACATTCAAATTAAACACCACATCTATGCAAAAGCAGAGCACAAATTTAAATTCCAACAGATCCGTACCATTTCTGTTTCTTTCTATTGTTTTAGGGGAAAATTTATGATGAATATCAACAGATGTGCCAGCAGAATCAGGAAGAATCTGTCAAACAGTGTAATTCTGTTCTGCATAATGTGTTTAATAAACTGGAAAAAGGCATTTCTAACGGATTATACCTGAAACCTGGAGGATACCAACAGTACAAAGACAAGCTCTCACAGCTAGCTGAGAAGTACAGAGCAAGAACACAGTCACAAATAATGGTACAGAACATGCACGCATGCTCTGCTTGTGCTCTATTGTTTCGAGTAGTCTCAACAGCAATGATCAATAGCTTTAATACTCATATAGATTCAAAATAACATGCCTTTATGAAACAGTTATGCTTTTTCACAAAGATCAATAGTTACAGATAAAGACTTGAAATTTGATAACTCTTACAGCACTATTCAGGTTTTAAAATGTCCCCAAAAATCCCACTATAAAAGTGGTCCATACACCTCAAGTGGTATATTACACAAAGGCGTAGGATAACTTTACATGAGGAACATAAAATTTTTCACGTATTTAATGAAAATATGACACAAAAGTGTAAAATGGCTTTAGAAGATTTGGAATATAGCACTCAAGTTGTATGGGATTTATGTTCGTATTGTTTTTATATTAGTATAGTATTGATCAATCTTTTGAAATAGCTTTTACTTTTATGTTTTCAGTTTTATAATTTTAGTTTAAAGGGGTCATCGGATGCCCATTTTCCACAAGTTGGTATGAATCTTTAGGGTCTTTAATGTAACGTCTGTAACATACTTTGGTTCAAATTCCTTAATGTTTGTGTAAAACAACAACCTTTTTACCTCCTTTAAAACAGCTCTGTTCACAACGACCCGTCTATTTAAATGATAATGAGCTACTTCTCATCCCACGCCTCTCTTCCATGGGGCACGAAGTACTGCCTTGGCAGACAGTACAACTGTCTGTGGGCAGAAATATGCTCATATGGGACAGTCTGTCAGCGGTTGTGGGCGGAGCATGAGCAATATGACATCATATTGAACAGAAACTTAAAACAGCTTGATTTATTGAGTGTTTAGGATTTTTTGGGATTAAAAACTGAATTGTGAATTCATTTTTATTATAGTAGGCTAGGGCTGGGCCGATAAACAAAATCATATCGAATCGCAATAAAATGAATGTCAATAACGATAAGTTTTGGACATTTTTACTCTTTGGTTTAATGCAGTGGTACCCAACCACTTTTCCTCCAGGAACGTGGTTGGGAACCACTGGATTAGCGAAACAACCAATCACAAAAGAAAAACGCAACAACAACCAGTCCGCGTGCAGATTTTAGCTTGCACGTCAAAGTACACGCTCAACTGGCAAAGAAAACTCGACAGAAGAAAAATTAGTCAAATGTTAAATTGAAACGTTTACTAACGTAACCTCGGTTCCCTCAGATACGGAATGAGTACTGCGTCGTTTGTCTTATTAATATAAATAAGAAAAGACGCTACAGGGAAAACTCCTTTTTCTCTGACTTTGAAGCCTTTAAATTGTAATAGTTGTAATTATTAAAAAAAACTCATGGATTACTCGCCTTTTTTGTACTCAATCACTATTTTGAACATTTAATAACTCATAAGAAACCCGTTTCAAATGGTACCTAACATTTATTTTTTGACAGAGTGAAGAAGTGTTGAGCAAGTTTTTGAAAGCAAAGGAAGAGGTTGGAAATATGATTCTACAGGCTGACCAATCTCTCTGTGCAGCGGAACAGGAAAAAGAGGGTACAATTCAAATCAGCTGCACACTTTTCTATCATTTAAACACAAGGCTCTCAATTATACACAATATGGTATAATGACTGTAATAAATGGTTATGGCAATTGATTATCCCCCTGTCCTAAGTCCTTTTTAAACTGCATACATCAGGATGGCGGTGTTTGTGGGGATAGTTAGTAAAGATGTTAGGTCAGAATGAGGTTATTTAACCCTCTCTCTTTCTCTATACAGTGCAGGGATTAAAGAATGAGATCTTAAAGCAGCGGCAAAGAGGCCTAGAGGAACAGAACCGGTTACAGAAACAGGCGTTTAAAGACATGCAGAGAACACATGATGAACATGTCAATCAGATGATTCGTCAGATGGAGAGAGAGCAAGAGAGAATGAGGAAAGATAATGAACGAGTTCTGGAAGCCAAAATGAGGGTAAGAACAGTACTTTAATTTCAAAATGTTCTTTTTTTGCTCTCCAGGGAATTTAAAGGTTAAAGTCAGGGTTAGCAATTCTTTAATTTGTGTCTGTTTGTGTTGTATTGCAGGAGAAAGATGCTCTTCTACAGGAGGGCTTTAAGCAGCAAGCCTCCCGTATGCAGAGACAGATTGACCGCCTACGCTCAGAAATGGATCAAGAAGAGAAGTCAAAACCATCCAGAGTCACCCGGATTTTGGATGGTGTCAGTGCCACAGCGGAATTAATTGTGCCAAGCTTTGTCCCTAACTTAATAGGCCGTGGTCTGTCTGCAGTCAAGAAATGGTTCAGTTAAGTCGTTTTTGCAATTCACACCAATGACTATAACAACAACTACAACCCCATTTCCAGAAAAGATCGGACATTTTGTAAAATACAATAAAACCAAGAATCTGTGATTTGTTAATTCTCTTTAACTTTTATTTAACTGAAAAAAATTCAAAGAAAAGGGTTCCAATGTTTTCACTGACCAACTTAACTGTGTTGGCCTTATTCACAGCAGCGCCATCTTTGATTTTTTACGAGAATGAAAGCGAGGCTGTGAGGGATAGACATACATCTCTTCAGTGGGTTGTACTGTTATTTAATGTGTTTTTGGATTCTTCTGCTGATAAACACTGCAAAAATATCTTTCCAAGAAGTTTTAGAAGACAAAGAATTCCAGATAACATGAGCTGAGGAAAATGATGAGTGATTTATGAGCTTTATTCAGCTTTTTACAGCGGATGCCATTAAAAACACAGTTAGTCTTACCCTCACAGCCTCGCTTTCATACCTGTCATGGCGCTGCTCTGAATAAGGCCTACTGTGTAAATATAAACATATTTTGATGGCTGCAACACACTCCTAAAAAGTTGGGACGGATGCAAAATAAAAGTGTAAAGATTATAGAATATCCAAGTTAATCCATTTTGAAACCATCCACAATTAGCATGTGAATTGGAAATTGAAACTGAAAATTGGTGGGTATAATGATTTGGTATAAAAGGAGCATTTTAGTCTTTGCAAGCAAAAATGGGTCATCATGGCTTACCGCTTTGACAATTCTTTCATGAAATTTGGCACAAAGAATTAAAAAAAATTGCATTTCTCAATGCAAGATTGCAAAGAATTTAGGTATTTCACTATCTACCATATTTAATATCGTGAAAAGATTCAGGGAATCCAAAGAAATCTCAATCCATGTAGGGCAAGGCAGGAAACGTGATGTGACCTTCGGGTCCTCAAGTTAGACTGTGTAAACCCAGCCTGAGCTGCCGGTGATTTTAGATTTTGCCATGCAGCTCAGGCTTGAAACCTGTACATTAATTTCTACTGCTTCTGTTACACATTTGCGGGAACCAAACACAGACTGGTTTATCCACCTGGCGCTTTTGGCGAGTTTAACACAATGACTGATAGAGAAGGATGGATCAATGCCCATTGATCACGCTTCTGATTGGTTGAAGGACTATCCAATTTTGTCATTTGAACTATGCCCGTTGAGCACACCTCTTGTGCAGTAGAAAGTACAAAGCAAACTCCCCAGACCAATGTTCAATCTTAAAAGTTTCAGCTTGGTCTGGTGATAGCCAGACAACCCTCCGCTGGCATTGCATGAGAAACCATCATACTACTGTGTAAAATACAGCTGAATTGTTTACAAAAGTGCATTGGAAAAATTGTTGTCACTCAACAAAACGAAGCCACTGCATCAAGAAATGCAACTCTAATCTGTTACGCAAGGAAAAGGCTTTAAATCAATTCTATGCAAAGATGCTGTCGAGTTCTCTAGGCCCAAGCTCATCTTGGATGGCCCAAAAGACAGTGGAACTGTGTGCTATGGACATTGAGAAACAAACACTGAGTTCTCAGACCCAAAGATGATCGGGTCCATCCAGACTTTCATCAGCGACAAACACAAAAGCAAATATCTGACATGGTATGGGGATGCAATGCATCAATGCAAACTGCATGGGTGATTTGCCTCTGTGTGAAGGTACCATTGATGTGAAGGCATATATTGGGATTGTAAAGAGACATTAGATATATTGGCATCAATATGATATCTTTCCTGGGAAGCAAGACAATGCCAGGCATCATTCAGCACGTGCTACAACAGAGTGGTTTCTAAACTTTTCTGGAAATGGGGTTGTATATTAGCATCCACACAAACAGACAAGAACTTTTTTTATTATAAGCTCTTTAAATTTAGGTGGATTTCTGTTTTTAGCAGCTGAAAAAAAAGTGTTCTGGAAGTGATTACAAAAATATTGTTCCTTTGTGCCATTAAAATTATATTTATGGTGTGAACTTTGCTATTGCTTTAAATTTACAACTATTTAAAAAAAAAAAAAATATTATAGTTGTCATTCTTGGTAGGAATGGGACTTACGCCTCTAAGCAATCAGTAATACAGTACTATCAATAAGTGCTATTTATTCTGGTGAATCCTGATTATAAAAATGTAAAAACCAAAACAAAAAAACCCTGCCATTTATGAACATTTACTAAACAGATTGATGGCTTGAAACAGCAAAAAAAATAAAAAGCACAGATCACACAAAAAACACCTAAAAAAATAGCCTCTTTAGTCTTCACTGAATATCATGAATCCATCAATCATCTTATAGGAGGGATTTTGTTGTGCAGTCAAGCAGCTGATCTCATAGTCTTTTATTTGCTCAAGAGATTTGAACATTACATAAAAATGTCTTATATATGCAGTCGTGTATGTTATTGCCCGTCCTACAGCCGTCTTAGAGTTCAGAGCCAGACATCAGCCTCCTAAGCGTGTCTGACGACTCCGAACCCAGGGCTCTGTAGTGGCTGTATCAATGGAACTGGGCCTGCCAGGAGACGGCAGGGTAAAACGCTCATCACGATGACCAGCTTCATCTTCATCATCATCATCATCAGAGCAACCCCCTAAACACATAACTGAAATAAGTTCTGCATCTTAAAAGAATCACAGAACATATACAGAGACAAACACACACCTGCTGTGGTGTTGTGATGACCGCAGGCTTGTAGTCTCTTCATCCTGAGAGTGTTTGTGTCTCTGAGTTTCCTCATACTGAAGGAATGCTGCTGTACCGGTTGCATTTCTGTAGCCTAAATACACATATACACTTCAACATATTTTCCACATTCTATTGAAGTCACATGTAGAGCATACATATGTACTTCATATGCAAAACAAAAGAATAGGAATAATATAGTGACAAAATCTAAACCCAAGTATGTTATTTCAAGGTCCCAACCCTAGATTACAGCTCCTGACATTGGCCGTGCGTCCAAAATCGCACACTCTCGAGTAGGAAATAATTTTGAATAAGTAATTACTTCACAGCCGCTAAAAAACGTATGTTCTATATAGTATGAATGTAATCCGGACATACTGCATTTGCCATGTTGTTATCATCATGTGACCCTTATTGACAGTTGTGTCGCTTCACTGCCATTCACAAAGCCTCTCCTGTGGCCTCATGGGATAGTAAAGTATCCATCGTATGCACACTTCAGAATCTCGCCAGAAGTAGGACCTGTCCCAAATGGCACCCTAAACCCTCATTGTCTTCCTCTGAGTCCACACTTTCACGACGTAATGCCGCGGGAAGAAGTCCGCTGCGTAACCCTCACCAGCGCGGGTTCGGCAGAAGTGCTCATAGAGGGTGCATATCGACCGCAAATGGGGCGCTCGCGAGCACCCTTCGGAGACCTAAAATCACAAATGGGACACCCTGCGGTCTCGTGGACTTAACGGACACGCGCATGCCACGGCCATTGTAAGTCCACAAGGCCGAAAATGCACATGAAGTGTGCCATTTGGGACAGGGCCATAGTAGGTTCTGGGTACTTTTAGCTTATTCTTTTATGAGTACTGTGAATTTGGACATACTTCTTTTGTCACATACAGATTTCGTCTACTGTATAGTAGGGTCAACTGACTTCATGAGGTGGGATGCTATCAGTATTAAAACTTTAAAAACATTTAAAAGTTAAAAACAACAAAACTAGGCAAATATAAATAGTGAAGAACATTTGCAATATTATTATTACAATATTATATATGATTTGTGTATCATTTCTGATCAAATGGTAATTTTGAATTTTATTTAAAATATATTTGTATTTTGAGTAAATAAAATGCTAGCTACAAAACAGCAAAGCAGTTAAGTATTAAAAGTGATTTTTAGCACTATAATTTGGACCACAGAAACATTTCTCAGAAAATATAAAGCAGGATGCGGTTGATGTTGGTTGAGTTATGTAAGAGTGTTTAACACTTGCATATCATGAGTTGTGTGAAATGTAGTTGAATTCTTTTTAGGTATCAGACTATTCACGTTTGTCCAAAATATCTGTAATAATGAGTCAACTGACATGAAGAAAAAAATAACAGACAATAAAAATGGTATGCAATTTTGTCAGTATAAATTGTACTGTAATCTATAAGAGTTTGAAGCCACTACACAGACATGTTTAGATGTGAATTACTTGAAGGTTTGCTAGTCTGCGTCGTTCTCGCGCAGATGGCTGAGCAGATTTTCTCTCAACATCCGGAGGAAGTGGGAAAGCAACTCCACTCTGATCTAATTATAAATAAACAATGGTACACAAGCAGAAAGCATTCAACAGTGTGTATTCACACAAACACAAAACACACACCAAAAAACTATATGTAGTAAAAGAAAGTGATATTTAACTATCAAAAACATCTTGTGAAATGTTTTTCAAGTGTGTTCATATTCTTTAAAATAAATATCTCTGGGTTTGATATTTTGTTATTTAATGCAAAAACATGCATACATTTATAAGTGTGCTTAAGTATCACAATCAATTTTGGGACCACTGTATATAATGAAATAACAGTTTTTTTTAGTTATACTCAAACAATTAAAGAACGTGTGTGATCCCACCAATAAATTCACTCTCTGACAGAAGCACAGATCCTCGTCCACCCTCAACATCTCTGTTCCTCTGTGTGATAGAAAAACAAAACTCCCATGTTAAACATCATTCAGTCTTAACTCAGGATGTAAGGGGTTTCACAAGTACTTCTGGAGCTGCTTCTGGCATTGCAGAATACTATCCAAACAGACATAACAAGCACAGGAAATATAAAAAGCACGCCTTACATTCATAGTGAGAGAGGAAGACTGTCGTGATCTAGGAAGAGGCATAAAGGGATCTGAGAAATATGAAAAATAAAGAGAAATAGTCAGTTTCTGCATGAAATATGAAGTGAGCTCTTATTTCAGTCACAATATTTAAATGTAGCCATCTACAAATTACCTCAGTATGATTTGACCTGCTTTATAGTGAAAAAAACACAAATTGCCAATTCTTACCCCTGTACATGATGTTATCAGTTTTCTTTGAGCTGATTGGCTCAGTGCCACGGGAGGAGGGGCCTCGAACAGGCATACGCAAGCGCGCCATGTCAAACACATCCACCCTGGGCCTAAAAACACACACACACACACACACACACACACACACAATGCTATGTTGTGAAAATCAAAAACAAAGCTTTTCACAATGCTGCTTATTTAAAATAAATAAATATTATAGACAATTTATTGAAGTGTTATTTTATTAAGAAAATTATTTAAAAGTAATCTTTTTTCTAGAGGATATAACAAAATGTGTTATTTATATGTTTTGCACATTAACAATGGAGTGAAGTTTTACTGGACTAGAACGTTGTATTGTATTAATGTATCCTAACCAATCAGCATAGACCAGAACTATTGTTTAAAGTTACATAATGTTTGTGAGTATGATATTTTTGGATATTTAAAAATTTCTAAATGAAAACCTTACTTTGAGTAAGACCAGAATACAGGAACTGTAAGTCTGAAAAGCTAAGCTGCCATTTGAGTTATTTTTGATTTGTGTGTATATCTTATAGATCAGTTCTGTAGTCATGCAATCCTAGAATTCATTGGCCATATTTCTGTTATGTAAACAAAACATCACATTTCATGCATAATACTTTCCAAGTATAATTTCCTTCCAGACAGTAAAATTATAAACCATTGGTTTGAGAGATCTCAGACGATTACTTGATGCTCATTAACTATAAAAAACAGCTCCTTTAGTAGAACCAGTCAAAACCAGTACAAACCAGCCAAGACTGGGAAAGGCTGTTGTTTTTGCCTCTGACACAACTGAAGTGACCTGCTGTATTCAGTACAGTACTGTATTCATGTACCGTAGGTTGACACACAGGTCACGTGTAGCAAATTATTAAAACATTCCTTTAGTGTCAGACTTAAATATTACACTTTAAACATTATTACACACACATAATAGCACACTGTACCTGTCAGTGAAGGGGGAGGGGAGAGGCTCCCACTCGGTCTGCAAGATCTGCTCCTCCAGACGCCATTGTTCACTGCGTAGACGTCTTCTTAACACACTCAGCTCATTAACAACATCACTTCTGTCTTCTGAAAAGATAAGTAAATACAGTAAACCCTCAAAAATGGACTTGTTAGGATGGTATTAGCTCATTTATAAGCAAACCAAAAAATCTAAAAATCGCAAATGGATAATCTTAAAAATTAAATGTACTTAACTTCTAAGTCTATGAAAGTCGATACCTAAAATCACCTACACTGTAGGGACTTCCCATAATTAATAATGGCTTGACAATGGACGGACTAAATCATTTTTAAAATCAAATCTAACATTGACAAGCAATTTCTGTAAGGATCAGGTTTAGGGTATAGAAAATATTATTAGCTTAATATAAAAAACAATAAAACTCAATAGGACAATCTAATCATGATATTACTCTCTGCTCTCTGATGATTTCTGTGCTCTGGAGATGGAGGAGTCCGAAATGGAGAGAAATCCTGAAGAATGCACAGAAAAAAGTGAGTGAGAAGAGAATGTGAGTTTTTATGTATGTTTGTTCAAGTAAGTGTCTTGAGTTTAACAGAGTGTTTGTTACTGTAGCGTTTGAAGAGTTGCGGTGTTTATTCTGTAAAGTAGGGATAGGAGGGGATGGCACACGTTGAACCTAAAAAAGCATCGCAACAACAAAACAGTCACACACAATCACTACTTCTGTGGACAGCAGATTTAGTTCTATCATGACAACTCAGTTTATCATAGTAATGAATATCACAATGTTGAAATGTTTGGTCCTGGCAGAATAGATCTGCTAGGCTGCTGCTGCTGCTGCTGCAGAACAAGTATGGGACTTGCTACTGCCAATACATACACGACACGCAAGTAAGAAATGCTGCTGCTGTACATTATAGCATATATTAATTACCTAGAGCATATCTATACAGGTGGAGCTGGGGAAGGTGAAGGGTTTCTGAAAGCGTGCTGCAAATGCTGACCAAGTATTTGAATGTTGAGCAACATGCTCACTGGCTACTTATACAGCAGGAACCAATCAGCTGTGGGGGTCTGTGACCATTAGCCAAGGGGTGTGTGAAATAATTTGCAATAGACCTACCGTATTTTCCGAACTATAATTCGTATTTGTATCATCTAAAACGTGCTTATATTCCAAATTGACTTATATAAACAATTTAACGTCAAATAAGCAAAAAGTTGAAACTTTCTATATTAGAAAAAATAATTATAGACATAGTTGTCATGACTGTGCTACAAGTTTTTTAAATGTAATAATAAAATGTGACAGATAACCCGATTTATTTTGGCTTTTTTTCTATCAACAACTTGCATTTGACCTGGTGCGACTAAAATGTTGTATTATTGAAAAGTGCATATGTACAGATAGTCACCATCAAGTTGTTCCAAACCTGTATAAATGTGTTTGTTCTGCTGAACACAAAGAAAGATATTTGGAAGAATGTTTGTAACCAAGCAGGTCTTTCCTACTAATGGCTGCCGAGATCTGCTTGGTTATAAGCATTCTTCCAAATATCTTTCTTTGTGTTCAGCAGAACAAATGCATTTAAACTGGTTTGGAACAACCTGA
Organism: Gobiocypris rarus; assembly: GCA_023029165.1. Classification (NCBI taxonomy): domain Eukaryota; kingdom Metazoa; phylum Chordata; class Actinopteri; order Cypriniformes; family Gobionidae; genus Gobiocypris; species Gobiocypris rarus. Next base: position 9,411,460 of record CM040915.1, on the reverse strand, counting down.
GGATGACTAAATGATGGCAGAACTTTAATTTTTGCGAGAACTCTCTCTTTAAGAACCTATTAGCTGGCGCCAACTAGAGTTTCATGACAGATCTATGCTAAAACACATATCCAGCTTATGTGAAATATAGCTCACTGCAGTAAATTCACATCCACACTCAGAGAGAACCTCACACCTGTTGCAGCCGTATTTGTCTCTCTTGCTCTTCCTGTTTTTGGAGAGCTGCTCTCTGTTTCTCTTCTTCGTCTTTTTTCTTTTTCTCTGCATCTCTCCGTCTCTCCTCCGCCAGACGAACAAGTTCTTCATTCTTCAGTTTTTGCTGCAAAAAAATATCATATGTTTGCTTAAATTCAGCGGTGCTGGTCATTGAGACTGTGTTAGATCATTAAGCGTGCTTATACACTCACTGGAAAAACACGACAACATGCATTTAATGCCATTTCTTTACTTACATTTTCTTTATTTGGATGGCAAAATGTGATTTAAAGTGAGTGTTAATCACTGATTAGGCCACTGATATTAAAAATGTCCATTGGAAAAAGTATTTTACGCACCCAAAAAATACTTTGCATGTATTGGCGCAGAACTTTTTTATTTTTTTGCCATGAAATATATATTAAAATTTAAGCATCACAACATTATAATACACAGAATAAAGATGGACATTCATTTTGATAATTTTGCTAAATAGAACATTTAACTGTGTTATTAAATTATTAGTGTTTTTAAATACCTTTAAGTAAGAATTAGGAAAGCTACTCTAAACAAAACATGAAAAAATGAGCAAGCACAATTTAATATTCACTATTCACTAATACTGAAATTGACTCTGTGATGCATTGTGCATCCCAAAAAATACCACAGACAGGAGTGCGTGTCAGTCTGACCTCCATCTCTCTGCGTTTCCTGCTCTCCTGCTCCTCTTCATACTCTCTCCTGATTTTCTCTCTCTGTTCTGCCAGTCGTCTGTCCTCCCTCTCCTCCTCTGCCCTCATCCGCTCTCTCTCCTCCGCTTGCTTCCTTCGCTTCTCTTCCATCTAATGCCACACACACAGAAAAAAAAAACATACAAAGATCATTATGGTGTTTATACGCAGGTACAGTGGGGTCCAAAAGTTTTAAAATTGAACCACTCTAAAAATCTGTGATTCAATATCTAATTTAATCCTGAATATTTATGAATACGAGTGTGATGAGTCTGTAGGTTCATGTATATACATTTTTCAAAACCGTAAAACAGTAATATTCTGAAATGTTATTAGAATTTAAAAATTACTTTTCTATTTTAATGTATTTTAAAACGCAATTTATTCCTGTGATGGCACAGCACCATTACTCAAGTCCTTAGAGTCACATGATCCTTCAGAAATCATTCTAATGTACTGATTTTGGTGCTCAATTCTTATTATCTTGAAAAGCAGCTTAATATTTTTGTGGAAACTTTGATACATTTTGATAATTTTTTCACAGGATTCTTTGATGAATAAATAATCCTAGCAAGCCCAAACTTTTGAACGGCAGTGCATACGTGTACCTGGTGTTTCAGGTAAGCTTTGTATTGGTCTTGCTCCTGTAGTTGCTGGGGTGACAGCATCTGATTGAACACATTTCCTCTTGCAAACTGTGGAGTGTGTGCCTCAACAAAACCTTTAGATACACACACACATACAACTTAGTTGAGAATGTAAAGATTCGATCAAAGCACATCATACGTGTTTGTATGTGAACTAAAACACGTGTGCTAGAATGTTACCAGGCCTCTCCTGTCTTTGTGCTCCTGCTGCTGCATTCGAAAGGTGCATCTGCTTCAGATCAGCTACACACAAAAACACATCATTTCTATAGCCGAACATTCCATAACGAACAGATTAGCTGGAGATAGTCATAGTAAATAAGTCATACTGATAAGATTTCCAGTGCTGTCTCTGAGTGGTGCACCAGCTCCACCCCGTCCCCAGGGTTCATACGCTCTCATATCAGCTTCAAGTTCTGCATCCAGTCTTCTCTTCTCCTCTCTGTCCACCCTCCTCTGTGCGGCCCGTTCCTCTATCTACTCAGGAGGCACACACACACAAATAAACAAATTAAAAAGCTGGAAATCTTCATTAAGAAGCATTCTATTGCACTTTTCCAAGCAGAAAGTTAGACTAGACAAATAAATGCACAGCCATATTTAACAGACACACCCACTGTTGACTATATCATAAAGAAATACTGTTTAATATAAGGACTCACACCTGCTTTCTGAGCTCCTCTTTATAGCCGAGTCTATTCTTCTGAGCATCATGCGCAGGGAACACAGAAAGACCTGAACCCACACCTTCATTTTCACCCAGAAATCTCCTGAAGCACACACAAGCAAATGCAAAACACAATACCCCTCAAATGAAGATGTGTATTAGCTGTCTGCATACAGGCATATGGTTTATAAGTGTATTTTTGATGATGAAAAAAGGCTGAAGAAAGTACAGCAAGTTTTGGGTAATAAGGCTGAGAGTTTGTTCTGAATTGGTGGTAAATGCTTTTCAATTAAAGGCACAATATGTAAGATTTTTGGATTAAAATATCCAATGTTATATATTTTGTTGACTTGTGTACTTACATCATCCAGAGAGAAATAAGCTATTTTAACCAGGACACGGACTGTGTCCATGCTTCGCCTATCAATGACATCCTACCCGCCTTACCCATGATTTCCCAAACTCCAAAGATGCTTTAATATAATATGTTTATATATGTTTTAGAAGACAGGTGAGCAACTGTTTGGATACATTTATCGACAGAAAACGAATCATTGTTATATAGCTCAACACAATTAATCTTATTATTAATGACACGAGTACCATGTTTTAACATGCCTGGCTTACTGCAGTGTGCAACAAGTGTCTTATAGTATCTGCGGAACAAAGTTGTTGAGATAATGATGACACTGGAGAAACTGGTTTTGTTTGTGTCTAATGCTGCATTCCAGACAGCTTGGAATTCTGATTTTTTTTATCTGATTCTGACCTACTTGGTAATAACACCTGGAATGCTGCTCAATGTCAGACATCCCACCTGTGAACTCAGGGCAGATTGATCAACCCTGACATCAGTGAGACGAATCATTTGAAGTCAATTCCAAGATGGCGGCAAGTCCTCTCCAACAAGCATTGTGTGGAACTACCTTACGTCAAATGTAAAAACAAACTTTAACATTAGATATTAACCCTGGTTTCACAGACAAGGCTTAACCTAGTCCTAGACTAAAATGCATGTTTAAGTTGTTTTAATTGAAATAAACTTACACTGATATATCTTAAAATATGTCAGTGGCATGATTCTGTCTTAAGACGCACACCAGTTATGTTTTTTTTCTAGGGCATGTTTATAAAAGTTACTTAAATGTCCTAATTGAACTAAGGCCTAATCCTGGCTTAGTCTAAAACCTGTCCGTGAAACCGGGTGTAAGTTTATATAATAACTTAAATTTTTGCTTTTGTGAACGTCAGCATTTTCTGTTTTTTGGTGTATAACTGACACGAAAACATGAAATGCTCTCCTTGTGTCATGACGACACCCTGTGGTCAACAGGTGAACATAATTGTGTGATTGACTGGAACTTGGATATTCCCACCTCCAACCTCAACTCGAACATGGGATATGAATTATTATTTTTTTAATTATAAAACAAATTGCTAGAAAATTAGCAAGAAGTTGGCAATACTCAGACTGATGCTGGACAACTTTACCTGGTGTTAATGCCTGCTTCTAAACAAACACAAATTACAATCAGAAATGAGTCTTGAAAATTGTGGAAAACACGTTACATGTGTGTCTGTGTCGGCTGCACTCTTACTGTCGGTTAGTGCTTCTGCTGTGCTCGATTTGAGGACTGAGTGGGTGTGGCTCTCCTGATGATGTTGGAAACGAAACTCCCGCTATTGGTCCATCTGTGGAAACACAAACACTCATGATGTAGCACCAGTGGGAATCATATGCTGAAAATTATTTAAAAACTGTCTTCATGCTGAATGGATTAAACTGGTTTTGCTGTAGGATCCAGAATACACAATACACCTCAACATTGTTTAAAGGAACCCTCCTTTCGCCTGTGCTTCCCCATAATATAGTCCCAAGTCAATATCTGCCTAGGAAATCGCCTAATCTTAATCCGCATCACCGTTGTCACAAGAAGTAATTAGGTGTTTTTTTTATTTTTTATCACTTATACTATGCTAGCTGGCAACATAGGATTCCATTCATTATGCTAAGCTAAGCTAGCGGCGACCCTTCCAAACTCTAACAATGCATGCACTGAGACAAAAAATGCATTTACCCACATATCTAAATGTAGGAAAGAAGTTGAATAAGCCCTATTTCTAAAAACGGTGGAGTGTTCCTTTAAAGCAAATAAAAGAAAACAAAATGTCCTCAAAAATGAACAATGAAATGCATTATTTGGTTCATAAATGTTGATGTTTCATACTCACATCAGTCAATAATTCACAAAAAAAATGTTTATCCTTATTGCAAGAAAACTTATATTTAATATAATATTTAATATATTTTTAATATAATAATCTTACAGGCTCTGCTAGGGCTCAGCAAACTCTCAGAATCATTATTTGGAGACTTATAGGCATCTGCAAGGAATGGGAGGTGAGTAGGGACAAAAGGTATCCTGCAGGGAAAAAAACATTTGTGAGTTTAAAGTACAGCATGTGTGAATTTGTGTGTTTGTTTGTGAGCACTTGTGTGTATCCATGCATACCTGCATGGAGACAGAGGGTCTGTCCTGTATTGCAGAAGACCCTCGGGAGGCTCTGCAGTGTCCAGGCGGAAGATGTCATCCCTAGGTTGCTTTCTGTATGCAGTCGCCTCACTCACACAGAGCTGCTTTAAAAGAACAGACCAGAAAATCAACATAAGGACATCACCAAATGTTTGTGCACACTCACACACACACACACACACACACACACATCTTGTTACCTTTTTCTCAGCATCCATTATTTTCTGAAGTCTCAGGTCAAGTTCCTTCTCTCTAAAGACAGTACAATTACAGGGATAGTTTATGAAAGCTGCATAAACATTCTGCCTAACATCTCTTTTATGATCCACGAAGAAGAAGAAGTGAGGTTTATAATGTCCTGAGGGTGAGTAAAATTTTTCAAAGGTTTCTTTTGAGGTAATGGCGTCAACTAAATACACCAGTCAGGCAATTTTGAATGAACACACCTTCTGAGACACTGTTTCTCTGCAATCTGTTCCTGTAGTTCACGTCTATAACGCTCCTTTCGCCTCTTCTGCATGGCCTCCAAATCTGTTGCACCTGTCAATCAAATTTAGCCATGTCAGAAGCCTGAGCCTCAGTTAAAGGGATAGTTCACTCAAAAATGAAAATTCTGTCTTTATTTACTCACATTCATGTCGTTCCAAAACTGTATGACTTTATATCTTCTGCGGACTACAAAAGAAGATATTTGGGGAACATTAGAAACCAAACGACATGGTTTTGGGAACGACATGGTGATGAGTAAATTCATTTTTGAGTAACAATCCCTTTAAAATTCATATCAGAATCATTCTCCATTGAATGAACCATCCCTTTTCCAGTTATTGAGCCAATCAAAACAGTTACAAGGACTTCTACCCAATCAGAATCGCAATATTGAACTCTCACCTAATAGGAGTCCAGTGGTGCAAACTGTGTCCTGACTGGCCACAGACACAGATCTTTCATTGGCTTGGGTCGCAACGGATGCCGACATTCTACAACAGTGAAGGAGCAGTGATAAATGTGGGTCCAAACAATTCTGCCATTCAAAATACTAATAAATAAAAGTGGTCAGCTTGCCAATACTGTAAAAGAAAAAATTGAATCTGTCTTTTACCTGTTTCTGTGCTGTAGTTTGCTTGTGTGATGCCCTGCCTCTGTGTACAATTCTTCCCTTCTTATGAGAAACACAAAAAAATAAAGAGAATACCATTAATACACCGCCCGGCTAATGCTTAAGAGTCTATGACTGGACCATTATTGCAGTGATTATTACGTTTCTAGCATGTTATATGTTTGGCAACAGTTCTTCTAACTTGAACTGATGTGTGTAGCTTTTCATTTCTTAAACAACCATGTAGGAAGACACATCATGGCCATATTCCAGGATGTCAGGATTCATCAGGCTCAAATTGTGAAAGAGTGGTTGGGAGGGGGCATGGAGAATAATTTTCACACATGAATTGGCACCTCTGAGTCCAGACCTCAAATTCATTGGGATGTGCTGGAGGAGACTTCACAGAGTGCTGAACTCTTGCACTGTCAATACAAGATCTTGAACAAAAATGTACACACCTCTTGATGGAAATAAACATTGTGATGTTATTTCTATCAAGAGGTGCTTACATTTTTGGTCAAGATCTTCAGCATTTGCCTATTTAAGAAAAAAACAGCAACTTTTTTTGACTGGGCAGTGTATATAATATATACAAACTAAATACTTAATATACAGAAAATACTTAAAGGGTTAGTTCACCCAAAAATGAAATTTATGTCATTAATGACTCACCCTAATGTTGTTCCACACCCGTAAGACCTCCGTTCATCTTCGGAACACAGTTTAAAATATTTTAGATTTAGTCCGAGAGCTTTCTGTTCCTCCATTGAATGTATGCACGGTATACTGTCCCTTTGTTTTTTTGCGGATTGAAAACAAACAATGTTTGAAGAAGACAATGCTGAATAAAGTCGTAGTTTTTGTTATTTTTGGACCAAAATGTATTTTCGATGCTTTAAGAGATTCTAACTAACCCACTGATGTCACATATGGACTACTTTGATGATGTTTTTATTACCTTTCTGGAAAGGGACAGTATACCGTGCATACACTTTCAATGGAGGAACAGAAAGCTCTCGTACTAAATATAAAATATCTTAAACTGTGTTCCGAAGATGAACGGAGGTCTTACGGGTGTGGAACGACATTAGAGTCATTAATGACACAAATTTCATTTTTGGGTGAACTAACCCTTTAAATAAATAAATAAACACATATATATATATATATATATATATATACAATAAAAATGAGATTTCAGAATCAGTTTATAGAGAACACAAAATGAGTTACCAATAATAAACATCTCTCTCTGTCCTCACCTGTTTCCTGTCCTGGTGTCTCTCTCTTTCTGATGTCGCCTCCCTTGTAAAAGTATGAGTTCTTCATCACTGCAGTCTTCCTCAGAGCTACACAAACCCCATCCCAGACCACACACCTCTGTAAGGGTGGCCACATTCCTCACACGGACCGTCTGAAAAAGCGAGCAATCATTTTGTGAGCAAAAGACTAGCCCTTATAAAACAGTACACTGGCAGAGCCGTGGTACAGTAATAATATCAGATGGTAATTTATGATACAGTAGCAGATGATGAGGCTTTTCTAATGGAAAGACAGATATCAGAAAAATTGGACAGTGGGGTATTACAAAGTGTTACCATATTGGTATGCACAAAGCAGTGTAATCCTATTGTACTTTTTAGTAGGTGTGACACAACTTTTGTTAAATAAAATCAAAATACTTTTTGCTTTACTGTGTCAGAACAGTCAACTGTCCGGCATGACAGCAAATATCAAAGGTAGGTGAGAGCCACAGATGTGAAAGTGAAATCTCAACCTCACAGAACAGTAAATGTACAGTCCCTTGTGAAAAAGTACACTTTAGCATTACTTATTGCGGAAATAATACACCTACAAATAATATATTTTATTAACATATATTACTAAATGTAATGTTTTGACACTTAATTGCATGTTGTTTGCCAATAAATGAAAATATATTATAGATAAAATTTATACTAAATGTAGTTGAACTTTCCTGCGTAATAGTCTCAGATCTTCGCGGCCGTACCATGGCTGTAGCGGCGCAATGATTCGTTAGTATTCTGTGAAACATGGTGGTAGTATACACCTTCGACTTACTATCACAGCCCTCTACAACACAAAGAACCACAGCTAATCACACAGGTAAATCCACAACACAATTTGTCGGCTGCAAGCCTGAAACTTTCTCTGCAACTACACAAACTTAGTGCCAGTCACATTGAAAGTTACCTAGATGGGAGCTACTTTCAGCTCTGCGTAATATCATTGCACTGCTGCAGCCATGGTACGGCCGAAGATCCGAGACTATTACGCAGAAATGAGAAAGTAGTTCCTAGCCATATAGGCGTAGAAAATCGCAACTTTTCATTTTCAGTTGGTCTTAGCACACGGTGTAACTGTCAAGTTTTAAATAGGTAAAATATTGAAAGTATCTTTGGTCATTTTTTGAATGAGATGCTAATGGACTGATTAGAATCAATGATATATGCTAAGCTATGCAAAAAGTGCTACGGCCAGATACAAAGATCGGCTGAATGCATTCAAAAACGGTAAAACTCAACTATTTAACTCTAGGGGACTTGGAAATTGAGCCTATTTTCAAAAAAAAGTGGAGTGTTCCTTTAACTGCAAGTACAGTTTAAAAAAAATATATATATATATTTAAAGATTTAAAGTACACTGCAAGTAGACTTAACAAAGGTTATCATGAGCATTGTAATGTTTGAAGCGGATGTCAGAAATGTCAGAAGACAGGAATTTTTAAACAAGCGTTTCGGTCCATACACGGAGGGAAAAACAAACAATTAGGCTTTTGATCCAGAACTACCCTGGGTATTCTTCTTCTCTCTGGAACTGAGTGAATGTCACCAGCATCCCAGTGATCTTTCTGCAAGAGACACGAAGACAGTGAGAAATGAAGATTGGGTCTCATACACTAAGTGTGTGTACACATAAATTTGCATGTGAAATCCGTTTAAGATTAAGATTACATTTTATACATAGATATTTCACCTTAGAGGGTTAGAGTTCACTCAAAATGAAATTGTAGCCACTGTAGTCACATGGTCGATTTTAACGAAGTTTTTACTACCTTTCTGGACCTTGAAAGTGTTCATTAAATTGCTATATGGAGGGGTCAGACAGCTCTCAGATTACATCAAAAATATTTTTATTTGTGTTCCGAGAATGAACAAAGGTCTTACAGATTTGGAGCGACATGAGGTAATTACTGTACAATTACTGAGTAATTAATGACGGAATTTTCATTTTTGGTAAACTAACCCTTTAAATATATATTACATCACATACAGTGAAGAGTAAAAAAGCAGCATTAACGCTCATCTGCTTAAAGGTGGAGATTTTTACAAGAGATATTCTCCTGTGTGTACAAATAAAAAATTATCCATGCAATGATTACTGAATAAGACCCACTGTCTTTGAATACTGACATTTTAAGATCTTAATGGGCCTCATTAAGGACATTTGGTACAGGGCCCAAGTGTGCAAGCATGTATAAGTGTGTCTCACCTCTGCCACGTATTTCCTGTAATCTTTCCTAAGCTCTTCTTGCAGTTTGTGTTTCTTTCTCTCATATTCCTCTCCGAGCGGCAGACTCACTCCATCTGCGTGAAATTATGTACATACATTTAAAACCAGGTATGTATATAACAGAAATTAAGTTTTTACAGACCGTATTAACACAAGTTCAGAACTGTACCTTGCTGACTTGCGCGTGGAGGGATGTTCTCTTTCTGGAGAACGTGGCCTGTCCGCCTCTGATACATCACAAAAATGAAACATTACAATGACCAATCAAACATGCTTGCATTATCCCCATCACCAACTCTCACCCTCATCTCCATGTAAGGGGGCTCCTGGTCCAGACAGGCCTTCTCTTCTGCTATCTTCTTCTTCTGATCTTCCAGAAACTTCTCAAGTATCTCATCCATCTGGAATACATGCAAATATTAAAGCAAAGCACATCAAACATAAACAGTGCCATCTGTGGATGCATATAACTTATCAATCATAAACAATATAGGTTACACTTAGGGTTACAATATGGCCCTACTAGTTAAGGCATTAATTAGTCTAACAGTCTAGTAGTTTTCATTGTTATTTCATGTTAACTAATGCAGTTAACTAATAGTAAACAAATGGAACATTACTGTAAAATGTTAAACATTAAAGTAACAGTAAGCAAAGCTTTATTTATAACATTAATGTCTACAAAAGACATTAAGACACACAGAAGACATACTGTATATGTACATAATGTACATGCATGATATGAAAGTAGAAGATACAAGAAAATATATTGTAAACAATGAAAAAAGCAAAAAGAAATAAAACACAATAAGCAAGTAAAATCCATAATACATTAATACAGGGAAGATTTTGGCACTTAAGTCATACTTATTGTATTCGTCTTTGCGTTCATATTTTCAGGCATTTAATCAAATTCAATGACATTGAGACATCTTTAGGTAAGGCATGGGCGTCAAAACCATTAATGCCTCGCATAAACCTCTGATACATGCACACACATACACATATTACCCAATGAGAGACAAAGTGCAGGTTACACACACCTCTCTGAACTCCTCCTGGTGCTGAAGCTCAGTTTAATCCTCGGTTGGCACGACTCTGAAACTGAATACATCTGTTCTTCCACTCCACAAAAGAGCAATTTGATCAGATCACACCGACATCATACATGTTTAATAGAGTGACTTAAAGTGTGTTGTTTATTTACTAAGATGTTAGCTGATACAAACTCTATAGCGAACTGATAATCTCAACAGCAAATGTACTGTCCAGGTTTCATTGGGTAAAGGGTATAAACGTGTCATCTGATATCTGGATCTGTTCATATGTTGGAAATAATCATAATAATGTGTTAAATAAACGGTATATTTTGTATTTTATGGGATTGCCCTGATCTCTAGCCACCGGTCACACTGGAAAAACACACTCCTCTATCCCAGTCTTCCTGTCTTTCACTTCATCTCTTCCGCCGCTATTCCTGTTTTCCTCTCGCTGCTGCTGATTAATATGACGCTCGGATAGGCAGAAGCGGAAAAAACGCTGTTCGGTCGTGACGTTTTCGAGGCTGAACCGGAAAAGGCATGATTTAGAATAAAGGTTTTGAATGTATGAGAAAAATAAATGTAAATAATTAAATAATTAAGAAATATTATATTAAATAAAAAAAAACTTACCATATGTGGATTTTAAGAAAATATAAACTCACTCTTCATGGTTGGGTTATTTAATGTTTAAAATACATCACATGAGGTCAGTAACATTTCCCCCACATTATGTATTTTGATTTGTGTAGGCTATTCGTTTATATTATGTTTGTTATGGCGTTCTGTAGCCTAATTGAAATCACTCTTTTCTTTTCTTTTAAATAAACACTCCTTTGTTGTTTTTATAGCTCTTTTTTTGTCTTGTGTACTTTTTATGAACACTTTTTGCATAATTCGTTCGAAATTTATGATTGATTGGAAATTACGTACATTATGAAGATTCTATTTAAAGGTGACAGGCAATTCTGTCGTTTTTTTCTCTGAACATTTCCTCCACATGGCAAATTAGGTTTAACAGAATTTTGTAATGGAAATAACAATTAAACTTCTTTGTAATGCTAATTTTAGAACTAGCATATATATATATATATATATATATATATATATATATATATATATATATATATATATGATCTAAATGAGAAAATAATTTAATTGATAAAAATTAGATCACATTATAATAAATAATTATTATTTGCCATAGACTATATATCTCAACATTCAATAACATCTTAATTCTTCAGCCAGTACATTTTAAGCATTCGTCTGTTACAGAGAAAGAGAAAGAAATGTTTTATGGCATTGATCTAAAACAACTGCATTTTATTCTCACGACCATATAAAGACTGCGGGACTCAATAAACACAACACAACGTTTGGCCTTCTATGTATTGTGGATATTGTAGTTTTTTTAAAGTCACTTTTTTAATATGTCTTCGTCGTATGCGACGTCCCAGCCGGTAGTATATGAATAAGTAATTTTATAAATAAAAAAAACCTCAATCATTTTTGTATAATATTACAAAGCATTTGACTTATTATTGTTTAAAATAATGTCGTTGCAAGACCTCTAGACCTGTGACGACTGTGAACAACAATTCCCAGCATCCCTTGTGCTGCCCACAGGGTCACACTTTGTAACAGAACCGCTTCCGTGTTGTGTTTGTTACTGGAAAACAGAAACTGCGTGAGCTGACATATTTTTCTATCGCCCGTCACTGATTAGACAGCGATGCTTTTGTAAACCGCTGCGTCAGAAGAGATATCAGATTGGACTATGTCGTTGGTTCCGGGCTCAAAGCAGAAGGACAGACGCATTTTATGCGGGATGTGCCCGGACCCGCAGTGCCAGGCGAAGCTTTTCTTCCCCGCACACACCTCCATGAGCATCGAGTGCACTGAGTGCGGCCAGAGACACGAGCAGAAGAATCTCGCGAATGTGGAGGAAGTGACAGACCCAGATGTAGTGCTTCATAATTTGCTGAGAAATGCTTTGCTGGGTGTGCCCGGCCCTCCCAAGAAGGGCTCAGAGCTGGTTAAAGTGATGGGACTGTCCAACTATCACTGCAAGCTGCTGTCACCCATCCTCACCCGCTATGGCATGGACAAACAGACGGGCACTGCCAAACTCTTGAAGGAAATGAACCAGGGAGACATCTTTGACTGCTCACTTCTTGGGGACCGTGCATTTCTCATCGAGCAAGAGCATGTGTCCACTGTTGGTTATGGACGGGACCGGTCAGGGAGCCTGATCTACCTGCATGACACTTTGGAGGAGATCAAAAAAGCAAACTTGAATAGAGAGTGTCTTATTCCCGTGCATGTGGATGGAGACGGACATTGCCTGGTCCACGCCGTGTCCAGGGCGTTAGTTGGACGTGAGCTGTTCTGGCATGCCCTTCGGGAGAACCTAAAACTTAATTTCAATCAGAACCTTGACCGCTACAAAGCTCTTTTCCAGGACTTTATAGATGCCGCAGAATGGGAAGACATCATTAATGAGTGTGACCCGTTGTTTGTCCCTCCAGAAGGCGTTCCATTGGGCCTGCGTAACATCCACATATTCGGCCTGGCAAATGTACTGCACAGACCCATAATCCTCTTGGACTCACTGAGCGGAATGCGCAGCTCGGGCGATTACTCCGCCACCTTCCTGCCTGGATTGGTTCCAGAGGAGCATTGCCGAGGAAAAGATGGCACTCTGAACAAACCAATCTGCATCGCCTGGAGCAGCTCTGGCAGAAATCACTATCTACCCCTTGTGGGCATCAAGGGCTTGGCTTTGCCCTGTTTACCTGCTGCACTGCTCCCGAAAGCATGGGGTGTTCCTCAAGAGCTCATTCGCAAATACGTGAGCTTGGACTCCAGTGGAAGCTGTGTGATCGGGGGTGACCGGAGCCTGCAGGATAAGTACCTGCTGCGTCTTGTAGGCACGATGGAGGACGTCTTCATGGACAAGCACGGCATCCACCCTGCTCTTGTCGCCGACGTCCACCAGTACATATATCGACGCACTGGAGTGATCGGTGTGCAGCCGGAGGAGGTCACAGAAGCTGCAAAGAAATCCGTTCAGGAGGGCCGTCTCCACCGCTGCCTCGTCTGCAATGCCCTTTCAGAACTCCATGTGCCAGCAGAGTGGCTCATTCCAGGAGGGAAACTCTACAACTTGGCCAAGTCGACTCATGGGACGCTGCGGGCGGACAAGAACTACAGCTTTCCTTTGAATAGTTTGGTTTGTTCCTATAACCCAGAAAAGGATGTGCTGGTGCCTGACTACAAACTCAGCTCGCTCACAGCTTGCACCTGGTGTCACGGAACCTCTGTGCGGCGCGTTCGTGGCGACGGCTCTGTAGTCTATTTGGACGGAGACCGTACCAACACTCGCTCGCAGGGTGGGAAGTGCGGCTGTGGGTTCAAGCACTTCTGGGAGGGGAAGGAGTATGAAAATCTTCCCGAAGCCTTCCCCATCACTCTGGAGTGGGCCGGCCGTGTGGTGCGAGAGACCGTTTATTGGTTCCAGTATGAAACGGATCAGACTCTCAACAGCAATGTTTATGACGTGACAATGCGACTTGTCACAAAGCACTTCCCTGGTGAGTTTGGCAGCGAGATCCTAGTCCAAAAAGTTGTGAACACCATTTTGCATCACACTGCCAAGCGGAGCCAAGACGAATACAATCCAGTTGCCATCGAAGGTGCTCACGTGCAGGACGGGAGTGCAGGGAGTGAATCGGCCACTCGCCCTCCTACTAAAATCATCCTCACGGGACAGAAGGGCAAAACCCTGCATAAGGAGGAGCTGGTGATGAGCAAAACTGAGAGGGTCTTGCAGCACAGCATCAGCGAGCAGGCAGCCCTCTCCCAGCGCCGCAGCACAGACCGCGTGCGCCAGCAGGATCCTCGCCCGTCATCTCCTTCCTCTTCATCATCGTCCTCTGCTCCTCCCACACCCACCAAAGTGCCACCCACCAGCGGAGAGAAGAAGATTCGTGTAACAACCAGCGATGGCCGGCAGGCTATGCTTACGCTGCAGCCGCACACCACCTACAGTGATCTCCAGAACTCCATCATCCAGGTCTTTAGCTTGTCCCCCGGACAGCTGTGTATCCGACACGGCTTCCCGCCTAGAGAGCTGCCCCCACCACGTCCCGAGGACCAGAACCAGCCCGTGGCACTCCAGCATGGCGACCGGATCTCTGTGGAAGCGCTGAAAGAGAGCTCACCCGAGACTCAAATGTCCCAGACACACACTCACACGCCTCAGACGCACGCTCACTCCGACCCACACCTCAGTCGCACCAGTAGCAGGGAACTTCAGGACAACATTGACCTTGAGATGTCATCACTCTGTCTCCTGGCAGCACTCATGGGTAAGACGCACCCTTCTAAGTGATCTGCTTTATTGAATTACAGTAGGACTGATTGTCTCATACTAGAATCAGCGTCTACATAAGTGTGTGTGCGTCTCTTTTTGTCTCTGGAATGTATGATACAAACTTACAGAATCCCACTTCTGTAATTTGAGATTCTGCCCTCTTTCATCAGTAGTTATTGATTACTAGCTAAAAGTTAACCTCTGTGTTATGCCTAAACATTGTATGTGAGGCTTGAATCTATTGATTTTGATGTCTTGACTCTTCCTCTCTCAGGTGAAGATGTCTGGTCTTATGCTAAGAAACTGCCTCACCTGTTCCA
Organism: Gobiocypris rarus; assembly: GCA_023029165.1. Lineage (NCBI taxonomy): Eukaryota > Metazoa > Chordata > Actinopteri > Cypriniformes > Gobionidae > Gobiocypris > Gobiocypris rarus. The sequence continues at coordinate 9,396,312 of CM040915.1, read as the reverse complement.
GCAAGGAGGAGTCTTCTACAATATTGTGAAGAAAGACATGGGTAGTCTGTTATTTTTCCTCTTTCACACACACCGTTTCAATTCAGTTTATACAATTCCAAATTGTGCTTAATTGGCATGGCACAGACTATTGCCAAAAGCATTTGCGAAAGCACTATTGCCAATAGGATGGGATTTGATAAATTGCTCTTATTAAAACTTGTTCTATTTTCCTAAAAATACAGAATAATTTTCATGGTTTGTTGTGCAGAACTGACCCTCTGTGTTAACCCAGAATCTTGTTTATTCTGCCACTGGCTGAGAGATGCAATGCAGTTAAGAGTTAAAAATAATAACATTTTGATCACACGTTCATATATAGTAAAAATTATATATATTGGGACTCTATACTCAGAACAGTAATTAAAAGCTAATGCATTTTTCTAATTTAATAAATTATTACAAATTATATAATCAGCATAACAATTTAAGTGAAAAGTTTAATTGAAATGTAAATACATTTCAGAATGTTTTAAGTATTTGGTGTCTCTCTTTTATGTTTACTTTCATGACAGCAGGACTCAAGCTGCATGAATGCCACAAGTTTGTGTAAAACCTGATAGCCATGTTTTCAACAATGCATGATTCGACAATGATCCAAAGTGCATCTAGCCTGGCTCCGCCCTCTTACGTACTTCTGCTCAATTTTCATTTTCCTTCAGTACTCCGTCTGGGATTGCGGTATATTCTCTGGTTTTCTCCAGTCAAATTTTAACCGGTCCAATCAGCCAACAGAGGGAGTGGCTGAGAACGATGATGACGTTGATGTTGTGCGCTAGTTTGAGATGACATGCGTCACGACCAAACATTAGCGATTGGTTATGGCAGACCCAGAGTGGCTCTGGGCAGGTACAATAGTTTTAAACTTCAAACCCACCTTCAAGGAAGTTAATGCTTGTCAATGGAGAGTGGCCAGACTCTCTGTACAAGTGAAATGTACGAGAGTCTGGTAGGACCAGGCTAAAGTGCATCTTGTGCTTCATCAGATTCAAGAACATCTAACCTTTCACATGATCATTGTCACAAATTTATTTAATTTGATTAGTGACCTAGAAATAGTGCAGAATCAAAAATTTTCTTATTAAACTTCAACATTTAAAAAAACATTCATGTATTTTTTTTTAATTTTATGTGTTTATATTTATTTTTTTACAAATGTGGAATATGGAAGCTTGTTTCCACAACAGAATAACAAAAAAGGTAACAGCGACTTTTTCGTATCTTGCAATTCTGACTTTTTTCTCAGAATTGCGTGATATAAGTCGCAATTTTATAAAGTTATAAAGTCAGAATTGTGATATAAACTTGCAATTCTGAGAAAGTCTTTTTTTCCCTCAGAATTGGACTTTATGACTCGCAATCGGGAGTTTATATCTCACAATTCTGATAAAAGATTTCAGAGTTGCGACAAAAAGTCAGAATTGCGAGATGTAAAATCGCAATTGTGAGATAAAAGTCACAATTATCTTTTAAATAGCTTTATTCCGTGGCAGAATATACGTATATACGTTTTTTTTTTTTTTATTGTTATTCCACAAAAATGTGTGTATTGTTATATACATTATCGTATTTAAGGGTATTATACATTTGTAAAATTTAATTGACAATACAAAAATTATTTTTTAAATGTTTTGCACTATCTTTATTGATTACAATAAGAAATTGTGCAAGTAAGTATAATAACGTGCAAAACAATGTACAGTATTAAAAATATAAAATAAAAAATGTTGCAATCAATGAAGCAATCAAGTAGCAAAATTAGCTTTCAATTGATCAGGTGTGTAATATTATGTTTTTATGTAGCTAATATTCTCTTTTTCTGTGTTAAGGTCTGTTGGATGGGAAGCACTGCACACTGCCCCACTTGTTGGGTAAGACTTTTGTGTTTAATGCGTCAGAGGAGCGTTTGGAGCTGTGTGTGGACACAGCCGGTCATTTTCCAGTGGGCCCTGACGTGGAGGAGCTCGTCCAGGAGGCCCTTTCCCAACTCCGTTCAGACGCAGCCTCCCGTAGCCGCGAGGGAAGCCCTGCCCACAGCCTGCGATTGGGCGCCGGCGGCGCGGTGCGCAAGAAAGAGCAGAACGTCACCGCCTTCCAGGGCAAAGGTCACTCATTGGGTTCTGCCCCTCCTGAACACCCACCAATCAGGCGGCAACACAGCAGTGGTGTGGATCTCAGCAGCAGCGTTCGCGACGAAGGGTTAACGTTGTCCGGGGAGGATTTGGTGCGCGTGGCGCCGGGGATGCTCACTTTACGCGAGGGCCGTGGCATGGGGCTGGAGCCCGCCGTGATCGAGGCCCAGCGGCAGCGCCTGCAGGAGATGGTCTCAAACATACAGGCGTCCATGGACAAACACTTGCGCCAACAAGCAACAGCGAGGCATGATGGGGAGGAAGAAGAGACTCCTGACAAACAGGAGGAGATGGAGAGTCACGGAGCAGAGCCTCCCAGCACCTTTGAGCCCATGGACCAATCCTGATGCTTCATTACCCTTGCAGCAGAGTGAGCTTCTTGGCATAACACACATACGCACACACTGTGATCCGACTAACAAATAAGGGTGCAGACGATTTATCTTTTTAGTGTAAAACGCATTCCTTACATATTCTCAAAGTCTTAAGATGTGAAATTTGGAGTGATTTACGGTATTGAGTGTCTCTTTCATCCACTTAAAATATAAACATGGTGCACACTAATTTATTGCAAGAGAAAGTTCAACTAAAAGTGAAAATTAAATTATTTTACTCATCTTCATGTTGTTCTAAACCTGAACAACTTACTTTCTTCTGTGGAACACAAAAGAAGATATTTTGAACCATATTTGTCTATATAATGAAATAACATTGGACCCTATTGGCTTTCTTATTATGGACAAAAAAAGCACTTTTTACAAATATTTTTTCACAGAAGTAAGTCAGAATGACACAAGGGTGAGTAAATTGACAGAATTTTCAATTTTGGGTGAACTATCCCTTTAAAATCACTCTAGAGCTTTGCTAGTATACAGATGCATAGTGCTTATATAATCAAAGTGCACTTTGACCCTCATTGCTGGATTCACGGCTCTGTTATCAACATAATTGCAACCCTAATTATTCACAATCTGACTCAGTCTCGCTGAGCCTAAACTTCAGCCCTGTGTGCACTTAGTAGTGGCCTGTGGAACAAACCAGGTGTCAGCTCAGTGATGTAGTCCTCTTTTGCACTTCTCTACCCTGTATTACCCACAATGCATTGCGGTCTATCCAAAGAACACTACACGGTAAAAGCCTGGAAAAGAGTTCTAGCAGCATTTCACATTTACTTAAATGTCCCACTACACACACACAGCTCAGAAACCTGTTGTGAGTCGTTCAGGCTTATTATTTGGTTTTGTTGTGTCCTTTTGCATGTCCTTTCTTCTTTGAACACTGCACAGTACAAGACAGTTTCTACAAGTTTACTTAGTATCGGAATGTAAAGTAGATTTTGGATAAATCTAAATGGAAAGTAGCGGAGTTGGTGATATTTTCAGGATATTCTGATTTCAGCGCTATAGTAATATTGTTAGCTGTGTTAGGCCATACTAAAATGATGAAATATAGGGCAATGTGTGTCAAAGACGGTTTAATGGTTTCGTTTTAGTTCAGAAAAAACAATATCCACATTCTGTTCTAAACCGATTTTTCTTGTCACCTTGGCAACTGATTCATGAAAACATTTACTGTAAAACTGATTAGAGCTCTTGATCTTTGTGCTTCGGTCACTGGGTAGAACATAAATCAGATGGAAAATCCTAGAGATCGTTGAACTCCGTTTATATCTATTGCCGAGCTGTTGCATTTAACACGATGTTGCCAAAAAAAACACAAAAAAAAAACAAAACAGGTGATCAAACCTGTTATTAACAGCCTTAATAAGTCTTCTACCCTCCCCAGCTCTGATCTGCAGTGTTTGCGCGTGACACACTTCACTCAATGGTGCCGTATGACAGAGGATCCGGTTCTGAGAAGGATAAACTGGAGTATTGGAACGAGGCCTGACTTTGGTCAAAGGCCAAGTGAAGCATGATGATGTTAGAGGCCTGATGAGCTTTTGCTTTTTAAAAGATTGTTGTTGTTTTTTTTAAGTCGGCAACATCTATACCAGAGCACTTTTCTGTGTGGGCGTGTTTATTAGCTCTTGAACATATTTAATATTGTTGGTGTAAAGAAGAGCAGTACAACAGAGATGTTTTACTGCTTCATTTAACACAGACTCAAGCGCAGGATGTTTCTCTGTGACTGCTGCCCTCCTGATATATTGTATTCCAGTGTACAATAGTGGTATATATTGTATTATACTTTCATCTGTACAGATATTGAATCTGTTTTTTTCCCCTTCTGGATTGTTTCTCCTCTGTTTTTCAATAAAACAGTTGGATGTTTCTACACAGCTGAGGAATCTGCTGTTTGCATGCTTGATTAATTTTCAGCCTAACAACAATAAAGTTATTCCATCTGTATGAAACGATGTGGTCACTTTCTGAATTTCTAACTTTCTCACACTAAGCTAGTGGTGTTTTCTATCATCTCTTAGGTCACAAATGGACCACATCAGTTTTAATTAGTGCTGTCAGTCAAATCGATTAATCGCATCCAAAATAAAAGTTTGTTTACATAATATATGTGTGTGTACTGTGTATAATTATTTATAAATGCACACTCATTCACGTATATGTGTAAGAAATATTTGCATGTATATATATATATATATATATATATATATATATATATATATATTTTTTTATAATCTTAAATATATACACAAACTATTATTTTGGATGTGAATAATCGCGATTAATCGATTTGACAGCACTTGTTTTAATTAGTGGTAACACTTAACTATAAGTTTCTGTATGTTAACACTGAATTTCATACTAACATAAAATGACAATGAACAGTACTTTTCATTTTGTTTTATTTCAAATTCTACATACACTGCTGTTCAAATGTTCAGGGTCAGTAAGATTTTTTTTAATGTTTGATTTGTTTAATGAAGTCTTATGCTCAAGACTGAATTTATTTGATCAAGAAACAGTAATATTGTGGGAAAAAATATTACTAATTAAAATAACTTTTTATCTATTTTAATAGAGTTAAAAATATCATTTATTTATTGCTAAATTTTTAGCATTAGTCCACACTTCAGTGTCACGTGATTCTCAGGAATCATTCTAATATGCTGATTTGGTGCTCAAGAAACATTTATGATCAATGTAGAAAACGGGTAATATTTTTGTGGAAACTGTCTTTACTGCTAGTTTTGATCAATTTAATTAATCCATGCTGAATAAAAGTATTAATTTCTTACTGATCTAACCATTTGAACGGTGGTGTATAATACATTTTTTATTTTTAAGATTATACAAATTAAGATTAATGTACTGTGAACAAAGGTGAACAATAGTACATTTATTAAAATTAACCTAGATTTATAAATGCTGTAAAAATCGTTCATTGTTAGGTCATGATACCTAATGCATTCACAAATTGAACCTAATTGTAACGCATTACCTCATAAGTGTTGATATATTTTTGTCCTCATTATGTCTGATGAAGTGATAACGATTATAGCCAGACTGTGAATTACAAAATTACTTTTAATTTCATGAAATTTTGCAGCAGTCAGAGCTGCGTGCCAACGCCCTACAAATAAAAGCTCATAATAATTCAACAGCACCAAGCAGTTGAATCATAATTTAACAGTATTCATACAATGGTAAAATAAAACTGTAGGGTATATTCCACAACTTTCAGTTGTTCCACTATTATGACATTGTTGCAGGTAAATCAATAGTGCTCCAGTTATAAGATGGTCATTTTATTCCATGCATCTGAATTCTCCAAAAATAGTGCAAAGAGCAGCAATGCATTATTAAAAACAACTAAACCTAAACTTTTTTGCCTGCTGGCATCTTTTACGTCATTAGATAATGTGATAGGCCTACATATTTGTGAAGCAAAGGGTGTGGTTTCCATTAAACCTGCAGTGTAATGACATTCAAATGTCTTTTTATTCAAAATCACAATATTTACATACAGTATGTGGGGCAGTAACCTAATAGTAAAGACTCCTGATACCAGTAGTAGGTTCAATCCCACAAGCTGGCAAGTTACTGAGGCCCGACCCCTAACCAGGACACCGAACTTCCATTTTTTTTCCTCCACAAAGAAGGAGCTGCATACGGACTGAACTTTTAGTGTCACGCTGTCCTAGTTTCTGCTGCTCTGTGACCCATTTAAAAGGGAAAGGTTGAGCTCTAAGTGTGGATGCATCAGTCAGGATTAAATGCTGGATTTATGGAGCCGACCAAACGAACTGCATGTCCGTCACTACGTCGACGAGAGAGCAGCCGCTGAAGCAATCGAGGTGAACCCGGCACTCCTGGCAGAGACGCCCGCCGTGGCAGTTTCAGAGAGCGCCCTCTAGGGATACAAACAACGATGATCCCACAGTACAAGAAAAACAAATAAGTTACAAAACATCACAAGCTCTCACCCTGCACAGCCATTCCGATTATTGGACGACTCCTGCATGGATCTCTGCGGCTCCTGAGTCACGATGGGCTTCAATGGCTCCTGCTTCTACACACACATAAACACATACAGTACTGTGCAAACATCTTAGGCACATAGAACAACATTTGTTTTAAGCCAGACATTTATATAATAGCTTTAGGCTCGGTTTCACAGACAGGGTTTAGATTAAGCCAGGATTAGGCCTTAGTTCAATTAGGACATTTAAGTAGATTTTATATATGTGCCTTAAAGGTCCCGTTCTTCGCGATTCCATCTTTCAAACTTTAGTTAGTGTGTAATGTTGCTGTTAGAGCATAAATAATACCTGTAAAATTATAAAGCTCAAAGTTCAATGCCAAGCGAGATATTTTATTTAACAGAAGTTCCCTTTCAAAGCCTACAGCGAACGGCCGGTTTGGACTACACCCCTCCACTTCCTGCTTTAATGACATCACTAGAACAGTTTGTTGACCCTCCGCCCACAAGAACATGCAAATTAGGGGGCGTGGTCTTGTTGCTCTCCCACGTCGACGGTCGAGAAGAGGAAGTGTTGTTTTTGTAGAGTGCGTTTGTCGCCATGTCATCGAGACGCTGTTATTTTCATCCCGGAGTCAAATCACCTTTGTTTGGCCTTCCCACGGACGCTGCACATAGAGATCAATGGTTACAATTTATGTTTAACTCGGTTCCGGAAAATTATAATCACAATTTAAAACTATGTGCAGCACATTTTGCTGAGGACTGCTTCCTCAATCTCAATCAGTTTAATGCCGGATTTGCAGAAAGATTACGCAGTTCCCTCTTTGTCTGGAGAAGGCGTTGTTTATGGACCACAACTGGTAAGTGTGTTTTAATATTTAAGTTGGTCCGTTTAACAGTTTATGTAACTCATTACACAAAGTGCAACGCTGTTTAGCTTTGTTAACTAACGTTAGATCGTAATTTAAATTAATCCGAAAAACTTTTTAAAAAGTGTATTCAGACACCATCGATTGTTGGTGTTTGTAATGATCAGTTTAAATGATTTTTTTATTATATCTGTTTACTGTTTAACCACATGCTCGTTCAGCTGCAGCCACGCATGCAATTTGTAACAGCCAAATATAAAAGCATGACAACTACTGAATTGACAGCTTACCATTGTGAAACATCCTGCAAAAGTCTTTCTTGAGCAGGTTGTAATCGATCCTCTTCGATATTCTCCGGGTCTGATTCCGGCTCAAATTGATAAGGCAATACAGACATTTTTGCAATAACATTGAGTGCGCGTATCTCCCCGTTATGGTAAGAGGTGGGACCTTTCCGGGCAACGAGCGCTAAGCTGCTGGCGAATCACAGCACGGGAACCGCTGGCCCAATCAGAACTCGTTACGTATTTCTGAAGGAGGGACTTCATAGAACAAGGAAATCATCAGGCAGTTTTTAGGACAGAGAAAACAGCGGTATACAGATAAGTAAAATGTGTGAAAAATACTGTGTTTTTACACGCATGAACTCATGTTATATTGCACACTGTAAACATAATCAAAGCTTCAAAAACACGCGAAGAACGGGATCTTTAAAAAAAACATTACTGGAGTGCATTTGATTTCGCCCTGCAGCTCAGTCTGGAAACCTGTACATTAATTTCTACTGCTTCTGTTACACTTTTGCAGGAACCAATCACAGACTATCGTCACTTATCCACCTGGCATGCTATTGGCGAGTTTAACACGATGACAGATAGAGAAGCGATGGTTCGTTGCCCATTGATCACGCTTCTTGTGGTCTGATTGGTTAAAGGACTATCCAACTGCATACAGACAGAGTCATTTGAATTATGCTTGTTGATCACGCCTCTTGTGCAGTAGAAAATACAGAGCAGACTCCCCATGTTCAATCTTAAATTGAGTTTGGTCAAGGCATAGCCAGACAACATTTTAGTCTGAGACTAGCTTAAGCCTTGTCTGTGAAACTGGGGGTAAAAGTTTTACTTTAAAGTACATAATAATTGCATTTTAATAATCGGTAAAGTACACTTATGTTGAATAACACAGTAAAGCACATGTAAAGTACTTTATAATGGAACTGCAGCGTTATTCAATATCATATTAAAAATGTATATATTTTAAATGTACTAAATTGCAACTTCATTACAAAAGCACAAATATATTTAATGCATGATATACAAAACTGATATTAAAGTATATTTTAGTTTACCATAAATGGTTGGTAGTACATTTGGCAGTACTTTTTTACCATATTTCTAAGACAATAGAAGTAACTATGAAATCACATACAGAGATGTACTTAAGTTATATAAATATATACACTTAAACTAGAATACTTTTTCATTTAATTGCAAATAACATGCAATTAAGTTTCAGAAAAGTTTAGACTTAGTTATGCTTTTTAAGTACTCTTTTAAAAACACCCATGGTTTTGAAATTGAATGTTCAACTAGCACATATATACAGGTGTACTGTAGGCCATTTAGTGTATGATTTGTGCATTGAATACCAGAGTGAAGCAGGCTGTAGGCAGGTATCCCTCCTTTCCGTTCTGAAGTCGGATGCAACACCAGTCAGCATTCTCTTGATACAGCAGCAACACGACATCACCAGCACGGACACACACCTCTTCATCACAGTCTGCATTGTAGTCTGCAGCCACAACCATCTCACAGACAAAAAAACATCATTTGATTTCACCATCAGCTTAAAAACTGCTGTATCAAATCATGCTGCAGCTCAGATGAGAATGTGTGTTACCATTTCTCCTTGGTGCTGAAATGTCACTCTCTTTCGACAAACTGCAAGATTCAATCATTTTGCTGTAATTATAGATGTAAATTAAACAGAAATGATAAAAAAGAGAGCATGAAAAGATGACTAACCTTGAGGAGACAGCACAGTGGTGAACACTTCAAACTCTTCATGGCTCTGTGTGTAGATTTGCTCCATGATGAAGTCAGACAACACAAACTCTGAATGTAACTGCAGGGAAAGAAGAGCTGAGACACTTTATTGACTCATTCAGAATCGCTGCAACTGCTAAACCTTCTCCTCCCTTTAAATACTCTCTTAAAGACGCACGCACATTAGGAGATCTTGGTTAGGTGCTTTTCTAAGAAGCATCAGCGCTCTTAAATCTATTTAAATCTGTTCCACTTCAGTTGTTTAAATGCAGCAGGTCACAGATTTCATCAGCCAATCACACGCTTCTAAAAGTCAGCTCTCTGCACTTACAGAAACTCACTCAATCCCATAACACATTATACATAATATTAGTGAAATATTTGTTTTAGGCTCTAGGCCCACATTCATCAGCTGGGCCATTTCTGACCATTTTGGCTCTCCAAAGGAGATCCCCCTCACAACTTCAAAACTTAAGTTGTCTCTTAATATGCATTGAAATGATTCACCAACATGCAGTGGTTCAGTGCTTAGATAAGGTTAATAGACCTTATTCACAGCAGCGCCATCTTTGATTTTTAACAGGAATGAAAGCGAGGTTGTGAGGGATGGATATGCATCTCTTCAGTGGGTTGTACTATTATTATTATTATACTGTTTTTATTCTAACATTTTTTTTACAGTGGATACCATTGAAAACACTGCAAGTCTATCCCTCACAGCTTCACTTTCATACCGGTCATGGTGCTGCATGCTCTGAATAAGATCTCTTCAGGTTGATTAGGACAACACTTTTTGCCATTGAGACGGGAAAACCTGAATTCACCCTATATATAGCATATTTAGATAGCAATGAAATTGACACATTATCCAAATTTAAACACATTTCCAATTTTCCAGTTTGCTTTGAGTGTAATTCCATACTAAGTAATTAAGTCCTGTAATTTAATTACTTTTCCCTTTAAAAAGTAAGTAAGTAAGTAAGTAAGGGATTCATTTCTGTCATTTAATTAGTTACTTTTGATGTAATTTCATTAAATACAATTTTATATAAAACATGGATTTGATATCAAAATATTACGTCTAAGAATAAAATGTGTTTTCAATGTCACTTTATCCTTTGACCAAACACCAGGGGTGTAACGATACCCTCATGTAACGATTCAATACATATCACAATACTGAACTCACAATACAATATTATTGCGATACATGAAGAATTATGGTAAAAGATTAACACATTTTTTACTGTCGATTAAAATGCTAAATTTGGTATTACATTGGGGGTGGAAATGAATAGGCTTGGAATTGGTGCTGGTAACCTAATGTACAGGACAATGGTGACAGCAGAATACAAATATTCATCATTCTGAAGCTGAAAATACAGAATTATTTTAGACAAATATGTTTGCACTCGGTCACTGACTAGATATATTTAAAATAATGTAGGACACTTTTAACTGGTAACATAAGACATTTGGCATCATGACCCACAAATATTCCTCCATTGCATTATTATACAATATACATATTTATCACTATATATAGTAATATAGTAGTATAGTACTGACACTAAAACACTAATTTTTTCCCTCACATAGTAATTTTCATTTTGCAATACATATTGTCACTATCTACTTTACATATTGTTGCATTTTTTTATTGCGATATTGTGTGACACGATATATTGTTACACCGCTACCAAATACTTTGGCCAGTTCAAGAATAATTTATGCAATTTCATATTATTTATTTGAAAGAATTAAAAGAGCAGTTTCATGTCTATACATGAGGTTCAACTGATCGAGATTGATATGGGATTTAGAAAGTAATTCACAAATTCGTTTGGCCATTTAATCTTTAAGCTATTAAGGTTAAATGTATTTGGCTTGCCATCCGCAGTAGAGAGGCTCCAGGAAGCAGTTTCAACTCAAGCTTAGATATACCCCCCTCTGGGACTTCTAATGCTTGGAAGATGAGTCTGGTAGCAAGATGCCTAAATTATTTTGGTAGAGTTGGGGAGGTCGAGGGATGCCAAAACAGCTGATGCCAGAGCAAGGTAAGCGGCTCCTTATATGCTCCGGTGGTTAATTGAAAGATTAGATGGGTTCAATCCTCCCAAAGTTACGAGGAACTTAGTAATAAGTAATGAAATACTTTTTAGAGAGAGTAATTAGTACAATAATCTAATTTAGCCTTTATTTAACCAGGAGAGCATTTGAAAATCACGAAATCTTTCTTTAGTGCACGCATAATTGCACAGAGACACCTTATTTAAAATAAGATATTTAAAAAGAGTTTCAGTGTTATTTAAAAGCAGTTTTACCTAAATTAGTTCTAGCAGGAGTTACATGGAGATAGTAAGAAATATAAGTACCAATGCATTTTCCTTCAAACAGCAAGAGAAGACCAAGCAATTCTATAATATAATGCACAATGATAAAGGCACCACGATACACAGCATCCAGGGAGGTAAGAAGATAAGGAGCATGCTGATACACTACATCCCCATAGTCAAGAATCGGTAAGAAATTTGCAGACACGAGCTTCTTCCTCGCATTAAATGAAAAGCAAGACTTATTTCTAAAATAAAATCCTAGCTTCTCCTTTAATTTTTGTTTTAAGTAATTAATGCGTGAACTTGTCATCAATTATGATGCCCAAGTATTTATACTCTGACACTAATGTGATCAGTTTCTCTTGCAAAGTTCCAAGAGCAATGGAACTATCTAATGAGTTTCTAGAATTTGATAACCACATACATTTTGTTTTTTCAACATTTAAAAACTTTAGAGTATAAAACCTTGCTTGAATAATATCAAAAGCAGATTGTAAATAGCCCAGGGCTTGTTGTTTTGTTGGAGCAGAGCAATAGATGACAGTGTTGTCCACATAAAAGTGTTAAATTAACATCAAGACAGTTGAACTGTTGAACTGTTGAAGTGCTGCTAAATAATGCCGATTTCTAGACTCACATCTTGAGATACACATGTATTAAATGAAAAATAAATGAACACTGTTTGTCCATTTATAATAAAATAAGAAATAATGACATTCCCAGTATGTTACATAAACTTTTTTTTAATTCAATTTATGTGATATAATACAGATGGCTTTTTAAAGTTTGGTTGTAACTGTTATTTCACTGTTGCCGCCATTCATTTTTAAAATAGCCCTATATAATCTTAATGTACACAAAATATTTGGATATCTGATTGTCGACTTTCTAATAACATTTAAAACTATAAAAACTATATCTTTCTTATGCTGATATTCAGCTGCTTAAATGCACTGAACACGTGGTGAATTCTGGCTAAAATGCAGCGTCGTTATGGTAACATGTTTAAGGTGTGATGAGGCAGCTGCCTAGTTTGCATATATGCAGAGAAACGCCCTGATCATCAGAAAGTATTATGGCATTTTCATTTTATTGCATGAATTGATATTTCTAGCATTTTCAGATTTTCTGTGATCATAAGAGCTCCTCACTTTAGATGAAGATTTCAGGACAGCATGAATGAATTCATTAATCAGTCTTCCAGATTTGCTGCATGGCCATTAAGGAAAACAAAAAAACAACCCAAATGCAATTAAAAGTCTAATCCTAAATCTTAGATTAGACTCATTTAAATCCAACCTGCCTAAATCACTCTGATTAACAAATCAGCCTTAAGAGTTAAAGTGAACGGAGAGTATTCATACTATGTGTATGCATGGTGGTTTAAATGATTACTATGATGACTATGTTTAAATATGTTGAAAACGCATGACACACAAGTGAATGTGTCATATTTAGATTGGTGTACAGAATACAGTATCTGATTTGAGTGTGTAATTTAAAACTTTAAATCCTTTCTTGCTCAAGCCAGTGTCATCACTGTGAATGGATTAAAGTTCAGGGAGGTCAATGTGTTTAGATCAGTGTCTCTGCTTACATAATGAATCAGCACAGCTAATCTGAGGCTGTGCTTCTGCGAACTCCATCAACGTGTTAAAATGTCCTTCAAGAGCTCAGTAGAGCTTCATGGATGCAGCAAATAGATTGGTCAGATCTTCTTCAGTGTGAGCTCGAGGAGACAGTTTAGTTACCCGCTCCTGTGAAAAATACACAAAACAAACTTAGTTAATCATTCTGAGATAGTTTCAACGCACAAAATAGTATAATTATTGTATTTATTTATTTATAAAAGTAATTGGTATAATGTTATAGGCATTGGAGTGTTGCATTTTAAGCAGAGGGTATAAAACATGCATAACGTATCATATTAATGTGTATTTAAAATACTTTGTTTATGTTGATGTTACAGTATATGTGTGTGCGTGAATAATAAATATAACATTTAAAATGCTAAATAATAATAATAGGTTACACGTTATTTTGAAAACACTTTATTTTACAGTGTCATTGTTACACGTTACATGAAGTTACTGAAATAATTACTAAATACATGCAACTAACCTTAACCACACCCTAATCCTAACTGTATAGTAAGTACATGTAGTTAATTATAATTACACTGTAACACAGACACCTTAAAATAAAATGTAACCCAATATTTTAAAGTGTCCTTGATACAGTGACTGAGTAGCATTAACATTAATTAAAAAACGTAAAATAACCGGGTTAGGATTTGGGTTAGTTGCACATAAATATGCATAATTTACTGTTATTACTATAGTAAATACATGTGACATATGTAAAAAGGGCAGTATAAAGTAAAGCATTGCCTAATAATAATAATTATGAACAGTTGCTTTAGCTGAAGGAACTCAGCCCTTTAATATGCCATATTTCTCTCTTATTCTCAGGTGTTGGGTGATTTTTGATGGAGCAAAATTTCAGCTTTAAGCAAAAAATGATCTATAGCACAGTACAGGGACGTAACATGATTGATTGACCTGAGGGATGGTGCCCTTCACCAAAGATGGAATGTCCTCTTTAGTGTAGCCAATTTCAGACAAGCCATCCTCCACTTCCAGGTCATACAGAATCGATCTGAGAGTGTCCGCCAACACACGCCCAGCATCATCTTTCTTGACGTTACTCACATCAGTACCTTTGAAACACATACACAATCTGTAATAGAAACCTCCATCCATGATCAATTACATCATACAGTGTTCTTAAAAGCAGCATTTTCTATAAAATTATCCACAAAATTTATGGTGAATAATATATAATAAATACACCCCTAATCTGTTTTACACAATAAACATTTAACTTTCTAATACAGCAACCCAAATTAATACAATTCTTTAAAAACTTTTCTGAAAGTTACATTTTAAATCTTTATAGCTACTGTCAAATTACAGTGTTAATATTTTACACAATTTTCAGATTATATGTGTGTACTATGTGTATTACCTAGTATTTGTGCAGCCTCCAGGTGGCGCTCAGGACACATGTTTGCAGTGAAGGCAAATACAGCGGGTGAAGTTAGAACTACAGAGAGTCCATGAGGCTGAAAGAGAAAAGCACAGTTAAACTACAGATGAAAAACGCTGGGATTCTGCATATGCTACGGTACTCTGTAGAGTCAATAGTTTCAGACCTACAAACTTCATGTGGCCTTCAGATTAGCTCAAGAATAATGCATAGAGAGCTTCATGGAATGGGTTTCCATGGCCAAGCAACTGCATCCAAGCCTTACATCACCAAGTGCAATGCAAAGCGTCGGATGCAGTGGTGTAAAGCACGCCACCACTGGACTCTAGAGCAGTGAAGACGTGTTCTCTGGAGTGAAGAATCACGCTTCTCTTGTCTGGTAATCCGATGGACGAGTCTGGGTTTGGCGGTTGTCAGGAGAACGGTACTTGCCTGACTGCATTGTGCCAAGTGTAAAGTTTGGTGGAGGGGGATTATGGTGTGGGGTTATTTTTCAGGGGTTGGGCTTGGCCCCTTAGTTTCAGTGAAAGGAACTCTTAATGCTTCAGCATACCAAGACATTTTGGACATTTCATGCTCTCAACTTTGTGGGAAAAGTTTGAGGATGGCCCCTTTCTGTTCCAACATGACTGTGCACCAGTGCACAAAGCAAGGTCCATATAGTGGACTTTTGGCAATATAGTGTGTTTTCATGATTCTTGATGAATAGAAAATTCAAAAGAATAACATTTATTTGAAATAAAAATAATTTGTAACATAATAAATGTCTTACGCCCGTTTCACACATACTCCGTCTGCAGTGCATATGCGGTGCGTGTTGCGGTGTGTATTCGGTGCCGGAGCAGCACGAGCTGTTGTGCTTTCACATATGATGCGTTTGCAGTGCGCAACTGATCCGCTGTTGTATACCACAAACACAGCATTAATTCATTATTTTTTATTTCAAATCTAAAAGTTGTTACTGAACATGGCTCACCAGAATTACAATTCTCTTTGTTTACACTTTCATGGATGTCAGGTTTTAATGCACTAATTTAAACGTTTCATTCAATTAATTAATTCATATTTATATAGCCTTTACTTTAGATGTAGCTCACGCAAGTGGCAAAACATTTGAACATAGTTTATAGCCTAAAATCACAAGCAATTTAAATTAGAAACTTACAATAGCCAAAAACAGCCGACTCTCGTCTCTTCTTTCGTTTTTAAACCCCTTTAAAATGAATCCTGCAGGTCATAAAGAACTTTATTTTTTAATCTCCAAGAAAGGACGAGTGCTATCCATTATGTCACATTTTTTTTACCTAAATGTCAGGTAAGGTGTCGTTTCCATTCATTGTCATTGCTACCCGAAAAAGGAGAAAAAGCCATGTGAAGACTTAGTAACAAGTAGACTTTAAATTATATGCATCTGTGGTGAAATTACTATGATTTTCGCATCAGTACATGTTTATTTTAATGCAAAAAATGTTCTGTCACTTTAATGCAGCAGTGCAGCACAGCATAACATAGACTCGGTACGGAAACGATCGCCGCACTGCTGTATACGCACCGCACCTGGAACAGACTGACGGACAGCATCCGCATGCAGTGTGAAAGCTGTAATCCGTTACCATGGGTACGGAAAAAAATAAGCACCGCATACACACTGCAGACGGAGTATGTGTGAAACGGGCGTTAACTGTAACATTAATTTAATTTAATTATGACCAAATAAAATAAGTTCTTTAAAAAAATCATACTGACCCCAAACTTTTGAATGTATGGTGCAATTTATATTTACCACTATAGGATGTTCCACATTGTAGCCTTTAGCCCTGTGAGTTTTGACATTCCCAGCAATAGGATATGACATTCCATGACTTGAACATAGAAAAAGAACAATCAACAAAGATTTTTCAGATCATTTCAAAACATACATATCAAGAGAAAAATAGAACTGTTGGAAGCACAGTTGTGATTTTCCTCTGTATATTAAATTTAAATGAAAGTTGCATTATCATAAAAGTGGTGTATTTTCATAAAGGTAAAAAGTTTGTCCCTAACTATCCATTACTAACTTTCAACAATGACTTTCTTTAAACTCTCACAGCAATAAATTCATTCCACCTGTGCTCTCTGTTATGATATGTGAAAATATGACAAATGATGGCAGTGCAGCACTAGCATTTCCATTAGCAGTCTGTTAAGTGTGCTGTGATTCGATGCTGCCAAACTCATTTCCAGAATCAACACCTTTTGGTGTTAATTTAATGTTAGCTCTATTTAATTACCATAAATGGACTCCTGCATTGCCAAAGCCAATTCCGGCAAACACACTGGCCAGGTGCATACTGGAGCGAGCCTCCACATCTCCAGCATCACACACCGCCCTACAACACACACATGTCTTCATATCTTGCCAATATCACATTTAAATATAATAGCTTTACAATTTTTGAAAAGTACCCAAATATTCAATAAACAACAAATAATCACATGACCTCACTCAACTTACCGTTTCAAGTATTTGGCAACGATCCTGAGAGCGTGTCTTGCCCAGACATCACTGATTGGATTGCTGCCCTGGTAAGCAGGGCGATATATGGGGTTGGGTGGGCATGGACTTCTCAGGTTATATGGCAAAGCAGTGAATGACTCTAAAGCATGACTGAAAAGAGAAACATTTAAATAAATATTAAAGGAATTTATCTTTAAGAGATTGTCTTGGTTTGAATATGGTTAATAAATAAAGTGTACATGTAAAAACACACCAGAGCACGTCAAACCCACTGTTAGCTGCCACTCTGGATGGCATGTGAAGAGTATGTAGGGGATCCACCATCCCTAAAGTAGGCTTTAAGGCTCGATTTGCAATACCTGAAAGGACACACACATTAAAGTGCTAAACTTAGACAACAAACACGGCACGAAGAAATCAACCTCTAAACCTCTACCATTACATCCAAACTATTTAACCATTATCTCATCTTAAACCTCAATACTCAACCTTTCAGAATTCTGTATATGCATTCTGAGAACAGAGACAAAATGTTAATGAGTAAAATGTTTCTGCGAACCAGTTTTGGCCTTCATGTCCTCAAAGTCAAAGATCGCCACTCCTGTGGTTTCACTCCCAGTTCCAGCCGTAGTAGGAACTTACAGACACACAAAATGTAAAAAATTAATAAAATAAAAACAATGTATCAGTTTAATGTGAAATGTATCAGTTTAAGTTTAATATATCAGCATATCAGTGTTACTTTTTAAGGGATAGTTCACCCAAAAATGAAAATTCTGTCATTAATTACCCTCAAGTCGTTCCAAACCCATAAGACCTTCGTTCATCTTTGGAACACAAATTAAGATATTTTTGATGATATCTAAGATCTCCCCTCCCCCCATTGTCTGCAACGTTATTACCACTTTCACGGTCCAGAAGGGTTAAAATTGTTAAAATAGTCCATGTGACTCCAGTGGTTCAACCTCAATGTTATGAAGCGACGAGAATACTTCTTTGTGGGCAAAAAAAATCAAAAATATATATTTTTTCCAACAATTTCTTCTCTTCCGTGTCAGTCTCTGATGCTGTTCACATGAGCACCATTACGCATTTGTGTGTGGTGCTGAAACAGGGGCCGGCCAATAATTCTGACGTAGGTGTTTACAATGTGAACAGCGTCAGAGACTGATACAAATCAGTTAATGACAGAAATTTCATTTTGGGTGAACTAAACTTTTAAGTAAATAGAAGGTTGGTCTGTGGTCAATGTTCGGTCTCTTGAGCTGTGATCTATAGTTATCTGCACATGCTAAACCTTTTACAAGAAAGAGAGACAGAAAGGAAGAAACAGTAATTAATATTGAGTTTGTCTCTGTACATGTCTTTGTACCAGCAATTAGTGGCTTCAATGTGGCTGTGAGGGGTTTTCCTTTTCCAATTGGTGCATTGACAAAGTCTAGAAATTCTGCGTCTGGATGAGATGCATAGAGATTGGCTGCTTTACAGGTGTCAATCACAGAGCCCCGCCCACAGCAACATACACATCAAAATGTCCTTTTTTGGCAAAATCAATCGCTGCTTTAAAGCTGAAAAGAGAAAGAGAATTTGCTTTCACACACTTCTGTTTATAATCAGAAACACTTATATAAACTAACAATAATCAGCACATTTTCTGTCACTTTTTGTTACCTTTTGTCAGTTGGTTCTACTCGCACGTCCTCATAGATCTGGTATTTGACTCCATGTTTTGTCAGGGAGTCCAGCACTGCTGCAACCGGCTTGAGCTGAGACAGGGTTCTATCTGTCATCAGACACACATTTCGTGCTCCCATGTTCTGCAAATCCTGATCAAATCAGCCAAAACAGCACAAATCCAAAACTGAACAGACATGAAGCGAAGAGACTTTAAGATAAAGAGCAATAAGACCAACAATAATGAAACTTAATCAGTTCAATGCTTACAAATGGTGCTCATAAAAATACACGGACAACATGAGTGTGTGAGTAAATAATGATACAACTGTAATTATTGGGTGAAAAAAAATAATGGTCCTTTACCATGCCAATTTCTCTGGTAACTCCTGATCCAAACCTGATATTTGAACAAGCCATCTGAAACAGAACAAAAAATGAAATTAATAACAGCAATAATAATCAACATTTACATTACTATTATAATAAAGACCTATGATTTTATGACATAATTTCTGGATATTCACAGATTCACAATAATAAACGGACATATCTTTGCTTGACTGACTGACATACATTAAGTGAAAAGTATTTCAGTATTAATAACTGTAAATTATTGTGGTGAAAACTATATTCCACAATGCATAACTACTAAATAATAATTACATGTATGTTGTGCGCTTACTTCAAATGCATAGTCTGTTTTCCGTTCACATATATGAGCCTCACCTGCAGAAACTACACACATAAATCACACTCACTCACATATTGCAAAGTTCATTTATTCCAAGAAAAATCAATGAATTATCTTACCTCGGTTATAAGTGTGGGAATATGCTTGAGAATGACCAGGACACCTGCACCTATAAAACACGTGGCATTCAATACTGCTCATATATTATTTGTACAAATCTTATCCATATTTAACAAAAGGGAGGTGCTTTTTGCAGGACGACTCAGTACGACCCTTTTGGGTCGTGCAATAAAAGTAAATGGTGGTGTCATTCTGCCTAATATCTTCTGTGTTCTACATAAGAAAAAACGTCATGCAGGTCTGGAACAGCAACTTGTGTGTGTCTAAATTATTGTGTACTATCCCTTTAAGAGTTTGTTTACAACTCTCAGGCCATTGGGTAGAGACAACATGTTTAGCCTATACACAAATAGAAATATGAAAATGCACAGACTAAAAACACACTTTAATACCTTAACAATATTAACAGAAATATTGAAACTTACGCCGCGCTCGCGAGCTGGCGCATCAAATGAGCGACTCTCTCACCGCCTGCCATTATTTCTGCTCGTGCCCTGAAGCGCGCGCCCTCGGACACTGTGTACGTCCGCCACCTGCTGACAGATATTCGCTCATGACTGTGTGTGTTGGTAAATGTCTGAAATAGAATTAGGCCTTTCTATATTTATTATAGCCAGGACTTTTTTCTCAGGGTAGGTTTAGAGATTATTCAGTTTCTGTAAAGTATAGCCTGCATAGGCTACCTTAAAACTCTGAACATTTCCACCTTTATTGCTAGGTTAGAATAAGATAACCACAGAGGCAAGATGACCCACCCCTTAATTTTTTTCCGTGATCATAAATGACACAAAATCTCATCTCAAAACGTTTGATGAATGGATACGCTATTTTTCATTTTGTCAGAATATCAACATTTGTCAGATTTTGTGTCTCTGGGAAATAGAGATGAAATTGCCTTATGTTAAACATCAATGCTTTGTTTTCATTTGTTAATGAGGGATTTGTGGACATTAGTGTTAAGATTTGTGGAGTAAAAGTTATCTGTCATCTGTTATTCAATTATTATAAACTAAATTTACACACAATAGTTTATTTAGTATTTTACATTAATGACAATATATAAAAAAATTAATCAAAAGTCAATTGTACGCTCTGTAAAAGTTTATCCAGGGGGGCTTCTTGTCCCATAGGGGGCCAACTTACCCCTATTTTAATATTTGACTGCTATATGTTAGCTATATTTTAATATTTTGTGCTACAACTAAATTAGCAAATGTTTCTTTTTATTTCCTATAAAAACACATTGGCTGATGCATCATCATCCTGCACATGCTAAACATATATCTAAATATGTTACTATGTAAAAGTAAATTGGGCATCTTTCCCACACCTATATATCTTTTTACAAAAATAGGCATATTGTCACTGTATGACTTAAATTGTCACAATGGGAGAAAAATGCCTAATTCAGGCTTTTTTATTTTTATTTAAAAGGCTACCAGAATAATACAAATTATTAGGAACTTTTTTTATAAGGGCTACTAATTAATTACTTGCAGTTAAGACTAATCCACATTTTAAAATAATTTTAAACTCTTGTCAATTTTTTGAGAATGACGTAAATAGTTTGAAGTAACGTAAACTGCCCTCCCATCGTCGTCATCAACAAAGTCTCTCAATCGGTTGAATCCAGCATTTACCGTAAAAAAATTGAATCTGATTGATTCACACGAATTAAGAAAGCCCCGGTAAATTCAGAAGAGAATGACACTTGATTCAATCTACATTGTGGCACTAAACACAGAACGGAATGCAAGCGCATTTTCATGTTATATTTACTTGAACCGCAGCCAATTATTCCGTTACTCGTTCTGTCTTCTCAGGAATAATCCTATAAATAAACCCCAGCGATGCTCGCGCTACACCGACAGCAGACTCTCACAAACATCCGGAGAACACCTGACCTGAGGTGAGCATAAACTCAACACATGCCTTTTACGAATTTACATAATAATAACTTTAGCTATACTAATGAGTGTGTGTATGTGCTCCATAAGAATGTTTTTATTGAATTATTATGAAATAGAATCAGCGCGATATTAGCCTATAGCCACAGAATCAGGGGTCCACAAATTTGAGCTTTCTTCTTTCGTTTTATAGTCAGAAATTAACAAGGCTATATAATTTTGAAAAAGAAAAACAAGTCATGACGTAAAACTACACCGCAAAAAATAATATAGCCTAAAGGTAGCCTAATTCAGCTCAACTGAAATGCTCCTGTCATTAAAGAAAAAAATAAATACATATATTCTCAAACTTTTACCTGAAAAACAAAATCATTAATGTATCATTAAATCTTTATATGTAATAAAAAGCATTGTATTAAATGAGAAAATGTGAAATACAAGAACTGTCACTATACCTTAGCAATACTTAAATTTGGTATCCATATGGGTATAATATATATTTATTATTTACATTAGGTGTATATATATATATATATATATATATATATATATATATATATATATATATATATATATATATATATATATAGGCTATACACACACACACACATACGAATAGTTTGTAAGGCATGCATAAAAAAATAAAAATAAATCATGCCGTCTCAAACAATTCCTGGACAGGTTTGTATCGCCTATTGTACTGCCTACTGTAGCCCATATATTGTGTTTGTTCAGATTCACGGGAATTTCCCCCAAATGAAGCTGCACGTGCTACTCGCTGTGGTGTCTCTCGGAGTCTTCGTCTCGCTGTCCGAGTCCGCTCCCGGACACACGGACACGCAGCTGCCGGTTATGATGCGTTTAGGAGAGGAGTACTTCATCAGGCTGGACAACGCTGCTCACAGCCCGCGCGCACCCCACCGGAGATCCCCGTCACGCACCGAGGCACAGCTGCAGCTCACGCAGCGGCTGTTAAGAGGTATGGTCGGTAGTGTCGGTAACAGGATCATGAACAGCTTCGTGAAACGCGAGAGCCGGTCTGAGGATCCGGCAATCTCGCTGGATCTGACTTTTCACCTGTTGCGCGAGGTGCTGCAGATGGCGCGAGCCGAACAACTGGCCCAGCGCGCGAGCCACAACCGCAAAATTATGGACGCTTTAGGAAAATAATAAAAAGAATTGCACAAATGTTTTTAATTCTATTTCTATAGCAGCCTACTATAAGATATGTTTACGAATTACACTTGTGAATACTTTGTGTTTAGTGTATTTTATTCCGTGTGGCCTGCCTCTCTTTTAATGTAGCCTATTCCCCCAAATTAACATTATTAACATAAAAAGAGAATGTTTATACAATGTATTACACACATAATCCTTTATTTTCCATTTTATTCAGCAACTTCAGTAAAGATTATTATAATATTATTATTATTAATATTTAACAGTTTTTATCTTTTCAAATTCCTAACTATTTAATGTAGCCCATAAGCTATATTTATGATTGTCAAAGTAACAAAATACTAGATATGAAGTCCAACAGGTTTTTCTGGAAGGTCACTGAGATGTTGCAGGTTTACCAACGTAGTCTGATTTTATTTTGGCACATTTAACCAGGAAAAAGAGAAAACATGATGTGGTCCATCCTCAGATGTCTGGCTGGGCCCAGCGGTTACCTAAATGTATGGGAAAGACAGAGAAAGTAAGATGGAGATGAATAGATAGATAACTATAAAAGTTATATTTGGTCAGACATGTAAATCTACAACATCCATCTGTGGACACATGAAATAAAGTCCAAATATAACTCAGGAACTGCGATTCTGGTTTCATCTTTATGGCTCTTTGGGACAAAATCAGCCTTTTGACTAGCAACTGGACAGTGTTTGTATTGTTCTGTATGGTATTCTTTAATTCTGTATTTGTGAAGGCACTTGCTGTCACAGCCAAACCTCTTTCTGATCCTAAAACTAACTGCATTTATCAAAGCACATGGGAATGATATTGTGAAATAAATGAACATTAAATCAGTCTGTTCAAAATTTTAATTTTGTAATATAATTCACTGTATTATACTTTATTTGTTTATTAATCTTTATTTAACAAAAGTTAAATAATCACTAATTTAATTAATATAGGCCTATTTAAAAATGAAGAATGAATTAGAAAAGTGTCCATATATAGTCTGGGGGTCATGTTTTTCAATCATAAGGTATGGTCTGGCGTCATGTTTTTCAATCATAAGGTATAATCTCAGCAAAATCTAAGATGATCTCAACACAGCAGCCGCTGCTTTATGATTCATAACATCCTCAGATTCCAACTTTGTCTTTCACATTGTCTTACAGTTAAAAACATTACTGACTAATTCTAAAAAATATGAAATCATCAAAATTCCAAGGCATCACAAATATGGATGAGATTTGAGGAGGGAGAAACCCTTACCTGAGCTGCCGCATCTGTAGAAGGGTTGTGACTGGAGTCTGGAGTGGGCGTGAATAAGGGCGTGTTCTCTGCCGGGTTGATGTTCACTGATTGGTTGGGTTTTGATGGTATTTGGGAGGAGTCTGCTGTCATTGGTGGGGGGTTAGGTACAGGGGTTTGTCTCTGCGGGGTGGGTGTAGCCCCTGAAGATGCTTGCGTCTCAGGAATAACAGTTCCTGCTAATTCTTCATCATCATCATCCTCTTCATTGTCGTCACCATCTATAATGAGAGAGTGATTTCTTATAAAGAGAGAGATTCCAATAAAACCTTTTCTGACACCTTGGGTTACGATTAGTTAGTTTACCCCTGGTAAAGTCTATACTGAGTATCGCTCTTCGTTCAGGCTGGAAGTTTGCAGTGAAATGATCCATATTCTCATATCCACGCTCCACCTTTTCTAAATGAGACACATTCCTGCCTTCTGCGATCCTGACATGAAAGAGACAGAATGAATTTGATGGCATAAAACAGAAGTGTCTGAAACATGAAATATGTTTAGAATTAGTCAAATGGAGATTATTTGAATCTTACTTCTGTAGTAGAGGCTTCGTATTCTGTTAGACAGACATTAAGATTAGAGACTTCATACTTAACTGCTTAGGAAAAATGTGCTTTATTTTCTAAAATGTACCACATTATATGTGATTAGGTATTTGTTTTCTTTTTAAGAAAAGAAAAATGCATGCAATAAAGAACTTTGTAGACCTGCAGGAAGAGTGCCATCTCAGATTCCTCCATTGTCTGAATTCCTGTCTCCACTAGTTTGGCTGCGTTATCCAAATGTTCTCTGTACCTGCAAAGGTGATTACTGTGATTAGCAGATTGTGTAAACATACAATGCACAATGCACATGCATAAACATAGTATGGGAAAAAAGAGATATTATGACTTAAATAAAATTATTTTAAGTTAAGCAGATAAACTTCAACAAATAATAAATATGGAAATGTAATGGGCATCTATTCATCTACCATTCTATTCAAAATGTTGAATTTTTATGTTTTTTTAAGTATCATTATGCTCACAAATGCTGCATTTATTTGATCAAAAATACAGGGTAATATATTTTAAAATGTAATTTATTCCTCTGACTGCAAAGATGAATTTTCAGCATCATTACTCAAGTATTCAGTGTCACATGATCCTTTCTCATAATTTTTGAGGAAACCAGGATTCCAGGATGCTTTGATGAACAGAAAGTTAAAAAAAAACGTTTGATCAAATTGAATGCGTCCTTGCTGAATAAAAGTAGTAATTTCTTACTCACCCCATACGTTTGAATGGTATATAAAGGTATAGGCCTACATATATAATAGTAAAGTATATTTAAATTAAATTAAATTAAAGTATTTTTCAGAATAGCAGTTCCTCATGATCATTTGTCACCTGTTACAAACAATTACCTATCATCACAAATGTGACCTTCGATAATACCGTACTCTTTTTTTGTGTTTTTTGTGTGTGTTTTTTGTGTGTCCATGTACTTGCGCTGTAGGCCACTGATGTAATCGAGTTTCTCCTGCTGTTCTGCAGTGATCTTCAGTGTGAGATCTCCTCTGCGCTCTTCCAAAAGAGCGTACAGGCGATCAAACCACTCGCACACACGAGACTTCTGCCTGCGGCCATTTTCCTACACACAAACACACATGCGCGGGAATCATTACTAGGACCGTAGTGTAAGAAATCAAACTGAGAGTTATGATGCCATGGAAGAATCAGTCATTGATAATGATAATACACAGACACTTACCTCCACAGATCTACAGCTTTCCTCTAGCTGACTGATGATGCCCTGAATTCTGTCATTGTTGCCAACTAACAAAGCAACACCATCAGACAACTCGGTCTGCACACACACGATCACAGAAATATAAACTGATCAATCAACATGAGAAATAATACAGATGTGCAGAGATGATAATAAGAAAAGCAGAAAAATAGACAAAAAGTCTCACTTTCTGAGTCTCGTAGACAGATTTGAGTGGAGCAACCTCACAGGACTGATGACTCCCAAACACTTTACATAAGGAACAAGTGGGAACAGAGCAGGTCACACAGTATATATTAATCTTCTCTTCCTGATGCTCCTCACACATCAACTCATCATTCTTCACATCTGGCTCAGGCTTACTGCTGCTGATAGAGAATCAGAGAGATTTGATTTAAATTGTCTATCTTTATGCCTACCAGTGTTTAGCAAAAAATGTATAGAAAAGGAAAATGAATAAAAAACAACAACAAATAGAAACAGAAATGAAATACAGTACCTCCCTATAAAAGTAACACAGTAACTGCTTTTGTTTAGTTCATTAGTTTGCATCCTCTACTGAATACAATTAAAATGTAAAGTGCAAGAGAAGTGCACAGAGAGAGAAAGTAAAAGTCTAACTGCTGTCTCTCATGTTGATGTGTTTCCAAATGTGTGTGTGTGTTGGGGGTTGGAGGGGACTGATAAACACAGAAGGTGTGTCTGAAATAGCTCCTGTCACATTGGCCTACTTATAAATATAGTCCAGCACACACAAAATTGACCATGTGCTGGAATAAAACAGAGAGGAAAGTCTGAGTTGCAACAGGATTCCAAGTGATTAGACAGCATAAATGATTAAGAAAAGGGGAATGAAGCTGAAAGTCTTAGTTATATTAATAATACCTGCTAGATTCCTGTTTGTACATATCTATGATGTTCTCCACCAGCAGGTTCCTCTGCAGGCCATACACCCCGTGTCTATCCAGAACCACTTCATGCCTACAGGATGGGCAGCGGAACCGGCCACCTGAGCCCAGTGAAGAACCTCCTCGTGTGGGCAAGTAGGGGTTTGAGGCCTGGAAAATACACACAAATACATTTGTTATATATATTGGTTTTCACCTAAATTATTCCAAATTGTCCATACAAGGGATTACGTACGATGTAGATAAACAACATCTTAATACGTTGACAGAAGAAATGTTACTTTGCCAGAAATGATGAGCAAAAAAAGAAATTATGATGTAATAAAAAAAGGAAATAACACTAGCGTAACAATAATAAAATATGGGATTACTCATTAAAGTATTTTCTCTAGCTTAGTACCAAATACAGCTGATTTTATATTACACTCTTCTTTTAACTATAAACACACAGAACTTAAGGATGTTACATTTGTTCCCAATACAGATATTTTATGACTCTTAAAAGTGTTACCTCTTTCATCAGTTTTATTTTCATAACCCTAATTCCTGAACAAAATTTCCCACTTTCTTTTGTACTAGCTACTTAGAAATGTTACTACTTCTGGTTTCAGTGAATGAATAAAACAGTTTCCCCATAAGTAAATAATATATCGCCCATAGCCTATTAATAAATTATCATTATATAGCTGCTAAATTGTACTCATTGTTGGAAAATCCTGCTTAAACTGGTAGTTTTGGAATACAGGGAGGATAGCTAGTCTGAATTGGTTACTTACTAGCTTCAAGCTAGCCGTTCCAAGCAATAGACAACCTAGGACCTGTAATATAGGCCTACCAGCTGGTCATACCAGCTTCACACAGCTTTTTAATTATGGTGTTATGAAATATAATAAACACTATTGCTTTAAACATTGCTATCTTTACATTTTTACGTTTAATTATTGGTGGTACCTGAAAGATGTCATTGGCACATTTGCGGCAGAGGTTGTGCTGGCACGGTAAGATTACCACCGGCTTGGTGAAGATCTCAAGGCAAATGGGGCATATCAGCTGCCGCTCCAAACTCTCCATGGTCTCGCGCGTTCTATGGCACCAGTAATCCAAACCCAAGCTCATTACGCGGAGCGCACGCTCTTGGCGAACACACCCCGGTGTGTGTTGTGGTCTGTTTGTTTTTTATTTTCTTTCAAAAGAAATCCGGTTGTAATGCTGTCTCTCTGTGTGGCGCTCGTAGGCCGCCCCGTCACCTTCGTCCATGCGCTTGTCTGGTCTGTTTTTAGCATGGTACGTAAAGGTTGCCATGATTACGTGACCATATATGAAAACGACACTGCGCGAGACCGGGCAGCTGTCTGCCCCCACCACTGACCACAAGCTCGCAAACCTCCCCTACCCGGGAATCACACGCGCACCTCTGGAAAGCAGCCTGCGGCGTGAGAAATCCGCAACACTTATCTGGTCATCCAGAACTCTTATCTTTTCCCATACAAGTTTAAATGTTAAGTCCAAAATTGGTGTTAAGTGATGCCACTGATATAAAATAGGCCTACCTCAGCACTTCCATGTTTTTAGTGTTACATTGGAATACCATGTAAATACCATAGCCTATCATAAATAATTAAATAAGTTATAATTTAAAACTTTCGTAAGTCTTCACTGTTTATGTTTCTTATAAAGTAAATAACACTGATTCATGGGGAACCTTATAGTGGATGGAAATGGGATATTTTAGGCAGCAAGTGAACATTTTGTGACCTGAAATGGGCTAGCATAAGGATTTGAGCGAGTTTGACATGGGACAAATTGTGATGGCTAGACAACTGGGTCAGAGTATCTCCAAAACTTGTGTAGTGTTCCCAGTCTGCAGTGGTCAGTATCTATCAAAAGTGGTCCATGGAAGGAAAAGTTGTGAACCGGCGACAGGGTCATGGGTGGCCATGGCTTATTGATGCACATTGCTTGGACCACGCGGGCCAGCCTTCGCTCCAAAGGCTGGCCCGCGTGGTCCGATCAAACAATCGAGCTACTGTAGCTCAAATTGCTCAAGAAGTTAATGCTGGTTAAATTAAGAAGTCAATGCTGGTTCTGATAGAAAGGTGTCCGAATACACCATTTGTCACATATGGGGAGCATCAGAAATGAACTGTTTTGGCAGCAAAAGGGGACCAATACAATATTAGGTCATAATGGTTTGCCTGATCAGTGTATGTAGCCTACAGGTCCTTCTCAAAAAATTAGCATATTGTGATAAAAGTTCATTATTTTCCATAATGTAATGATAAAAATTAAATTTCATATATTTTAGATTCATTGCACACCAACTGAAATATTTCAGGTCTTTTATTGTTTTAATACTGATGATTTTGGCATACATCTCATGAAAACCCAAAATTCCTATCTCAAAAATTAGCATATCATGAAAAGGTTCTCTAAACAAGCTATTAACCTAATCATCTGAATCAACTAATTAACTCTAAACACCTGCAAAAGATTCCTGAGGCTTTTAAAAACTCCCAGACTGGTTCATTACTCAAAACCGCAATCATGGGTAAGACTGCCGACCTGACTGCTGTCCAGAAGGCCATCATTGACACCCTCAAGCGAGAGGGTAAGACACAGAAAGACATTTCTGAACGAATAGGCTGTTCCCAGAGTGCTGTATCAAGGCACCTCAGTGGGAAGTCTGTGGGAAGGAAAAAGTGTGGCAAAAACGCTGCACAACGAGAAGAGGTGACTGGACCCTGAGGAAGATTGTGGAGAAGGACCGATTCCAGACCTTGGGGGACCTGCGGAAGCAGTGGACTGAGTCTGGAGTAGAAACATCCAGAGCCGCCGTGCACAGGCGTGTGCAGGAAATGGGCTACAGGTGCCATTCCCAGGTCAAGCCACTTTTGAACCAGAACAGCGGCAGAAGCGCCTGACCTGGGCTACAGAGAAGCAGCACTGGACTGTCGCTCAAATTTTGCATGTCATTAGGAAATCAAGGTGCCAGAGTCTGGAGGAAGACTGGGGAGAAGGAAATGCCAAAATGCCTGAAGTCCAGTGTCAAGTACCCACAGTCAGTGATGGTCTGGAGTGCCATGTCAGCTGCTGGTGTTGGTCCACTGTGTTTTATCAAGGGCAGGGTCAATGCAGCTAGCTATCAGGAGATTTTGGAGCACTTCATGCTTCCATCTGCTGAAAAGCTTTATGGAGATAAAGATTTAGTTTTTCAGCACGACCTGGCACCTGCTCACAGTGCCAAAACCACTGGTAAATGGTTTACTGACCATGGTATTACTGTGCTCAAGTGGCCTGCCAACTCTCCTGACCTGAACCCCATAGAAAATCTGTGGGATATTGTGAAGAGAAAGTTGAGAGACGCAAGACCCAACACTCTGGATGAGCTTAAGGCGCTATCGAAGCATCCTGGGCCTCCATAACACCTCAGCAGTGCCACAGGCTGATTGCCTCCATGCCACGCCACATTGAAGCAGTCATTTCTGCAAAAGGGTTCCCACCAAGTATTGAGTGCATAACTGAACATAATTATTTGAAGGTTGACTTTTTTTGTATTACAAACTCTTTTCTTTTATTGGTCGGATGAAATATGCAAATTTTTTGAGATAGGAATTTTGGGTTTTCATGAGCTGTATGCCAAAATCATCAGTATTAAAACAATAAAAGACCTGAAATATTTCAGTTGGTGTGCAATGAATCTAAAATATATGACATTTTAATTTTATCATTACATTATGGAAAATAATGAACTTTTATCACAATATGCTAATTTTTTAGAAGGACCTGTATACACTCACCTAAAGGATTATTAGAAACACCATACTTATACTGTGTTTGACCCCATTTCGCCTTCAGAACTGCCTTAATTCTACATGGCATTGATTCAACAAGGTGCTGAAAGCATTCTTCTGAAATGTTGGCCCATATTAATAGGATAGCATCTTGCAGTTGATGGAGATTTGTGGGATGCACATCCAGGGCACGAAGCTCCCGTTCCACCACATCCCAAAGATGCTCTATTGGGTTGAGATCTGGTGACTGGGGGCCATTTTAGTACAGTGAACTCATTGTCATGTTCAAGAAACCAATTTGAAACGATTTGAGCTTTGCGACATGGTGCATTATCCTGCTGGAAGTAGCCATCAGAGGATGGGTATATGGTGGTCATAAAGGGATGGACATGGTCAGAAACAATGCTCAGGTAGGCCGTGGCATTTAAACGATGCCCAATTGGCATTAAGGGGCCTAAAGTGTGCCAAGAAAACATCCCCCACACCATTACACCACCACCACCAGCCTGCACAGTGGTAACAAGGCATGATGGATCCATGTTCTCATTCTGTTTACGCCAAATTCTGACTCAACCATCTGAATGTTTCAACAGAAATCGAGACTCATCAGACCAGGCAACATTTTTCCAGTCTTCAAGTCCAATTTTGGCGAGCTTGTGCAAACCTCTTTTTCCTATTTGTAGTGGAGATGAGTGGTACCCGGTATCAACAAGGCATTTTCGCCCACAGGACTGCCGCATACTGGATGTTTTTCCCTTTTCACACCATTCTTTGTAAACCCTAGAAAATGTTTGTGAGTGAAAATCCCAGTAACTGAGCAGATTGTTAAATACTCAGACCGCCCCGTCTGGCACCAACAACCATGCCACGCTCAAAATTGCTTAAATCACCTTTCTTTCCCATTCTGACATTCAGTTTGGAGTTCAGGAGATTGTCTTGACCAGGACCACACCCTAAAAGCATTGAAGCAACTGCCATGTGATTGGTTGATTAGATGAGAAACTGAACAGGTATTCCTAATAATCCTTTAGGTGTGTATATATATATATATATATATATATATATATATATAGAGAGAGAGAGAGAGAGAGAGAGAGAGAGAGAGAGAGAGAGAGAGAGAGAGAGAGAGATGACAGTACACAATCATTAAATTAGGCCTATACATGATTGTAAAATTCACAGATCACAAAAAGATGTTGTGCAAGGAAAATCTTTTAGGCAGCCTACAAATCACTGCAAGACATTTCACAGTTACAAGAAAAAGTGTTAGAGCGCCATCTAGTTGTTACAGCTTTACATTTTCACAAAACCTTTTTATTATGAACAGTTTCAGGATCAGTTCAGCTGTTCAATCTGTCTGGATCTACTGAAGGATCCAGTGGCCAATCCCTGTGGACACAGTTACTGTATGAGCTGTATTACAGGCTGCTGGGATCAGGATGATCAGAAGAGAGTCTACAGCTGCCCTCAGTGCAGACAGACCTTCACTCCAAGACCTGTTTTAGGTAAAAACACCATGCTGGCTGAAGTGATGGAAAAATTTGAGAAAACAAAACAACAAACTGCTCCTCCTGCTCAATTTTACACTGGATCTGGAGATGTGGAGTGTGACGTCTGTACAAATTTTAAACGCCATAAAGAATTTAATTCAGGAAAGCGACAGTGGAGACACAAGTGACTGATGCCATTGGAGAACTAAACGGATGATCTGCCCTCGATATGATAAACTGAAGGAAATATTTGTATTTGATTTAAGTGAATTAATGGCTCATCATGTTATAATGAGGTCATACGTTTAATTCCTCTAATTTTGAGAAAACAGAGAAAGGCAGGCAATGCAGGCATGGAATTTTACCTCTTATGTTCAATTATAAAAATTATAGTCAGCCTCACCTGTCTTGCTTAGCCAGATCATTGAAAACTTATCTAATTAAACTTAATCTGCCTAAGAACCACCTGAGGACTGACTGGCATGTAGAGTAATTATGTAGAGTAATTACAGTTTGACTATTGAATAATTATTCACCATTGGGAAATTCAGTTTCACATGATATTTCTGTGGTTCTACAGAGAACCAGAGAAAAAAACAGCAGAGAATCCAGGAGAGACAAAAGGAGTTTGAGGAGCTGAGAGAGGCTGTGGAGTCTCACGGGGTGAGTTTTGAGCAGAAGAACAGCTGTTGGCGGCTGGAAGAGCTGTTTCAGACTCAGTTAGGATTCAATCAGTCAGTGAGGAGCCAGTGCTGGAGCTCTTTCCAGTCCCACTGAAGCCCACTGTGGGGAACAGGCTGTGTGAGAGACCAGTGAGAGCTGAGTGAATGGACTGACTCTAATGCGTCTCTCTCTGTGTGTCCTAACAGCGCTCTGCACAGGCAGCAGTGAAGGACAGTGAGAGGAACTTTACTGAGCTGATCCGCTCCATTGAGAGAAGCCGCTCTGAGGTCACACAGCTGATCAGAGATCAGGAAAAGGATGCAGTGAGTCGGGCTGAAGGATGACTGGAGCGACTGGAGCAGGAGACTGATGATCTGAGGAGGAGAGATACATTAGTGCTTAGTAAGGTAGTAGGAATCTGATTTTCATCCTGTCTGTATTTGTGTCTGTGTTGAGTTTTCAGTCTCTCTCTGACCCTGCTGGATTTACACTCACCCAGCCTCACTGTCAGTTCTCATCTCATCTCAAATAAATTAAAATTGACAAGGAATTGTTTTAATGTGTTTTCACTGAGAATATCTGTTGGTTTCCTTTGTGAGATACATCCAGATTATTCCCAGCCCTGAATATGAGACTAGGAATGAGTTCCTACAATGTAAATAACAAAATGAGAACACACACAAAAAGAGAGAAAAAAACACTGCTAACAAGTAAATCAAACTCTTATTTATATTACTGTTTATTAAAAGTATCTGTACAAAATTCCTGTCTCGCGCATGCACGTCAACTTGTTCAGACTTGTTTGGTGCATGCACAGAGAGTTTCATCTCAGCGGCTTCCAGTAACAGTTATACGGAGTTTCCTGGCTTGTTTATTCCTCAAAAGTCTGTTTTTCTTTGTGTGGTATTGCTGTGCGTGAATAACTCCAAACACATTTCTGTACTTATCCACACAGACCTATTTATGCCTTGCAATTGGATGACTGAATAAACGCTACTTATCATCAAAGTTCACTCTGGAGTAGCTGCAGTTCTTTCTAGCCGAAGAATTAGGCCAGTTGAGTTTCAACCATCCCACTGCGCACATAATATCCCACAAATTGGTCCTTCGAGCCGGATTAAGGGACATCAGCTGCGCTATGGCTACATCCAGAGATTTCTTTGAGGGAGGACAAGAGCCAGATCCTCGTCCAAGTCGTACCCGGCGGGTGCCCACCTACTTGGAGGATTATGTGCTTGATTATCCACCTCCGTGTAATATTCATTCATCACCAGCAGAGGTCGCTGAAGGAATATATCATGCAAGCCAGGATCCTTATAGGGGCTATGTTACTCCTGCTCCCGCGGACAGAGACTTTGAATGTGCGAAGCTGCATAATTTAGAAGCCCGGTGGAGAGATTTAAGCAGTGAGATGAGAGAGCTTCAGATTAGAATGGACAGTGCTAGACAGGCATCTTTTGCCTCTAGATCTCCTGCTTACAGACAGTACCAGAGTCTTCCTCATGTTGAACTCAGTAACACTGGATTAGAACCCTCTGTGACTGTAGCATCATCCCCACCATATGAGGAGACACTTTACCACAAGCCCTCTACGCAGCCGCAGCCGCAACCAATCATGCAGCCACCTAATATAGTTCGTATCTTCCTGCCAGAGCCACAGCCTCAGAGACCATTTGCAGAACTCAGACGATCAGACTCATGGCCTCCCACAGCTGCACCGCCTGTTCAGCCTGCCTATCCTCAGGTACAGCCACATAATCAGCCGACTCCTGTGGCACCTGCACCGGCCCGCATACAGCCACCACATCAATCAGCTGCTGTACCGCCTGCGCACACTTATTTGCAACCCCAACGTCAGTTAGCTGCTGTCCAAACTGCGCCAGCCATCATGCCGCCACATTACCAGCAGACGGTGCCAGCTCCAGTTCAGCCTGTACCAACGCAACCAGTGATGCATCCTCAACGACCTTATCAACCAATACCTCTGCCTCTACCTCCTTGGCCTGGACCACAACCACAGTATTATTATCCCGTCAATCCTATGGCACCTGGACTGATGGAAATGGCCATTGCATCCTCATATGGCATTCCCAAACCAAAGCTGGCAGTCTTCTCCTCAGGGAAAGAGAGTGATTTCCTTATGCTTAAGAAGGGACTGGACAGCATCCTTGGCCCACACAGACATCTAACAGAGGACTATAAATATCAAGTGCTCTTGGATCATCTACATCTGCCGCCGCTTACCAGGTAGCTAAAAGGTATGTCAACAGCCCATTTCCCTACACCAGTGCCATGCAGGCTCTCGAACAGAGATACGGTCAACCAAGACAGTTAATTCAGAGCGAGCTGAGAGCTATCCTCAATGCACCAGTTATTCGACCAGGTGATGCGCAAGGATTTGAGGACTTTGCTGCAGCTGTTAATACACTGGTCGGCATGTTGAACACGATGCACGGCCCTCTAGATATGAACTGCAATGTGGCTCCCACGTTGACACTCTACTGACTAAACTGCCTGTCAGCTATAGAGACTCATTCATAGAGTACTGTCTCAACCAGCACATCATTGTGAGTGGCAGTTCCAGGACTTACACATTGCCCGAATTTGCAGAGTGGCTGGAGAGGAAGGCTCAGGCCATTCAAATATCTAGGCGTGTTACAGGGCCAGTGCATACAGAATCCTTCCGGCGAGAGCAGAAACCTCTCTCATCACAAAGCCAGGGCAGCTACAATTCTCACCGGCAGTGAACAACCTAAAGCTGTTAATTTGCCCTTCAGTTCCCTTACAGACACTAAGATAGCAGTTATAGCTAAAAAGCGGAGCGCTTCAAGCCCTTTGTCCCTTCTGCAACAACCATGAACATTATCTCAATGCTTGTGCAGCCTTTTTGCAAGTTGAACCACACACAAAGAGGAAGCTGGATTAAAGAGCACAAGAAATGCTGGAGGTGTGGACGAGGTCACGAACAAGACAGCTGCACGCTCAAGAAAACTTGCTCTACCTGTGGAGGACTCCACCTGCCCATTTTACATGAAGTTGCGGTCAAGGCAGAAAACCAAAGCATACTCACAGTGAGCACAACTACTTCTCAGGTTTACTTGGATCAGGCCAGTCATTCAGGCAGAGTGATGCTGAAAGTTGTCCCGGTAAGACTTCGCAGTGGTAAAAGGTTCCTGGACACCCATGCCGTTTTGGACGATGGATCCGAAAGAACGATCATCTTGCCAGCAGCAGTCCAGCATCTGGGCTTGAAAGGATCTGAGGAAAACTTGACTCTTGAACAATAAGACAAGACCTTGTTCAGCTAAGAGGAACCACAGTCTCCTTGAGGTATCTGCTCATTCACACCTAAGCGTTAAACACCAGATTCGGACGCGCGTTCACAGCCGCAGATCTCAACCTTGCTGAGCAGTCATGTCCCGCGGACGTACTTAAGAGGAGATATGGACACCTCAGGGCCCTTCCCTTGCAAGCATTCACTAAAGTGCAGCCTTTGCTGCTCATAGGATCAGATTATCCACAGCTGATCACACCAAACTGCCCCATCCGTATGGGACCGCTTGGTAGTCCTATAGCGGTACACACACTTCTTGGCTGGACAGTTCAAGGACCAACAACCTTTCTCCAGCAACCCTCAAAGCGTAGCGTATGCCTCCACACCACATTCCTTTCTCCGATGCAAGATTTACGTCAACATGTGGAGCGGTTGTGGCAGCTTGACATACTGCCACAGAGGAATGAGAAAGAGGTAGTCCGCTCCAGGCAGGATAAATCTGCACTTGCCATGTTGGAGGAAAAATCGGTAAGGGTTACAGTTGATGGAACAACTCGCTATGCTACCCCACTACTTTATAAGCGAGACGCTGCTAAACTCCAGGCAACACCAAATGCTGTCATGGCTCTTTTAAGAGCTACAGAGCGTCGCCTTGTAAAGAACCCTGACCTGGCAAACTTGTACAACAAAGAGATACACAAACTTGAGGAGGAAGGTTATGCGTGCGAATAAACAACCCGGAAGCCAATTCCAGTAATTCATGATGGTTCCTCACCACATTGTGCTCCACAATGACAAAGCCCGGGTCGTCTTTAACTGTTCATTCACCTACAATCAAATGAACCTGAATGACAATCTACTACCTGGTCCCACTCTTGGACCACCACTGTTGGGAGTCCTGCTCAGGTTCAGAGAGTATGCCTTTGCCATAAGTGGAGACATACGGGCCATGTTTCACCAGATCAGACTGTTACCGGAAGACCAGCCACTTCTCCGCTTTCTCTGGAGAGACATGGAAAGAGATCGTAGCCCAGACATCTATGAATGGCGAGTGTTACCATTTGGGACCACCTGTAGTCCATGCTGCGCTACTTATGCTCTCCAGAGACATGTCAGAGACAACAGTGAAGGCAATGAAGATGTGGTTGAGTCCGTTCACCAGTCTTTCTATGTGGACAATTGCTTACAGTCTCTTCAGTCTCAGCATCAAGCTAAGAAGCTCATCGACAAAATGCGAGCAGTATTAGCGACTGGTGGCTTCGACATAAGGCAGTGGGCTAGCAATGTTCCCGATGTAATTGCACATCTACCCCGTGAAGCCAAATCAGTAGGCTGCGAGCTGTGGCTCTCTGCAAACAAAATTGATCCGCAAGAGTCAACCCTCGGCCTCGTGTGGCACTGTTCCCAGGACACTCTAGGCTATAAGCACAGGCCTGTGTCAACAATTGGGGAAACCTCAATGAGAAGTGTCTATCGCATTCTGGCAAGCCAGTATGACCCACTAGGATACATCGTCCCTTACACCACAAGGGCCAAAATCCTAGTGCAGACACTTTGGAAGAGGGTTGGAGGTTGGGATGAGCCTCTGCCAGCTGACATCTTCTCAGAATGGCACACATGGGAAGAAGAGCTTCCTAACCTACAGAGAGTAACACTGCCCAGGTGTTACACACCTGCATGCAACAACACCATTTCCATTATCGATATGCATGTCTTCTGTGATGCCTCGGAGAAGGCATATGGCTCTGTAGCTTATTTACGGGTGGAAACGGGGGATGACATCCAAGTTGCATTCATCATGGCGAGGTCACGGGTGGCACCCAAGAAGCAACTCTCCATGCCACGCCTGGAGCTCTGTGCAGCATTGTCAGGAGCTCAGCTTGCCAAGACACTGAGCACAGAGCTTACACTTAATATCAGGCAGATAGTAATGTGGTCCGATTCAACCACTGTTCTCCACTGGATACAGTCTGAGTCATGTAATTACAAAGTGTTCGTTGGCACGCGAATCGCCGAAATTCAAGACCTCGTTGGAGTACGAATTGGAAATATGTGGACTCAGATAACAATCCTGCTGACGATATCACTCGCGGTAAGACACTCATATATCTGTCCCATCCCTGCAGATGGAAGCAAGGTCCAGCATTTCTGCAACAATCTTTAGACCACTGGCCAATCCACCCTTCAGTGTCAATTGAAGATTCAGAAGAACTCCGTAAATCCTCATTCTGTGGGAATATCTCAATCAGTCATGCCTCTTCACCTAATGTAGATGACTGCAACTCATGGGATGACCTCATCATGACCACCTATCAGTCGCTTCATGGGGCGGCAGCACCCCCTATGTCGGCGACAGAACGCATAGAGACTGAAACGGCTGTACTCAGACGTGCACAGATGGAAAGTTTTCCTGATGAAGTGCATGCCCTTAAAGCCAATAAATCTGTGCATTCAAACAGTCGATTGAGTTCCCTTGCTCCAACTTTGGATCCTCACCTTGATCTGATTAGAGTGGGTGGTAGATTACGCAAAGCTACAACACTATCAGATGAGACACTTCACCCTATTGTGTTGGCACCAGAACACCCCATAACAAAACTGTTAATTCAAGACTTTGATAACCGCTTGATGCACGAGGTCCTGAAAGAGTTTTCGAGAGTTAAGGCGAACCTATTGGGTTCTCAGAGGTCGACAGGTGGTAAAAAAGCACCAGAGACAATGCGCTGAGTGTAGAAAATGGCGTGGCAAACCCACTGTACCTAAAATGGCAGATCTGCCTGCTTCCGTCTGAGGATTAACCAGCCTCCATTCTGGTCAACAGGAGTTGATTGTTTTGGTCCATATGTAATCAAAGTTGGCAGACGGCAAGAGAAGAGATGGGGCATAATATTTAAATGTCTCACTACAAGATGTGTACATATCGACTTGTTATGCAGCATGGATGCCGATTCCTTTTTACTAGCCCTCAGACGCTTCATATCAAGGAGAGGAAAGCCCTTTGAGATCATCTGCGACAGAGGCACCAACTTCAGGGGTGGAGAGCGTGAGCTCTCTGAATCCTTCGCTGAAATGGAACCATTCCTCCAAGAGCAACTAGCCAAACAAAAAATCTCCTTTCAGTTTAACCCACCTCTCGCACCGCACTTCGGAGGAAAATGGGAGAGGGAAATTAAATCTGTCAAGGCTTCGCCCAAGTTGTTCTGAAAGATCATACTGTCTCTGAGGAAGTCCTTACCACAGTGTTGATCAAGTGGAAGGCATCCTAAATTCAAAACCCCTGGGGTATGTATCATCTGATATAGCGGATCCGGATCCTATTACCCCCAATTTTCTGCTTATGGGGCGGCAGGACGCTTCCCTACCTCAGGCTGTGTACGGACCTAGCAATCTACTTGGACGGCGACGCTACAGACACAGCCAAGTGATCGCTGATCACTTCTGGACCCAGTTCCTCAGGAACTACCTACCCAGTCTTCAGCTTCGACAAAAGTGGCAGAACATTACACAAAACCTAGCTGTCGATCAGGTTGTATTGATTGCAGACTTTCAACTTCCCAGAGCCCAATGGCCGGTCGGTAAAGTAACCAGAGTCCTACCAAGTGACAATGGTGCAATAAGAGCCGTAGAAGTAGACACTAAAGGGAATATCTATGTCCGCCCCGTTGCTAAACTCATTGTATTGCCTGAAATGCCTAAAGATTAGTTTGCATCACTAGTATTGGACTTTTTGTGGAATTTTGGAGACTTACAAATTTCCTTCGTAAATTTGTGGGGCGGCTGTACAAAATTCCCTGCCTCGCGCATGCACGCGTCAACTTGTTCAGACTTGTTTGGTGCATGCACAGAGAGTTTCATCTCAGCGGCTTCCAGTAACAGTTATTCAGAGTTTCCTGGCTTGTTTATTCCTCAAAAGTCTGTTTTTCTTGTGTGGTATTGCTGCGTGAATAACTCCAAACACATTTCTGTACTTATCCACACAGACCTATTTATGCCTTGCAATTGGATGACTGAATAAACGCTACTTATCATCAAAGTTCACTCTGGAGTAGCTGCAGTTCTTTCTAGCCGAAGAATTAGGCCAGTTGAGTTTCAACCATCCCAATGCACACATAATATCCCACAGTATCCAAAGATTTTGATGATTCTTGGGCTCTAGTTAGACAGGGGTCCTAATTGACACTGAGCCATGGATGTTGCCATTGATTTCTCATACAATATCACAATTCCATAGTCTTTAAATTTGTATTCCTATTAAATCGATTAGCAACAGTCTTCTGAGTCAAGGAGTGTTGGGAATAGAGAAAGGCAGTTTGGTGTTTTTTTATGGCAGCACTGAAAAATGAACCGCAGAATAGGCAGAGAGAGAGAGACCTTTATGCATGGAGCAGTAGGGCTTGCTTCTGGCATACACATACACACTGAGTCACAGACGTAGCGAAAAAAGAGTTATTTTGAGAGAAGAATGAGACTTATTTTTTATGGAGATAATCCATCCAGATTCAAACAGGAACTGTAGGAATTACAGCTGGTTTGATTTATTTTTCTGCACCCTCTACCCAAAACACAAACACATATAAACTGGCCTGTGTGCATGATCCCTCATATGCTGTGGGAGCGTGGAGAAGCAGTTATCTTAATTTTATAAGTTCAAACTCTGCAAAGGTGTGTTTTTTCCATGGACTTCAACCTGAATGCACACAGACTCGTGGGACTCGTGTCACCGTAGGGACCTAAATTGAGGTTGTCATGAGGAAACAAGTTTATAAATCATACAGAATGAGTTGTTTTTCTTTTGTTTTGTTTTGTTTTTGAAAATGTAAAAATGCAGAAGGTTTTATAGGTAGGGGGATAGTATATATAGTTTGTACAGTATAAAAACCAATACGTCTATGGAGAGTCCCCTCAAAGATAGTGAGCCAGACGTGTGTGTGTGTGTGAGATCCAGGTAAACCTTACATTATGATAACAAAATGTCCCCACAAAGATGCCAATATCCGAAAACCTTGTCTGTGTAACATATTTTTTGGTCCCCATGAGGAAACTTATAAATCATACTAAATTAGTTTTTTTTGACAATGTAAAAATGCAGAAAGTTTTCTGTGATGGGTAGGTTTATGTTTATGGAAAGAACCCATAAAACTTGAAAACACAACATTGTAGGCTATGTGCGTGTGTTAGCAGGACTGAGTAAAAAAGATGATCTGTCTTAATTTTGTCTGGGAAAAAATGTCAATCAATATTAATCAATATAAGGCTATATGCTGCTGCGTATCAATAAACATGGTGTGTTAGAAAGGTTAGAATGGGTCAAGTAGGTTGTAATGCAAACATGCAGGCTGTTGAGCGACCTCCACTGGGCGTGACTTTCTGAAAATCTTGAACACTCGCATTGTTCGCGTGTTGTCTCCTCATTACATGTCATATCTCTCATTGGACTCTGATGTTTAATGTGTGCGATGATGATGATAAGCTTTCACTTTTAAAGTGACCGTCGCAAAACCTGGACGTAATTTTATCGCGTGAAGTGCTTTGTGAACCGAACCACCTTTTCACACAGTGGCTCTTTGATAATGTTGGAGTGTTTATTGACGATCTTTCTGGGCTTTATCTCCGTGCTGCTGCTGTGCGCGTTCTGTGCACGGAGACGGTGAGTTTTATTTTGCTGCTGGTTGAGCATGTAACGTGTTTTTATGCATTGTTATACGGATGAATACGTTGTTTGAATGGGTCTTAGTGTTTGTTATTATGTTGACTATTTGGAGTGTGTTAGGTAGACGTATTTTGATCAAAGGGATTATTATTTAATAAATCAGCACATCCCTGATTAGTCTTGACTGCAAGCAGAAACTGAATAAAATCGACATTCATCATTTAAAATACATTTTAAGCCGATTTGGCAAGGAAGGAAATGTCTGCTAATGAATAATTCACAGCTGAACTGGTTTCTTGTTTACTCGTAAATCACCTCAGTTTGAAATTGAACCTTCCAGGGATGGTGGTAGGCTACCACTCATGGTCCAGAATCAAACTATAAACTATATGTTTGCCTGTTTCTATAACAAGGCTATGTAGTACTACTTGGCACAATGTTTCCACTGCATGTCAGGATTTCACGGGTCTTCAGTAGTTCTGTTATTTTAAATTCCTCGTTTATTGGTAAATATCATGCCAGTTTACCAACTTATTATATTTTAGTTTTTCTCGCATGTATGTTTTTGTGCCATGACTTTGATTCACCCTTTGAACCTGAACTTTGCAGATAATTGCTCCATTGTGTGCTGCAACATGGTTTCTGGTTCAGTTAGTCAATAGCAACCTTAGAAGGAAGTTTGGAGAATTAATTCCCAAAGGGCCACCCCATCCTTTTCTTGTTAGCCTTGAAATGTAGGCCATGGGATACATCAGCAGTAGATCGTAGAGGCCATTAAGCCGTATTCTCATTTAATGAGTACTGGCTTTGTCATTTAAAAGAATACTAGCAGAAAAACAAACTGAAAAGCAATAAAGGACTTTTTGTTCAGCGCAGTTATGCCACCGCTTTACCACACAGAGTTTGAAGAGTTTGTTTGAGTTTGTATGTTTATTTTATGTTGATGTACAGTACAATGGCAGTCTCTCAGGCATTGTCGAAGGAACACAACTGTTACATTGGGTGTGCATGTTACAGGAAGGATGATGAGCCCCCACTGATTAAAGGCTGGATTCCATTCCTGGGGAAAGCTCTAGAATTCAGAAAAAACTCTCACCAGTTTCTTACACAACTACAGCAGGAACATGGAGATGTGTTTACAGTACTTATTGCAGGTAAACTTGGCACACACAATTACTTAACATTACTTATATAAATTAGGTTGTTTTTTTCAATGAGGATGTCCTCTGGTGTTAATAAAATGAAGATTTTGTCATATTTAGCTAACTTTTAGCCACACAGTTTCCCTTTTGCTTTTTCTCTCGGACACACTGTTGTTGCGCAATGCATGCTCACATGGTTATGTTAATAAAAAAGATATGGTCATGAAAGATGTCAGAAATAGCATTTGGATATCTGGAAAACAGACTTTTTTTCTTAGGTTAAAGTTTTTATAAACCTAAAAGGGTAAGTGTATATTTTAGATGCGGCAATTCATCCCCATTTGAGTTTTTATTTTATTATTATTTATTTTATTTTAATTACTGTTTTTTGTTGTTCATTTCAGTGGTCTAGTAGTTTCACAGTTAATTTGAGGTGATTAAAAAAAAACTTTATTGTACTTTGTTCTGGATAGTTTCTAGTTA
Source organism: Gobiocypris rarus (assembly GCA_023029165.1). Lineage (NCBI taxonomy): Eukaryota > Metazoa > Chordata > Actinopteri > Cypriniformes > Gobionidae > Gobiocypris > Gobiocypris rarus. The sequence continues at coordinate 9,352,907 of CM040915.1, read as the reverse complement.
CTGAACGAAGTCCAGAGAGACCACTCAAATGGGATTTATTCTCTCTTTGAAGGTTAATTTAACATTGCATTTTATTAAGAATTGTACATCTGTAGTACCAGTGGCCAGTTACATTTTAGTGGAATACTTAATGTTAATTCTGCGTATGTTTCAGAGCAATAGTAATGGTGATGTTAGCAAACACTACAGTAAAGCATGTCACACTGATGTGATATCATAACATCTACCCATTCATGTTTGCGTGTTTCTTTAGGGAGATACATAACATTCATAATGAACCCTCTCCTGTACCCGTCTGTGATCAAACACGGGAAACAGTTGGATTTCCACACGTTTTCAGACAGCGCAGCATCCAGGACGTTCGGTTACCCAGCGGTAAGGAGTGGCCACTTTCCTGGACTGAGTGACAGCCTCCAGAGGAGCTACACTCTGCTGCAGGGGCCTGCCCTCGACCCGCTCACGTTCAGCATGATGGGAAACCTGCAGCAGGTCCTGCAACATCGTTTTCTGTCCAATGAAGAGTCTGGGCATGACAGCGATTGGAAAGAGGTGGAACTATATGAGTTCTGTAAATGCATAATGTTTCAAACCACGTTTATCACGCTATACGGACATTCGTCACATCTGCGTCTGGATCAGCTGCGAGAGGACTTTGAGAAGTTTGATGCCATTTTCCCTTTACTAATGGCCTGTGTGCCCATTGGCTTGCTGGGAAAAACCAAAGAAATTCGAGAGAAGCTGACAAGATTTTTCTACCCTCATAAAATGGCAGATTGGAAGGCTCCATGCAAGTTCATACAGAACCGGATGGCTCTGTTCCAGCAGTATGATACACTTCAAGACAGAGATAAAGCAGGTAATGGTCACACACACACACACATGCAAATGTACAATACACACTGAAAAAGTCTGGGATCCTTCTTGAGGGGCCCATGTATGACTGTGGATTGTTTTGTTGATGATAAATGTCTCACACCTACAGAAGGACATTATATTCCCATGATGACATGCAGAACCCTGGTCTTTGGTTTTTACACTGAAGTTTTCATGCACCAAAAGAGATTATTTAAATACTAAATACATGGAAAACAATTTTCACAAAAGGGATACACAGTCTTAAAGGAATAGTTCACCCAAAAATGAAAATTCTGTCATTTACTCACCCTCAAGTTGTTTCAAACCTGTATTCATTTCTTTGTTCTGCTGTACACAAAGGAAGATATTTGGAAGAATGTTTATAATTTTAGAGGGAGCCCAAATACAATCCAAAACGATGTATTTACCAACAACATTAAAAATACACTTAATATGTATATTTAACTACTCATATAAACAACAAATCATTAACTACACTGATTTAAGTTTTGCAGTTAGTAATCTACTGTACATGGTTTTGATTCAGTAAAAAGAATCAGAACTTAAGAGTCATTGGTTTAAGAAGGTTTCACACTGTAGATTGACAATAATACATGACTATAATAATATAGGTCCATAAAAACCAATATAGCATTCCTTCAGGATATTTTGATTTCAATAAAATGTAGTCTCTGATGGATTATTATTCATCCCATTATCATTCGTTGTGAATTAATGGTTTTATTATAAAAGACGCACTATCTAGTGATGGGAGAAACTGAACCTTTTGAAGCTTTGAATCAGTTACACCTTTGCAAAACAATTCAATGATTCACTGTTTTGATGCACTCAAAACGCCCTAATGCTGGTCAACACCTGATGATCAAGATGTTGTCAATGTCACAAGAACACTTACACCATAAACATTTTCAGCTATTTGCACTCTTTGCACTTAATGTAAATAGCAATTATGGCTAAGAAAATATGCTATTTTCACTTTCAAATAGCCGCTGCCTTTTTTAAAATCTAAAATGTATATTTTATTTCAGCTTTATTTTAATTCATAATAATAATTAAAATATATATATTTTAATAGTTTAAGTTTTAACACTGTTACTTTGCAAATGTTTCAAAACCATGGTTTGAAACAGTAGGAAGTAACGATACACACTCCAAACAACTGATTTCAAACAAAAGATTTCGAAAGGTTTTGAAGCTTTCACTAGAACTATCACCGTTGTGATTGTTATCTCTGCATGCAGTATGGTGAGGTTTTAGCATAATTTGAGCTATGGATGCAAAAGTTATGACAAAGTTATTGTCAAATTTGATTAGAGAGTTAGGTGTTTCCCTATTCAAGTAGAAAGGACTTGTACTTGCTTGCCTATTTCGTACATAGAAAGGTTCCTGCCCTGGGGTTTTGCCAAGATAATTGTTGACTGAACTGACTTGTCTTAAAGGGAAAGTTCTGTCATTATTTACTCCTGTATGAATTTCTTTCTTCTACTGACGCAAAAGAAAATTATTTTAAAGAATGTCGATAACCAAATTAAGTTTATTTAAAGAAAGTTAGGGAGGAGCACATTCAGGTAATCCATCCAGTCTGTACAAACTATATACATTGAATACTTATGCGCAAAAACAAACAAAAATAACGACTTCATTCAACAATTTCGTTCTAGCCTGAGCCAGCCTCCTACGCAGTTTACGTTGCAAAAACGTAACAAAAAGTATTTTTGCATATAAAAAGTATTCCCGTCGCTTCATAAAATGAAGGTTGAACCACTGGAGTCACATGGACTATTTTAACGATGTCTTTACTACCTTTCTGGGACTTGAAAGTGTTAATTAAATTGCTGTCTATGGAGGTCGGAGATCTCTCAGATTTCATCAAGAATATCTTAATTTGTGTTCTGAAGATTGACGAAGTTCTTGTGGGTTTGGAACGACATGAGGGTGAGTAATTAATGAAAGAATTTATTTTTTTGGTGAGCTATCCCTTTAAAGGGGCTTTTTGACCTCAGCTTCTTTTCAATATGCTGGAATGCTGAAAGCAGGATGTGACTGTACAAATAAAGACTTAGCACACTCAGTTCATTATGACGGTGCTGTGTCGGTCTGGTGGTTTACACACACACTCACACTCACAGCTTCTTATTTTCTCTTTCCGTAGCACATCATTTTGCCATGCTGTGGGCATCAGTGGGAAACACCGTCCCAGCAGCCTTCTGGTGTCTTTACCACCTCATCTCCTGCCCAGAAGCCCTTGCAGCAGTACGAGCAGAGATTGTGAATGTGGTTGGAGAGAAGAACACACAGTTGATCTTCAAAGAGGACATCACAATTACACGTCAACAGCTAGAACAGATGGTTTACCTGGGTAACAAACAAATTTTTACACAGTAACACATCACGCATGAATGAGCTTTTGGGCATTTTAGTGTACAGTGCATTTGGAAAGTATTCACGGTGCTTCACTTTTTCCACATTTTATGCTACAGCCTTATTCCAAAATGGATTTAATTCATTCTTTTTCCCCCTCAATTTTACTAACAATACTCCATAATGACAACACGAAAGAAGTTTGTTTGAAATCTTTGCAAATTTGTTAAAAGTATTTATTTATAATCATAAGTATTTACTGCCTTTGCCATAACACTTAAAATTGAGCTCAGGTGCATCCTGTTTCCACTGATCATCCTTGAGATGTTTCTACAATTTGATTGGACTCCACCTGTGGTAAACTCCGTTGATTGGACATAATTTGGAAATCCACACACCTTTCTATATAAAGTCTTTTCTATGTAAGGTCTCACAGTTAACAGTGCATGTCAGAGCACAAACCAAGCCATGAAGTCAATGGAATTGTCTGTAGACCTCCGAGACAGGATTGTATCGAGGCACAGATTTTGGGAAGGGTACAGAAATATTTCTGCTGCATTGAAGGTCCCGATGAGCACCATCATCCGTAAATGAAGAAGTTTGGAACCACCTGGACTCTTTCTAGAGATGGCCGCCCAGCCAAACTGAGCGATCAGGGGAGAAGGGCCTTAGTCAGAGAGGTTACCAAGAACCCGCTGGTCACGCTGATAGAGCTCCAGCATTTCTCTTTAGAGAGAGCAGAACCTTCCAGAAGAATAACCATCTCTGCAGCACTCCACCAATCCAGACTGAATGGTAGCGTGGCCAGACGAAAGCCACTCCTTAGTAAAAGTCCACCTGGAGTTTGCCAAAAGGCACCTGAAGGACTATCAGACAACAAGAAATTAAATCCTCTGGTCTGATGAAACAAAGATTGGACTCTTTGGCCTGAATGGCAAGTGTCATGTCTGAAGAAAACCAGACACTGCTCATCTCCTGGCTAATACCATCCCTACAGTGAAGAATGGTGGTGGCAGCATCATGCTGTGGGGATGTTTTTCAGCGGCAGGAAAAATCGCTATTTACAAATGCTCCCCATCCAACCTGATGGAGCTTGAGAGGTCCTGCAAAGAAGAAGGGGAGAAACTTTACTCAAAAAGACTTGAGGCTGTAATTAGTGCCAAAGGTGCTACAACGAAGTACTGTGCAAAGGCTGTGAAAACTTGTGTACTTTTTTTCTTTTTTTTTAATTTGCAAAGATTTCAAAAAAACTTCTTTCATGTTGTCATTATGGGGTATTGTTTGTAGAATTGAGTAAAAAAATAATGAATTTTATCCATTTTGGAATAAGGCTGTAACATAACAAAATGTAGGAAAGGTAAAGCGCTGTGAATGCTTTCTGGATGCACTGTATATGATGATTTCATTTCAGATTTTTTTGTAAAATTTAATTTTTTTTAGGAGAGAATTCAGTGGTTGTCACTTCATTTAATAACTCCTGTAGATAAAGAAATGACTAGTGCTATAATAATGGATTTACTATACCAGTCTTTTTCTCTGTGCAGAGAGTTCAGTAAATGAGAGTTTACGTCTCTCCTCTGTATCGATGAACATCCGTGTTGTTCAGGAAGATTTCTGTTTGCGTCTGGATGCCCAGAATTCAATCAGCCTGCGGAAAGATGACATGATTGCTCTTTACCCACAAAGCACACACCTTGACCCGGATATATATGACCAGCCTCAGGTAATGCATACTGTACCTACAGCTCTCTAGATTAGTGATTCTCAGTCTCAACCAAGATTACGTAAAATGTTATAAGGAATAGCATGCATTACAATGAGACAAAACAACAAAAAACAAGTTATTTCCTATTTAATCTAACCTTAATCTTTAACCATGCTTTTTAAACTGCTTCAAACTTTCAGGCTAGGCTTTCCTAAGACACTATAAGGCTTAACTGTTATGATTAAAATATACTTAAAAGGCACCTATTCTGCAAAATTCACTTTTACATGGAGTATGAACATGTGTTTTGGTAGTGTGTATACACAACCACGTAGTAAAAATCTACCCACCTTTTTTTAATACCCAGAAATCTAAAGCAGTGTTTCATAAGCAATCATAAGCGGAGATTGGCTGAATGGATTCGAAAATGGTAAAACTCACCTGTTTAACTCTAGGGGAGTTGGAAAATTCTTCACATTTACGCATTCTGCAATACAGTCACAACATTAGGTAGCGTTATCACCAACAGTAGCAAGGGCTAAGCCCCCCTAAGGATAAAATCCTAGAACCGCACCTGATGATAACGTTCACAAACATAACTGACTGTGAACTTTGTCAAATACACTGAAGGTTATGTCAAAAACACAGTTTAAGCGCAATAAGACATGAAAGAGAACTTTTTGACAGAGTATCCAAAGAAATGAGCTGTAAAGGCTCCACCCTCTTCTGGAAAGTGAGGCGGGGGGGAGCAGCATATTTGCATTTAAAGATACATGCCCGAAAACAGCCTTTCCTTGCACACAAAAATGAGCATTTACAACATGGTATAGTAAATCATGTGTGTGGTATTTTGAGCTGAAACATTCAGGGGACCAGGGGTGTCGGACTGGGGGTAAAACCAGTACTGATTATCAGGGCCCCAAGGGGAAAGAGGGCCATTGAAAAGTCTGGAATATTGTATATTCGTTGTGTCTATTCACACCAAGTGCAAATGCATGCCTTGTTGGCAAGTGCTATTCGCACTATCTCCGCCTAACAATACAATAAAAACACGCACATGTATCAACATCTTCAGTGGCGCAATCAGTAGAGCGAAAGGCTAAAGGATCTTTGTTTTGAGGCGACTGACCCGCCGGTTCGAATACGCCCTTTGCAGAGTTTGCTCTTATCCATTTCTTATCACATATTACATCGGAAAGCCATTTACTTTGAATAAAAATTAAGAAAATGTTCTAAAAGTGGAAATAAAATGTTTAACGAAACAAAGTTTTATTGGGTAGTGTATGTTCGCATCTCAAGTTTCCTGTCAACTCGCTCCGTCTCCATAAACAGTCCACATAATCCGTCTTCTTCATGAAAAACCTTACTTTAATCTTGATCCCTTAATAAATCAAGAAAATACAATAAAAGAAACAAACATTATCTTAAATCCTAAATATCACTGATGCAGTAAAGAGAACTGTGCAACTCCACTCTATTTCCAACAAAGTACGAATCACTTACCACTTACAAGTACGCATCACTTACAGTCGCAATTCTTAAAGGGCCAGTGTACAATTTTAACATGCAACATATTTCAATGTAAAATTAGAAAATAATGATCTAAATAGTACACACAAATAAGTAAAGTTTACAGTCTAAACACAAATACTTAAAGACTGAACTGCATCACATAATTTGCAATATTTGTTAGTGAAAATAAGCAAAATAAGGCTCCTACAGGTACGGTTAGGGATAGGTGTAAGTAGGGCTTTTATTGACACATTAAGGTGGCATCCATTTAATAATTTTACACTTGTTGTTATTATTGCATCCTATGAATGTACAACAATACTGAGGTGCAAATAGTATGTATCTTTCAAAATAAAGTATAAGTGGCATGTTATTACTATTTACACATATTGCAAAGAACTAATTCTACGTATATGGTGTAAATATAATCTATTTTCACTTATTAAAGCTATTTCACTTTGTAAATAGCATCTACAGCTTTTTGCACTTAGTGTAATTAGCCATTATCTTTATGAAAATATGCTATTTTCGCTTAGTGCAAATAGCAGCTGCCTATTTTATTTTGGGAACATGGGGGCCCATCAGGACTGCCAGTGAATAGGGCCAGGGATCTTGTGCTACGCCCCTGCAGGGGACACCAGAGACTTGCATCTTGTAAAAATGGGCATAATAGGTCCCCTTTAAAAAAACTTATCCTTAATCTTTATCCAGTAAATCTCAAACAACTAGTCATGCACCCTTTGAATATCGCAAATGAGAGTTATTTGGAGTTAAAAAGGCTGAGAATCACTGCTCTAGATCCAACTAGCAGACACTCATTTTAAACATCTCTTTTATTATTAGAAAACTCTTAAGTCTTTTGTCTGTGGTTTCTTGTAGCGCTTCCAATTTGACCGTTTCGTGGAGGACGGGAAGGAGAAAACCGATTTTTATAAATGTGGCCAGAAGGTTCGGTACTATCGTATGCCTTTCGGCTCAGGAGCCACACAGTGTCCGGGACGCTTTTTTGCGATGAATGAGCTAAAGCAGTTTTTGTGCGTCACTCTGCTCATGTGTGAAATGCAGTTGCTGGACAACCAGCAGGAGGCGATGCAAGACAACAGCCGTGCTGGTCTGGGCATCATGCCACCGGCCAATCAAATCACTTTCAGATACAGAACCAGAAAACCACAAGACAGCATGGAGAGGGAGGAATGAACTAAATCAATAGAGAGGCACTGGAGTCTGTTCTTTTCATGGGTATTTTACTTTCATTTTTCCACAGGGTTCATTTAAAGATTTTGTAAATAGCGCAAGCTGCAGTATCCACACAACACTGCCATGGAAAATCTCATCTTTGAATTAAGCATACAGTACACAGTGCAGTTTCAATCAGGGTTTGATGCACTACAGTGAACAGCCTTTTATGTATAGGCTACTACTGAATGAAATAAGGGCAGCTTTTAAAACATCTTACCTCTCAAAAATTTGTTTTATCTTGTCACTGGGTGTAAATAAATTCATATTGTGGCGAAGGTGTCACATGGCAGTTTAACTGAATTTCATGGACTGCAGCTCATTATCCAGACTAACCGCTAACAGTGTTGAACTTTAAAATGTAAATGTTTTTGTTGTTTTACTTTTAATTAAAAAAAAAAAAAAGAATTTGATCAGGATAATTCGCCAGCCATAAAATGTATATGGACTAAAAAACATTGCCATTCAAAAGTTTGGGGTTTATAAATTTTTAAAACAAGTCTGTTTTCCTCGTTAACGCTGCATTTATTTGATTGGTTCAAAATACAGTAAAAAAGTAATATTGTGAAATATTAGTTATAATTATTTTAAAATGTAAAGAATTCCTGTGAAGGCAATGGTGAACTTTCAGCATCATTTCACCAGTCTTCAGTGTCACATGATCCTTCAGAAATCATTATAATATGGTGCTCCAGAAACATTTGTGATGCTTCATATTTTTTATGGAAACCACAAAGCATTTTTTTTTCAGTGTTCAGCATTTATTTTAAATGGAAATCTTTTGTAACATTATGAATGCCTTTACTGTCACTTTTGATGTACTACATCTTTCATAATTTCTAAAAAATCTTACTGACCCCAAACATTTTAATGGTAACACAAAACCATTTCAAATATATCAGTATTGGTCAATATTTGATATGTAATTGCGCATGCTTATTTCCCTTATCATCTAAGTACATCTTTACATTTAAGTACATCTTTAAAAACAACTAATCATTTAATAGCATTATAGCAATATAATCTCAAAAATATATATCCATTTTTCTTCCATAGTTATGGTTTCTCAGTAACAGCTTCTATACTCCACCAAAAACTGCAATATAATATATATGTTTTCAGGGAGTGTGTAAAGACCTTACTTAATGTACCGTACTGTTTTTATTTACCTTAGAATGAGCCATTTCTGTCTACATACACCGTGAGTCCCCTTACAGTGACGTCACCATTTTGTGCCGCCATATTTCTACAGTAGCCTTAAATGGACAAACTGCTCTACAGAGCGCTAGCTACTCTCAGCTGTCTCAGACAACATCTTTGTCCTGTGTCGGCCACCGTAGCTTCTCTATGTGCTTCGAAAGGGAGGGGTGAGCAGTTGCAATTTGCAACCTCATCGCTAGATGTCGTTAAAATGTACACAATTCAAATAAAGTTTAGACAGAAATCAGACAAAGGCATCATGGCACACTCAAAACTTTACTGGAATGTTGGAGAAACAGCATGTGCAAAATGAACAATGTAACTCGCTTCAACAGCTAATGTACTGTACCGTAACACTGCGTAACAATAAACAAATAAAAAAAACTCCACATTCTCAGTGTGGCTCAAGTTTCTCTTTTATACTGAAATTGTAACAGTCAACACTTTTTTTTCTCCCACAAGCAACAAATATAAGACGACAATTATTCGTGCATATTAAGCTGCTGCCACTTTTTCACAGACTAAACTATACATCATCTGCAACGTTAGCAGATGTTTTTGTGGAGTGACATCTTTAGATTATTCCATTAGGTCAGAAGCCAATGTCAAGTTGTATCTTGTGCTCAAAAACAGCAATGATAAGCATGATGCCAAAGCCCAGGAGTATCCCAGCATTCTGCAGGAGGAAGAAGCCATAGTGACTGAAGCCTGCTTCACTTGCATCATTGTGTAACATCTCAGGTACCTACAAAACATGCAAAAACGAGAGAAAAGAACAGCTTTAGAGATCACCGTTTCAGTTAGATAAACACAATCACAAAATATATGCTGGAAAACTTTTTTTATCGACACGGAAAATATAATTTTCTTGGAAATGCATAGTTAGATAAACTCGATGTTGACGATACTGAGGATCATTGTTATTTTAGTATTTATGACTACAATAGTATTTCATTCATTTTTAAATGGCTTGTTATATTTTTTGGTTCCATTAAAATTTGAGTCTTTTTTTAGTATTACCATATAGGGATAATATTTTTAATCCTGTTTTCATACTAAAAACAGAAAGTTTTTTCCTTTGCATTTTTCTTGTACAGGTGGCAACGTCAAAACGATTCTCTCTGGTCTTTCACTGTAAGACAATCCTATATCTCCAGCCACTAATTAAACAATTACTTCTATATTTGACACCAGTGTCTATCAGCAAATTAAATCAATGTTAAATATTAAACATATTTAGAATAAAATAAAAATCACAAAAGCATCAACATACAATTTTAATTAATCAACAATCATTTACAATATAATCTTTCAAGACACATTAACCGATTACTTCAGCTTTTTCAATTATCAAAAATGTTTTTATTTTTAGTTAATGATAACCCTGCTGAGAATGTAGTATTTATAGTTGACAACCTTTTGAATCTGACCACCTCAATTACAGCATATCTCTCTCTGTGTTACTCACCATATCCACAAGAGCAACATACATGAATAACCCAGCAGTGAGAGCAAAGATCCACATGGCAACATTCTCTGCATAATGTCCGATCAGAATGCCTGTGATCATGCCCAGATATCCCATTAAGGCCGACAGCAGATTGTATAGGATGGCCTGTCGTACTGACATACCCGCCTTCAGCAAGACTGCAAAATCTCCTGCATGACAGAGGAAGATAAGGCATGTGAGTGAGAACAGAAAAAACAAACATTTTATAGTAAAAATTGACTTCTGGGGCCTATTGCACAAAACTAGGATAAGGGATTAAGCCAGGATATCTTGGTGATCCTGGCTAAATTTATCCGCTAATATACAGTTATCTTTCGTTATTGTTATCGTTCTTGGTGTGAGTTTGCCTTCAGGGTAAGTTTACATGACAGCGGTGTACTAAATTTTGCATACAGATGACAAGATCATAAAGATATTCCAGCTTAATCCCTTATCCTAGTTTTGTGCAATAGGCCCCTGGTTCCTTCCATAATCTGATACATTTCTAATGTCAAAAAACTGCCCCCATGATGACAGAAACGATGTCTTACCCAGCTCATGAGGAAGCTCGTGGCAGAACACAGCGACTGAGGTACTAAGACCACTGGACAAACCTTCAGTGAATGCCGCACCTGAAATAAAAATTGCTGTAAATGGCTGCAAGTCTGTAAATGCTGTTTCTTAAGCACCAAGTCATGCTAAAATACTTAAGTGATTTTTTTAAAAAGTACACACATTTTTTATATGCAAGAACATACATTTATATTTATAAAACAAAAAAGAAAAAACATCATGTATATTGGCAATTGCTTAGAGAACAAAAGAAAAAGTAATGTCTAAAATAGAGTAAATAAAATATATTAATAACATATAAGTATTTTATGAAGGCCTGTTTGCTAGGTGATTTGCTAAATCTATGCAAATATTCAAAATGGCTACAAAAAAGTTGATCCCAAGCCTGTATAATAGAGACTGAAGTATGCATAAACTTTTGTACACTCATTGCAAGTCCAAGGTTTCATTTGTTCTGTGTGTGTGTTCATGTTTTTCTATCTGAAAGTTCACTGACTCGTATCACTGTGGGGACCTAAATTGAGGTCCACACGAGGAAACAAGCTTATAAATCATACAGAATTATTTATTTTTTTTAATGTAAAAATGCAGAAAGTTTTCTTTGATAGGATTAGTGTAGGGGGATAGAATATATTTTGTACATTACAAAAACCATTACATCTATGGAGAGTCTCCACGAAGATAGCAATTAGACGTGTGTATGTGTAAAATTTACCTATGGCAAGTCCGTCACTGAAGTTGTGAAGTCCGTCTCCCATGATGACCATCCAGGCGAGCGTTGCCACTCCGGCCTGCTGGAAGTGTTGTAGCGAGTAGGAGTGTGTGTGTCTGTGTGTGTGTGTGTGTGGGTGGTGGTTCTGGGAGTGGTGGTGATGCAGTATGTGGTGGTAGTCATGGTGATGATGATGCTGCTCATCTGACTGGCCAACAGTGTCATGGAAGTGGGAGTGGCACTTGTTCTCACAGTCCAAGTCGGAGTAGAGCTCCGCCCCCAACATCACCTCTTCTTCCTCTGCCACGCCATGCCCACATGCGCTTCCACCATTCGTTTCAACAGCTGATGTTATAGAAATATCATGTAATTTGTTTTGACCTCATAAACATTAACAAGCATCAAAAAAGTTGCATATAGTTACCATCATGTGGTTTGACGTCATTGTCTTGTAATGACGGCAGTTTCTCAGATTCCAAAACTTCTGTGGTGAGATCAACCTTCTTCTGCACCTACAGAGATAATACTTTAAACTACAGAAATTCAAGTAACACCTTCATGCAACATCCATTTTATGTTACAATGTTCAGGGATTTAATACTATGATCTACAGAATGGCTAAAATAATGTGAAGCACATGACTGTAACATGAAATATGAGATCTTAACTTTGTGTTTTGTGTGTTTGTGAATTTCGCTGACCTTCTGTTTTTTGTCTTTGTACATTTTGCCGAGGGTCAGGAAGTGTTCGATGAGGAACATGATGTAGACTCCACTCAGAGCCGTGAGCCCTGTCCACACAGGCCGAAGGGAATCCTCTTCCTCCTCTTCACTGTGGTGATGGTGCTCCGAGTGGCCATGCTGGTTATGACCCAGAGACTGACAGACGCCAATCAGAAGTCAGTGAGAAATCTCACAAAATATAGAAAAAATGTGTATACACTACCATTCAAAAGTGTGGGGTCCATAAGATTAAAAAAAAAAAAAAGAAATTAATACTTTCCAGGAAGCATACATTAAAATAACAAAAAAAGACATTCATAACATAACACTGAAGACTGGAGTAAGGATGCAAAAAATACAGATTTGCATCACAGGAATAAATGACATTTAAAATATATTAATTGTTATTTTAAATTGTAACAATTTCACAATATTAGTGTTATTACTTTATTTTGATCTAATAAATGCTTATAGTGCAGTGAGCATTAGACTTCTTTTTAAACCATACAAAATCTTGCAGACCCCAAACTTTTGAATGGTAGTGTATGTGCATTTGTATGTAACCACAGGTGATGATCATAACAGTATCAAGTAAAACCACAGACTTAAAAAAGAGAGCTTAAAAACAAAAGTACTAAATTAAAATGCCAGTTAGTGTCTTACATGTGGTATGAGGTGAAGGAAAGCGTCCCCGCTGAGAGTGCCCACTGCAAGGGCCACCAGGAAGCTCAGCAGGAAGTTAAAGCAAACCCTGTTCATGAGTGGAATCAAAACCACACCGACTAATGCCAGTAAACTGATCAAAGTAATGGAGAGAAACCCTCCTACCCATGCTGTAACACAAACATAGACACTTAGATTAGAAAAGATCCAAACAACTAATTTTTAGTTAGGTCAACATGTTTGTTTTTTGGTATCAGTAGATATTGGATATTTAATTGTGCATGAACATTTCCTCTGATTTTACATTTAAATGACCTCTGCCGTCATATAAATCTTACTAAAAGTTCATCTTTATAAACTTATTAAATTATTATCTTTATAATAATTTAAAGGAACACTCCACCGTTTTTAGAAATAGGGCTTATTTAACTTCTTTCCTACATTTAGATATGTGGGCAAATGCATTTTTGTCTCAGTGCATGCATTGTTTTAGTTTGGCAGGGTCGCCTGCCAAAAAGTGGCAGTAAAAGTGATCCCCCAAAAAAACAAAAAACACCTAATTACTTCTTGTGGCCTGCGAGTAGAAATAGCAATGCACGTTAAGACTAGGCGATTTCCTAGGCAGATATTGACTTGGGACTATATTATGGGGAAGCACAGGCAAAGCACTGCTACTTGGGTGCAGAGATATCACGCAATACATGAAATCCCACAACTTCCGTCAACATACATTTCATGTGTTCGGGACATGCTAGATGGCAACATAGGATTTTATTCATTATGCTAAGCTAAGCTAGCGGCGACCCTGCCAAACTAAAACAATGCATGCACTGACACAAAAATGCATTTGCCCACATATCTAAATGTAGGAAAGAAGTTGAATAAGCCCTATTTCTAAAAACGGTGGAGTGTTTCTTGTGTTCCTTTAATAACACTGTTAAAAGCAATCTTTAGCAAATCTCATAATGATTTATAATGTTGTGTGTGATGCTTGAATTCATTTGTAGTATTTAATAATGATTTCATTAGATTTTTTTGTTTTTATTTTTTTATTTCATTAGACAAGCAGTAAATAGAATTTTAATATGAGCCATTTATAGGTCATCAACCGTAAAATTCATTTTTGGACAGAATTTTTATATTGTGCATCCTCAAGTTTATGTATTATAATTAAACCAAAAGGACCTCCACAGATATAACGCAATGATTTCATTGGCTGAACCTACTTACTCATGTGACTGGCTGTTTATCTAATACAATTTGTATAAATGGAGCTTTACAAATACAATGAATCTGCAACTTAGCCTTGTTATGTCTAAAAACCATAAGTAACAATACTTACCAATGTAAATTGAAGCATTCCTTGGGTTTCTGCCATTGGTGTGATTATGTGGATGATGGTGATGATGATGGTGGTGGTGGTGGTTGTGATGATGGGAATGATCTGGGGGGGGAAAGGCTAATTGTTAAACAGATTCTGTGACAACTGTGCCTCAAAAATACAACTATGTAAATAACAGGCACAAAATCTCACCTGGATGGTCATCTTTGTGCAGGATGCAAGACCTGGAATCAATCTGCATGAGAAGGGCAGGGCACAGGTAACTGAAGTCCTTGACAGAGAGACCCATTTCCTTTGTCATGCCATGTGACTGCAGGATTGTGGAGGCATTTTGACACTGAAAGAGAAAAGGCAGGACTTATGTGATTGGGATGTGTCAGGGATTTTCAAGGGAGCACTAGGGAGTCCATGGAAAAGTTTAGAGAACCGTGTAACAAATGTAAAAATAAATAAATAAGGCTAAATAAAAAAACAGATAAAAAATAAATGAATACAATTTAAAATACATAAATCAGATTGAAATTTTTTTTAACAAGTAACTGTGTACCTCTTCACTGGTATGGCTGTGTCCATGCTCATCATGGTCATCGTGCACATGGGTGGGTGTGTCCTCAGGCTGGTGGGTGTGGTTAGACTGCGTTACGTTGGGCTGGGCATGGTTATAGGAGTCGTGGTCCTGCGTTAAATCATAGTCAGCGCTACGATTGGTTCGCCGTGGTTTTGTGACGTAGGATGGCGTAGTCAAAGGTGTGGTCAGTTCCTGATTCATCTTCATGTAGAGATTGTGGTGAGCATCTGACTGGCTTTTCTTCCCAGTGGCAGGATCAGGCTGCACTTTTGGGATGGGGTCACTCTTCTCCACATTATGATCAATACCCCCCTTCTTGCTGGTGACAGGATGTGCGTGTGTGGTGAGTTTGTCTACATGAGCATGCTCGTGATCATGCGAGTGTGTATGATTATGTTCGTTTCCATGGTGATGCACCATCACTTTCCGGATTCGGTCTAGCCCTACCCCCTTTAGTAGGTTGTACAGGCCTTCTAAGGAGATAGTCCCGTTCTGGCCATACTTGTCAAACAGAGCATGTAGGTGGTGCTGCTGTGCATGTTCTGCTACTTGGCCATCAGTCTCAATGGGCATAGACGTGCAGTCTGAACCTGCCCCACAGAACATGCCCACAGCAATGTCAGTGACATCACTGGAAAGAGGCGTGGCCACCAGTCAATCATTCTGGCATCCTAAAACAGAGAAAAATATTCTGGTTATGGTCACAATACTGTAATACAATATCAAGATTACAATTCTGAAACTTAGAATGAAAGCAAAAGAAAAACAAATGTATTTTCTTAACTCCCCATTTTACTTAAAATACGTGAAAATGGAAAGATACATTTTAATGACCAAAAACAAGTAGTTAACATGAAATTATTTTTGAACTGCAATTCATTCAAAACTAATTCAACAGATTGATAAAATAATGGATCTCACTCACCAACCTTGCACAAAGAATTAAGTCAAACAAATAAATCAATAACTTATGTCCTAAAATGTTTTCTAAATTTACAACTGATATCACATATATGCGAAACACACACTTTGACCGTGTTAAACGTGTTAAGATGAATTTTACATGGATATTTAATCCTAAATACATATTTCGTCAAATGAAGGAGTTGTAAAAGAAAGGTTGCACAGAAGACCATTAAATGGATCTAGTTGGGCATATTTTATGCAAATTTCTAAGCTTGGGTAGGCATCTTATTTAAAATTCCCCAAATGATTAACATTATAATGAGCTTAAAAACTAATTCAAAACAAAAACACAATTATTGATAAATGACACTCAATTATTTTTATTAGATACTGTACAGAAGATTAAGACAAGACCTCTGAGGCAGAACAGTCCAAAATCATTTTAAATGGATAGTTCACCCACAAAAATGACATTTGTCATCGTAACTCACCCTCAAGTTGTTCCAAACTTTGAATTTCTTTCTTCTGCTGAACACAAAAGATGATATTATAAAGAATATGGGACACTAAACAGTTGATGGACCCCATTGACTAGTATTTTTTTCCTCTACTATGGAAGTCAATAGATTCATCAACTGTTTGGTTACCCATATTCTTCTTTTGTGTTCAGCAGAAGAAAGACATTGTTTGGAACAACTTGAGGGTGATGTCAGAATTTTCAGATAGTTCATTTTTGGGTGAACTATCCCTTTAAGTGAGGAATATATGGATTTAAAACTAGTTACAAAAACAACAAATATGACTTGCATTTTAAAACATGGTATTTTTTGACTGTAATACACTAAGGTAAAAAGTAATGGTGGGACAGCCTATTCATTAAATACGCCATAGCAAACGACTCCATATGCTTCTGGAAAGTCTTCACTTGTAAGACCTCTCAGAAAAAGTAGCACACATCGGAATCAGGTGTATTTTGTTAATGCATTTCCATCACTGGCATTTCTGTATCACCTAAACACTCCGCGCATCACTAACAGCTGTTTACACACACAAACACACACACACAGAATATTAATAACAATGCCAATGATTCTGACAATAACCATGACGTTTATTTACTGGACTGCAGGGTAGTTTACATTGAGATTTATGAAATCACTACATGCAATGTAGTGAACAGATGAAACACTGATGTGGAAAAACAACGCGGCCTAGTTGGTACTTTCCTGCAACGTGCACACAGCATTTCTCCCGTCCTAACTGTATTTTTACACGCGTAACGGGCTGACCATTCATCGACACTATTTACAGCTTACCGAGAGTCCACACGCGCACCACGCTCGAAAGTTAGCGCGTTCTGGACGGCGATTCTGCACACAACACCACAAGCACCTCGACCTGACCGTGTGCAAAAAAAACGTCATCGTAAAACCGGAAACAGTGTGAGTATCTTTTGTTTCAGAGGCGAGCGCGCGGCCACATCTCTTTCCTGCCATCCGCAATCTAACAGCGACTAACACAAGAAACAGCACAGCAGACTTACCGATTCGATAAGATTGTAGACTATAGCCTAAAGCTACGCATCAGAAAGCAAGACGCTTCGTGATTGAGCTTGATGATTTTAGAGAAGTGTCAGAAGCTTATGTCATTGGTTCAGATGTAGTCACATGACCTCGGTGTTGTCTGATTCATCCCTCCCTAGTCAAACATCCCCAATGCGTACAAACCAACATCTATGGTAAATATTTGTTTAGGGAGGGCTTCCTTTTTTACTGACTTTATTCATGGTAATTATTCTGAAAACCTGACCATGCTTAGGCCAGGGTTACCTATATGAAGGTAAATTAATGCCTTAAAGAATCGCAAGCACAGGGCAAGATTTGTGAAAGTGTACATAAGATTGCAAGCGTAAATTAAAATTGAATGCGCAAGATAAGTTTTGTAAAGGTGTAAATTGCCTTTCAAGTGTAAGAAAAAAATATTTGCAGCATTTTACTGTTATTCGTAGGTGTAATTCATGTATTGTGAAACTGCAGCTTCATGTTAACGCAAAATATATGATCTGTATTCTTCTGACTTCCATTTTTCTGCGCTTACCCTTTTGACACGTTTCTTTCGCCAAAATACGGCAAGAAGCATTGCACGCCTGTGAACATCGATTTGCAAGCGAAAACAACAGAGTCTGGAACTGTGAAATAGATTGACCGTGTAAAACCAACCTTTGTGTGAAAAAAAAAAACTGTTGCAAATGTCTAAATTACTTGTTGTGTGCGTAGGGCAAAAATGGCTCCCGAAATAAACCGATTTGTACAGTTACCGTCTGTAATACCGTCTATATTTTAGGTGCGCTTACAGTTTTGGCACGAGTTTTTCAAGCGCGAGGAGGAAGGCGGGACCACCTTCTTCTGGAACCAATCAAATGAGCTGCTCGCTTACTCTCGATTTACTCTTATCTGATTGGTTGAAGAAAAACCTCAGACGCCAGAACACATCTTTCATAATTTTGATACTTTTTTCGATTTTGAATGCATTTTTTGTGGAGATTTAAAAAAAATCAATAATAAATAAATAAAGGTAACAATTTATTTTACACTGTCATTGTTACATTTGTTACATGTAGTTACTATAGTAATAAATATAAAATAATTACATTCAACTTACCCTAAACCAAACTCTGATCCATACCCTAGTTAGTACATGTAGTTACGCTTACTTAATGAAATAGTTCACCCAAAAATAGAAATTCTGTCATCATTTAGTCACCCTCAAGTTGTTCCAAACCTGTATGTTTTTCTTTGTTCTGCGAACACAAAGGAATTTATTTGGAAGGATATTTGTAACCAGCAGATCTCGGCAGCCATTGGCTAGTATTTTTTCCCCCGACAACGGTAGTCAATGGCTGCCGAGATCTGCTGGTTACAAACATTTTTCTAAATATCTTCCTTCTAAATGTATAATTACAGTGTAACAAAGACACCTTAAAATAAAGTGTAACCTAAATAAATTATAATTTAAGCACATTCTTAACATTCTTTCAACTTGAATTCAAAATAACTTATATGCATAATTTAATGCATAACCCAGGTCATTCTCACCTAGCTGAAAATATCTTACATTGGGTGTCTCTTCCGATCTCTTGGAAAAATAATAAGATCATGACTCTTGCCACTAGATGGCCTTATAGCTCTATCAATATGAAGCAAATGAGCTGTTCTGCTGGGCCCTAAAGTCAGTTAATTCAGTTTGCATTCAGATGTAGACATTATAAAAGCATTTAGCATTTTTGTTTAAATTTTGAGAATGTTTTTCTATACTAAAGCATAACATTAATTCCTAAGGGGGTCAAATGGACCCGCGAGGAAGGATTCATTACTTTTTAAAATTTCAACAACAAAACATCTCTAATCCAGTCAATATATATATTTTGTGTGTGTGTGTCTGTATTCATGGTTTAAGTGCGACAAAAATCCTATAGGGTCTTGGACCACTCCGATGAACACTCAGTTTTTAATAATAAATTTTTTTGTGTAATTGAGTTTTGTGTAAAAATGATCAGAGGGAAGATTTAGGGCTAAAAATGTATCTTAGAGTACAACATTACCCTATTAGTGTTTAGAGAAAATATACCCTATTTCTATGTACCTACTACCATACAAAGATATCATAGGCTTAGGTAGGCTATTTATTATATTTTTCTTACACTGGTTAAATTTATCTCAATGCGTATAGCTGCCTTTATATTTAAAGAAGGGGGTCTCAAGAAAAGAGATCATCATGGGCTATTTGTGATGGTGGAGTCATAGAGCATAAGAAAAACATAACAGAGCTTGTTATTTCTGAAAAGAACTGCGGTATAACGCCTGAAAGAAGAAACCTTCCTGCAAAGCTACTGTGAAAAGTTTTAGGCACTTGTGTAAAAATGCTGTAAAGTGAGGATGCTTTGAAAAATAATGTCATGAATATTTGATTTATCAATTACCATCTATTAACTACATCAAATCAGTATTTGATGTGACCTTTGTGTTTAAAACTGCTTTTGTCCTTTAGGCTACTTGAACAGTTTTTTCAGGTAGCTTTGCAATTGTTACCACAGTTCTTCTGGATTTAGCCTGTCTCAGTTTTTTCTGTTTCTCCATATAATCCCAGATGGACTCGATGATGGTGAGATCAGAGCATACCGGCTGTGGTAAAACTGCTTGTGCATATCAAAATCTCACTGGATTATTACAATTAATGGCAAAAGGAATGTTTGGAAATGTAAACTGATATTTTCTCCTATACTAACAAACTAGGCCTACAGAAAAATATATAAATAACCACTTAAATCCATTTTTTCCCCCTGGTGAAAATACTAACATGCAGAAAATATAGGCTAATTGTGTATATGTGAAAAAAATATATTCTAAATATATTCTAAAGACATAATTATATAAATGTATTCAAATAAAGTTGTTTTATATTGTGACTGTACTAAAGCAAAGCAAATTATCTCAATTTAACCTGAAAAATGTTGACTTTAGTTTTCCCCCCTCTCTAACCATTAGGCTATAAAGTGTTTCACGTGACCACATTACATTTGGTTGCGGTGGAGTCCGTCTATCTCCGTCTCCCCTGCATCTGTGTCCGTCTAGAGCAGATGAAGGGAAGGGAAGGGAAGGAAACTGATGCCGTTTATGCGCGCGCGACACTATAGGATAATTTGAGCGCGTGAGCTGGTGGGATGCGTTTAAAGGTATCGGGTCACTGGCCCTTCTTTCAACCCGGCCGATGACAAAAAAAAGAAGAGCCATAGGAAGTGCAGCATCAGCTTTCATGTGAACCCAAAATTTCCGCGTCATCTGGCTCACACAGCCGTATCAGTCGCGCGGAATCATCGTTTTATTCGCATTATGTCCGGTGGCTCGTGCTCTGCAGGTGCTGGACGCTGTCTCGCGATGTTCGGGCTGCTGGTCTTCGTGCAGATGCCCGGGGCCCTGACGTCCAACGCGGAGAAAGACTGTTTACCTGAAGATGACAAAGGATGTGAAGGTGCGCATATAACCCACACACACACACACACACACACACACACACACACACACACACACACACACACACACACACACACACACACACACACAGTCTTTTATTTATGGTGAAGACCTTACATTGACTTCAACTGTTTGTAATTAGAATGTAATTATAGCCTATTTTTTAATTATTATTATTATTTTTTTAAAAACTTAATCTCTTTATGTTAGGAGATTTTACATTTTATGAAAATGTCTAGCTTGGGGGGGAAAAAAAGACAAATAAAATAAAAAATGGAGTCCAACATTATGAGTTTAGGAAAACTGTCATCAGAACTTCATGGAGGTTTTTTAGACTTTGCAATTTATGAAAAATAAACAGATAAACAACAACAAAGTTCAAACCAAGTCAGTCCCTGACAAAAGTCGTGTCGCTTATCTATTTTGTAGAAACACCTGCTATTAACCTGATTTTTAATTCATCAATTGGTGTTATAAATAGCTCATATGAAAAGCTAAAACCCTCCTAAATTATGTTTAATGCAGTGAAATAAATTAGTTTAACTGAAAAAAGATTTATCATTTAATCAAGACAGAAAGGTCAAACTTTGGCAAGACAAAAGTTTTGTCGCCTATACAGAAATTGAACAAATTTACTGCAAATACAAAAATATTTCAGCAAATTAAGTAGTGGTGCTGTGAGATCCAAATTTAATATCTTGTATGACTTTCCATGAGCTTGAAGGACTGCATCCATGTGGTTTGGCAAGGACTCATACAATTTATTGATGAAGTCATCAGAAATAGCAAAAGTGCAGTCTTGCATGCTTCCCAGAGTTCATCAATATTCTTTGGTTTCGTCTTCCATGCTTTCTCTTTCATCCTACGCCACATATGCTCAATGATGTTCATGTCTGGTGACTGGGCTGGCCAATCCTGGAGCATCTTGATCTTCTTCGCCTTGAGGAACTTTGATGTGGAGATGGAAGAATCCTGCTGCAGAATTTGGCCTCTTTTATGGTTGGGATTGGGAATATAAGAGGTAGCTAAGATTTCTTGGTATTTTAGACTATTGAAGTTGCCTTCCACCCTGCAGATCTCTCGCACACCCCCATACTGGATGTAACCCAAGACCATGATTTTTCCCCACCAAACTTCACTGTTTTCTGGGTGAATCTCGGATCCATGCGGGCTCCAGTAGTTCTCCTGCAATATTTGCGGCGACTGTGGTGTAATTCAACAGAAGATTCATCTGAAAAATCCTTCTGCCACTTTTCCAGTGTCCATCCTTTTAGCAGGCTGTGGGCTTTGGCAAATGCCACACGGTTTTTCAATTGTCTTTTGTTTAGTGCTAGCTTCTGGGCACTGATTCGACCATGGAGGCCATTTCGAGACAGAATCCGACAAACTGTTCTGGTTGACACAGGGACTTCAGGTGACCAGGTCTCGTGGAGCTCTGCTGCAGTGGAAAATGGGCTGGCCTTGGATTTTCGAGCCAACAAACGGTCCTCTCGAGCAGTTGTCTTGCAGGGTCTGCCTGACCTGGGATTGTCATAAACGTCTTTAGTCTCTTCAAATCTTTTATTTATCCTCTGTTCTTGACGCTGAGACACTTTGAAGGTGTCTGCCACATCAGCAGTGGATCTGGTCTTCAGCCTCTTGATAATTCAATTCAATTCAAATATATTTGTATAGCGCTTTTTACAATACACATTGTTTCAAAGCAGCTTTACAGAAAGTGCATTTCATAAATGTACATTGAAACATGTTAGAAAGAGAATGTTAAAGAAAAAGGTTAGAAAATGTTAATCAAATCATGTATTAATGTAGGCCATAACAGCGCTGGCGTTGACTCGTCTCTTCACAGGCGTCGAGTCGTCTCATCACAGGTGTTGGGGCATCTGAAGTCTCCATGAGAGGCTGGAGCTGACGAACTATTTACCTCGGGACTAGTGTCCCCCGAGATAATAACAGAAAAGCACATGGGAAATAATTAGCATAGCTGCTGTTCAGAATATTAATGCTTTTGATCCGATTTAACTGTAGTTTAAAAGGTAATTATAATGTGAATGCTTGGCTAAAGAGATGCGTCTTTTAATCAAAACTTTAGTCTCAGGGTGAATCTTAGGCATGTTTGCAGAGGTCTATTTGCCGTTGATGTGAAGGTCTAGTGCACTGGGGTTCTTTTTATACACACCTGAGATCTAATTGATCCATTATTAGTCACAGGTGAAGCTCATATGACAAGGCGACAACACTTATGTCTTTGCAAAAATTCTCTCAATGGGCTTTACCAAGCTGTGAATATTAGAATATTTTTTGACAGTTTCATTTTGCACTGAAACATTATTACAAAAGCAGTTGGGATTAAAATGAGCCATTTCTTGAAAAAAAATCTTGATAAGAAATATATTTCAGCGGCACTTTAGTTAAATTTGTGCACACAAGCGACAAGACTTTTGTCAGTGACTGTATGATAGTTGATAGTTTTAGCTGGTTTTAATTGGTCTAACCAGTTTACAGCTTCCCAAAACCAGAGCCTGACCAGTCTAAAACACCAGTTTAGCCCATCAAACTTACCCTGGTTTAATTTTTTTCATTAGGGTCTAGACTCTAATGAAGACTCATGGTCCCTTAACCATTTTTGCATGTGCATACTTGTCAAAACAGATTGTTTAATCCTTTTATATGGCTTCACTTCTCCCCTTTAGTCCAGATGAGGCTTTCAGATTGTACTATCTTTGTGTGGACAAACATAACACATGATGCATCTGACAAAGGTGTGTGTCTGTTGTAGGTATGTCCGAGAAGAAAATTGACCTTCATGTGTGTGATGAATATAGTTGTTCTTTCGGAGGAATCTGCAGGGACAACAGATCACACCTGGAGTGTCTTTGTCAGTTTCAGGTTTGTTTTTGTCCTGCCACAATAAGCTCTGCACATTATGAAATTAATTATACACGGCGTATTACAGCTAATGATGCTGAGAACAGTTTCTAGATTATTGCCTTGATTAAGCCTGTGACATAATTAATGTCTCAGGCAGGTTTCTGGACTCAGGTGTTTGTTTCTTTCAGTGTCCACAGAGGTTTGCTCCAGTATGTGGGTCTGATGGTGACACATATCATAGTGAATGTTTCCTAAGACAAGCTGCCTGTGAACAGCAGACCAGAATCACTGTAATTACAGAAGGACACTGTCATCCTGGTGAGCAAAACAAAGCCTTTTCAAAGCACTTAGCAATTAAATGCAAAATCAGTATTCCACACTTAATAATATACGATAATTGTTTCTGTACACTATGTAATACATATATTTAAAACTATTATAAGGCATTTTACATGATATGTATCCCTTTTCTCAGATGCTGAATCGGCATCAGGAGATACAGGTATGCTATTTCTTTTTCTTATTTCAGACCCAGCATCGAAAGTTTTGAACAGTTTAATGGTCCAGTGAATTTGAAATGTGATCTTCATTGCTGTATGATATTAATAACACCCAAATAAAAATGATTTGTGACTTTCAGTTGTAAAATTAGACCTTATGTAAACCACCATATGTTTGTGTAGATTTGGAAAGTTCAGGACTGGATCCCAGCAGATACTCTAAGTGTTCTAGCTGCAAGTTTGGAGCCGAGTGTGATGAAGATTCTGAAGGCATTTGGTTGGTCAATGTGTGTGTGTGTTTGTTTGTGTGTGTGTGTGTGTGTGTGTGTGTTCTTGTTTATATGATTTATGAGGACACAAATTTGTATAATGACATGTGTATCACACTGGTATTACAATGTACACATAGTTTATGATGACATTTCCTGAGTCATAATTAAAGTGGCTTAAAAACATACTAAAAATGTTTTATTAAAGTAAAAATGCGGAAAGTTTTACACATATGGAATGCCCTAGATAGATGCACCAACATGTGTGTGTCTGTGTGTGTTAGAGCAGGAGATTCCAAACCTTTTTAACAGCCAAACCCATTCAATTAATATATTTACTTGATATTTACCCCTGAGATTTAGTTCATATATAATATTAACAGTTAATATTTCATAATAGTGGTAGAAGTAGTAGTAGTTGTTACTTATAAAAAATGAAGATAATATATTACTTGCAAATTACATTTGTACTGTAAAATAAAAAATAATATTTACTTTACAAGTTACAATACTAATGTCTTAAATACTTCCTTTTCAAACATTTAAACCCTTGAACTTCTCAAGACTTAATTAATTATTAGCTTTTCATCTCGCAAACCCCCTGTAGTTCCTTCACAAACATCCATTTGGTGCTATAGGCAAACATGCAGGTAACATGCATTTTCTGTGCAGGTGTGTATGTAATATAGACTGCAGTGGACATAATATGAATCCAGTTTGTGGATCAGATGGCCGGTCTTACAGTAATCCATGTCAGGTCAGAGAAGCTTCCTGCTTGAAACAAGCTCAGATTAATGTCAAACACCTTGGGCAATGTCCAGGTAAACAGATCACACATCAGCAAACAAATGTAGAGACAAATATTTAAACAAATTTCTGTAATCAGATATGACATGTTTGATTTATCCTATAGATTCAGTGGTATTAGTGGGCAGAGTCAGTGTGGGTGGAGCAATGCCCTGTGCTGAAATCAACAGCAGTTTTTGTGTGCATGGAACCTGTGAGATGAAAAACGATCTGGCAACATGCAGGTATGATCCGCAACACATGTGCAAGTCATGTATTGTATTAAATCTCAATTGGATGTACAAATGAAGAGGATTTTAGGCATATGGGGTTGATGTGTTTTTGTCAATGATGGTCTTATTGTTTAGGTGTGATGTGGGGTTCTCCGGGGTGCACTGTGAGCAAAGAGACTTCAGTGAGTTGTACGTGGTGCCCAATGGACAGAAGCTTCAATACGTCCTGATTGCTGGGATCATTGCTGCTGTACAGATCAGCATCATCATCGCTATCATAATATGCATCACAAGGTAAAACTCTTCACATGCATATTAGTGTGCACCAAATAAATGGTAATATAGAAAAAAGCACAAAAATCACACACTCACCTAATCTTAAAACTGTTGCCTTTAGGATTCATCCAAAAAAGCCACGAGCCCATCTTCAGAAACAGAACCTTGGTCACTTTCCCAAAGATGGAGGACGCAGGACTGTATAGCTGCTGATAACTTAAACAGAATATCAAAAACTGTATACACACTTAAAACTCTTTTTTGGTCCCTAACCACACATGCTCTTCTACTCACGTACATAAATTGTACACTCTCACTGAAGCTTTTTGGAAAGAATTGTATCTTCAACATTGATATTTCAGTGGCCTTACTTCATCTTGTCACCAGGAGTTTTTTTATATTTTAAAACCTCCACATTCCCAGTGTTCTCTCCTCTTCACAGTTTTTCCTTTTTCATCTTTCTCCCTCACTTTCTTTCTAGTCCAAGTGCAGTAAATCCACATGGTGAAATGTTTACATTAAGTAGATTATTACATTTTCTGAACAATATACGCTAGCATGATTCAAGGCTGTTTGTATGCATTTTGTCAAGGAGATTGTGTGCTATTACTTTCAAAAGCTATAAGATTTATTATTTTCACTTGGAGGACAATATAACAGGCATACAAATCCCATATTTATATTTATTCTGACTAAGATATGGTGGCCGAGAGAGTTCAATGTGCTGCAGCTGAAGAAAACATGCAAATAGAAAAGTTGTGAGTATTTGCAGTGCGTGTCTGTTTTTGGTTGCATTGTGAATATTTGCAGTGCGTTTCTGTATTTGGTTGTGTTGTGAGTATTTGCAGCGCATTTCTGTATTTGGTGTTATTGTGAGTATTTGCAACGTGTTTCTGTATTTGGTTGCGTTGTGAGTATTTGCAGCTTTATTTTTCTTTATATGGTGGTGTTGTGAGTATTTGCAATGTGTTTCTGTATTTGGTTGCGTTGTGAGTATTTGCAGCGCATTTCTGCATTTGGTGGTATTGTGAGTATTTGCCATGTGTTTCTGTATTTGGTTGCGTTGTGAGCATTTGCAGTGTGTTTCTGTATTTGGTGGCGTTGTGAGTATTTGCATTGCGTTTCTTTATTTGGTAGCGTTGTGAGTATTTGCAACATGTTTCTGTATTTGGTGGCATTATGAGTATTTGCAACATGTTTCTGTATTTGTTTGCGATGTGAATATTTGCAGCGTGTTTCTATATTTAGTTGTGTTGTGAGTATTTGCAGCGTGTTTCTACATTTAGTTGTGTTGTGAGTATTTGCAGCACTTTTATGTATGTGGTTGCATTGTGAATATTCGCAGTGTGTTTCTTTATTTCTTTGCGTTGTGAGTATTTGCACCGTGTTTCTATATTTGTTTGCGTTGTGAGTATTTGCAGCGTGTTTCTTTTTATGTTTGCGTTGTGAGTATTTGCTGCGTGTTTATATTTGGGTGCGTTGTGATTATTTGCAGTGTGTTTCTATATTTGGTTGTGTTGTGAGTATTTGCAGCATGTTTCTGTATTTTGGTTGTGTTGTGAGTATTTGCAGCACGTTTCTGTATTTGGTTGCATTGTGAGTATTTGTAGCATGCTTCTGTATTTGGTTGCGTTGTGAGTATTTGCAGCACATTTTGTGTATTTGGTTGCATTGTGAGTATTTGTAGCACATTTCTGTATTTGGTTGCATTGTGAGTATGTGCAGCATGTTTTGTGTATTTGGTTGCATTGTGAGTATTTGCAGCACGTTTCTGTATTTTGGTTGTGTTGTGAGTATTTGCAGCATGTTTCTGTATTTGGTTGCATTGTGAGTATTTGTAGCATGTTTCTGTATTTGGTTGCGTTGTGAGTATTTGCTGTGTGTTTCTGTATTTGGTTGCGTTGTGAGTATTTGCTGTGTGTTTCTGTATTTGGTTGCATTGTGAGTATTTGCAGCGCGTTTCTATATTTGGTTGGGTTTTGAGTATTTGCAGTGTGTGTCGGTATTTGGTTGTGTTGTGAGTATTTGCAGTATTTGGTTTTGTTGTAAGTATTTGCAGCGCATTCCTGTATTTAGTTATGTTGTGAGTATTTGCAGCTTGTCTGTATTTGTTTGCATTGTGAGTATTTGCTGAGTTGAGCTCTCTCAACCACCAAACTAAGAGACCCAAGCCATATATCGGGACCAGAATATTACTGACACTTGGGGTTTTTTTCTTTTATATTTGGCCAATAAGCATCTGCTCAGAACACCCTAGCAACCACATAGAACCATGCACACAAAAAAACTCCCAGAAAGCCTTAGCAACTACATAACCATGCCCTGGCAACCAACCACAACACAATAGCTTTGTGACTTTGGCATGAATCACTCAGAGTTTCTATATAAAAAAAGGAAATTTATAGTTTTAGTGTCCAAACTCTCCATAATAGATTTACAGTGTGGGCCAGAGGTTAAAGTATATCAGAGAATGTTTGTAAAGCCTACTCCTGCCAGAATCTGTTGTTTTCTTTTTATAGTTTACCTTCTATTCTCCTCATTTTTAATATAAGAGCAGTTGTAACCATTTTTTAACTTGAATGTGTGAGGCTTCTGGTGTCAGATTTGCTGTACAAAAACAGTCCTTTATGCTTGATGTTGCATACTGGTATTTGCTATCATTTTATTTTGATTCATTATGGTACTCAATCGTAAACACACTGGTTTGTAGCACAAATATTCATTATCACTGACTGCTTGACTTTGATATTCTTCCAGTTGTTTACCTATAGCAGATAATGAATCGAAAGTTTTGCATATTCACAGGAAATATCTTACTTTCATATAGAAAATTAAGGTGGAAAAAGCTGGGAAAACTGCCATCTTTTCATTTTGGAAACAAAGCAAAAAGGAGACAATAGCAGCTGTGTTTTAGCACAATCCAAAACCAAGCAATCAAAACCTCTTACAACTGAATTCTCAAAAAGCAGGTCATCATAGTGTGTGACCGTATGTTTATCAGTCTTATAAATCAGTTTGTAATTCAAGTGACTTGATATTATGTAAAGGCTTGTGAAAGTTAGCATGTCAAATCTGTTTAAAATCAGTAAAACTGTTAAAGTTTTAAGAA
The DNA here is from genome assembly GCA_023029165.1 of Gobiocypris rarus. Lineage (NCBI taxonomy): Eukaryota > Metazoa > Chordata > Actinopteri > Cypriniformes > Gobionidae > Gobiocypris > Gobiocypris rarus. The sequence goes on along the minus strand of CM040915.1, from coordinate 9,323,971 downwards.
AAATGTCATGTCTTTAGTGTTTTTCTTCTAGGTTTTTTTTTTTATCTCTAAAGTAAAGTACTTGTGTATTTTCCTCCACGACTTAAAGTGCATGCTGGGAGATGCAGTTTTCACATGCCTTAATGTGAGGTCAGAGGTCAAAACACCAATTTGAAACCCCTCCAAGGTCAGTTTACACTGTGTGTGTGTGTGCGTTCCTCAGCTGTTGGCTTCAGTTGAGTTGACTGTATGCCACAGGGGGGCAGATTTATAAAAGTAAGTCCACCTCACCACACAAACACACACATTTGTGGTCTAGATCAATGCCAATGTCATTTTAGATATTTCAGAGCTGAGAATGCAACACATATTATGCATATCACAAGCCAACATAACACATGCACACAATACAGGAATATATGAATTAATGGGGCTTTCCAAAGCTTCTGTGACACAGCTTCCAAAAATGTCTTAGTATCCTCTTACAGTTGTATTTATACCCATGCATTTATATCTATCTGTGTGAACCGGGGTGGAGTTTGTCAGATTCCATTGGAGTCTCTCTTGGAGTGTCAGTTTCTCTCTGTACTGTGTGTTTGAGTCCGCCTGGCCCCTTACCCATCTCTGGCCCGGTAGCATTACTTTTAGGGACGTGTGAAAAGGAGAAACAGAGATGGAAAAGAGAGGAGATGTCATATTGGGGGTCGAGGATGAATCCGGGCAGCCCGTCTCGGCCCTGTCAATTCTCTCTTTGCTGGAGCGCGTTTCTACGATCATCGATGGCGTCCAGGCAAGCCAGCAGCGCATGGAGGAGCGACAGCAACAGCTCGAAAGCTCTGTGAGCGCTGTCCAATCTGAGCTCATAAAACTAGCTCATGACCATGGCGCCACAGCGACAACCGTTGACAAACTGCTGCAGAAAGCCCGTCGCGTGAGCACGCACGTTAAAGAAGTACGGTCACGTGTGGAGAAACAGAACGTGCGTGTGAAGAAGGTGGAAACTACACAGGATGAGCTGCTCACACGCAACAAGTTCAGGGTTGTTATCTACCAGGTAAACCCATTGCTAACCGATGCATGCGTGTTAAGGTGCTGCCACATTAGCAACATTTTGGTGAAATTCCACAGGCAAAAAATTTCCATTGTCTATTGTCAAAAATTTAGCACTTTATGACATGATATGACATGAAATTTAGCACTTCACTTTCAAACAATGCAGCTTTTTGCTGGTCAACAACTTGAACCCCTTGAGAAATCTTTCGCCTTCACACAAAATTTCTGATTGCATGGATTCCTATTGAAATGACTGGATTTTGCTTGTGAAAATTCACCAAACAACTGTAAATGTGACGCAACTTTCTGGGTGATTGATGGTGAAGATCTATCCTTTTGGCATTTAACAGCAAGTTGGCTCTGTAATCTCATAATGACACCTGCTGTATTAGCAATAGGGGCGCACTTGAGAATTTCCTTTCTAGAGCTGATTGGCTACCTATTTATGTTAGTGTGTCAGATGACAATAAAGATATTTTTGTCCATTCAAGAGACTTCCAGAGTGACACTGGACCTCAACCACCCCAGAGATTAGTAGTTGTACTCAAACTATTACATTTGGTGCCTCCAATGTGTTTTTAGGGATGGACACAAATGATGATGGTTCAGAAGAATGGTTCAATTCTTCTGATTAGGCATAGCACAAATGCTGGCAAATTTGCCTATTCGACTCACAGTGTAGTGCATTACATCAATTTACAGCATAAATAGGTTGCACTTTATTCTACAGTACGTGTACTTATATGTACTTACAGTGTACTACTGGGTAATATAAAGTAACTATACCGGGGTTAAGGTTAGATTTAGGTGTAGGTTCATGGTTAATATTACCCAGTTATTGTTATTACTGTAATAAGTACATAGTATGGGAAACAGGACTGTCAAATAAAGTGTTACCCATAAATAATTAGAGAAAATGTGTTACAAATTAGGTTATAAGAGTGTGTGTGTGAGTATGAGAGTGTGTGTTTGTGTGTAGTTATTCTGAGCTCTCCTAATATAGAGCTGCTGAACACAGCTGAAGAGACTCTTTAAGGTTATTCCCTGAATACATACACATACATAGACATCCATTCTTACAGACTACAAAAATGTCCTCCAGGGAAGGGTAGCCTCAAGTAACCAGACTTTAGACTGGCATAAAATCAAGTCCACTTTGCTTGTGATGGCCTAGAACCGCCCACTTAAACAGGATGAGAGTGTCTGACTGACATTGATATGGTTCAGAGGGAATTTAGAACAGCTATGGGGCGTTGTTAGGCACGACATGGGGTAGAGGTTTATGTTTGTAATTTGCAACGGATTTGAATGCATGACCAACCACTTTTTTTAATATTATGGAGATTTTAACTCGTTTTCATTAGGAACTATACTCTCTTTCCTGTGGAATAATCAAGGAACTTTGCTGCCCTACCATGGGTGCAGCAGGCACAATTAAATAGTCCCCTGCATGCTCCCTGTGTAAGCAAAGTATAGCAGGTTATCCCATGGTAGAGGCAGAAAAGTTCCTTGATTATTACGCAGGAATGAGAGTATAGTTCCTAGCCATATCGGTGTAGAAAATCACAGCTTTTCATTTTACGTCGGTCTTAGTACACAATGTCTTTGGTCATTTTTGAGTGAGATGCTAACGGTATAAGTAGATTCAATTATCTATGCTAAGCTATGCTAAAAGTGCAACCGCCATATCCAGAGATCGGCTAAATGGATTAATGGATTCAAAAACAGTAAAACTCTACTTTTTAACTCCAGGGGAGTTTGAAAATGAGCTATTTTCAACAACAACAAAAATAAGTGGAGTGTTCCTTTAATTGATGAAAAAAATATATATATTTAAGGGAACTATCGTTTTAAGTACATGAGTTGTATTCTGTAACTGAACCAACATTTTACATCCATAACATAGCACCTAAAATGTAAAAGAGAGGAGGAGCAAGAGGAGGTAGAGCTTATCATTCATATGTATGTTTCAATGTAATAAATCTAAATAGAAATGTACATTTAAATCTTAAAGGGATAGTTCACTAAAAAAAGTGTATTCTGTCATTTATCACTCACCTTTATGTCATTTCAAACCTTTAAGACATTCGTTCATCTTCGGAACACAATGGTCTTCTTTTTGACAGCCTATACACAACTACTTCCTTTAAACTCAAGAAATTTAGTAAACAATGCAACAATGTCTGCTCTCACGTCAACACAACATGCATGCGTTGTGGTACTCTCATTAACGTGCGTTAGAGGATAATATTTTGCAAATAAAGTGGTAAATTATGTTTTTTATGCACACAAAAAAGCACCCGTGTCACTTCATAAAACTGAGGTTAAGCCACTTCAACGCTATCTCAAGACCAATTCATACGTATTTGTAAGAGGTGGCTAATTCGTACGACCGCACTCGTATGAATTTGAATGATTTGTCTACTGCAGTGATGAGTATTTCTACTGCAGTTTTAGGGGGTTAGGGGTAGGATTTTGTGCAAAATAATATGACCAACTCGTCAAATACGTACGATTTAGCAAAAATCTTACGTATTTGTACGAGTGAGGTCATACAAATTCTTACGAATTAGCCACCTTGTAAAATACGTAGGAATTGCTGTGAGATCAGGTTGGCCACTTGGGTCACATGGATTACTTTTATGATGCCTTAAATTTCTGGGGCTTGAAAGTGGTAGTTGCGTAGGCTGTCAATAGAGTGACAAAAAGCTCTAAGATTTAATTTTGTTCATTTGTGTTTCGGAGATGAACCAAAGTCTTACAGCTTTGGAACAAGTAAGGGTGAGTAAATGATGACAGAATTTTCATTTTTGGATAAACTACCCCTTTAAATCTAAATATTAAATCTTAATATTGAAAATTATATTTAGTAATCAGCTGAATGATTCTTGCATCTTGTTGAGTTTGTCATTTTTGCAAGAAAGCATAAAAAATCCAGGCCTCTAGCAAACCTGTTACTACAGTGTCCTTAATGTTATCACATACAGTTTTATATATCACTCAAAATGCACAGCGTTCTTCTCCATTACCTTCTGGGAGTGGAGTGGTGAAGTCGGAGTGTGTTCTAGTGAATAATAGTCTCTACTATCTGTGTGTCACTACAGGGTGAAACTGAAGTTCCCTCTGTTGCTGTCACCAAGACTCCCAAGGGGGCAGGGCTTGCTAACTTGGAGGTGGAGCCAGATGAGTATGACATCCCTGCTGACCTATCATCTGATGAAGAGTACATGGTGGTAGAGGAGGCGGAGTCATCCCGGGGTGCACGTCTGAAACAGAGCGGGTTAAAAGGCATTGAGAACATCAAAGCTGCGTTCTCCAAAGAGAACATGAGCAAGACCCGTGATAAGACACGAGATAACCTCAGCAAGACCAAGGAGAGCCTGAGTAAGACGGGCCAATCGATTGGAACCAAATTCAACAACTTGGGTGAGAAGATCGTGCCCACCGAGCAGCGAGAGAAGATACGTCAGAGCAGCGAGAGGCTGAAGGAAAACATTGCTAAGAAAGCACCCACTAAAGAATCGTTCAAAATCAAGCTGAAGAAGGAACGCACTGTCGCTGAGGGCCAGGAGGGTGCGGAGGCGGAGCTAGCTGTGACTCCTCCCAAAGGCAGGAAGCCCAGCCCAGATGTGACATACACAGAGGTGGTTACCGAGAACAAGAGAGAGGGTCCAGTGTCAGAAGAGGGGGCGACTCGTATTCAAGAGGACTGAAAAAAGAAATTCACCACAGAAGCGGTCGAGATATGGATGGAAAAAACATAAAAGGCAGAGGAAGTATAGTTAATGAATAAGTAGAAGAAAGAGGGAAATTTTTCATAAAATGTGCTCCAGATTGTGAGAGTGTATATGAGTATGTGTGTGTTGGGTAGCCAAATTAATTAATAGTCCAAGCACTATTATTGTTTGTCTAATTTCTGTTACCATAAGCCACATGTGAAATGTATTAAAATGTGAAAACATGTCCTGTCTAATGTGTCCTTTCACTCTGCGTTTGTGTCTTGATTACCATGTAAAGAGCAGATGACTCCAACACACTGGTAGTTAAGCTGGGGACTGAACCTCAGAAGGCCATGAGAACATTTGAATTTCCAAACACTCATGTTCATACAGACCAACATCATAGAGACAGAGACTGGCAGACTGAAAGAAAGATTGACCCATCAGCCAAAAAAAGATCTCTTGGAATTAATCTCAACAGCTGAGCTGTCCTGCCCAGTACATAGTAACCTAACATGAGGCATGAATTGAACACAACTGTTTTCAACATTGATAATGAGAAGAAATGTTTCTAGAACAGCAAATCATCATAGTAGAATGATTTCTATAAGGATCACGTGGCACTGACGACTGGAGTAATTTTGCATTTTAAAATGTATTCAAATAAAAAACATTTATTTTAAATTGTTAAAATATTTCAGAATAAGTTGGATAAAATAAATGCAGCCTTGGTGAGCAGAACAGACTATTTCAACATTAAAAAATCTTAACGATCTAAAACTTTTGAACGATAGTTATGTTAAAATAAATAGAAAAATAAATTGATTGATTGTCTATTCATGCACAAGAATGTAGAGAGATTGCACGGACCGTCTTTGGCACCGTTTCTTCTCCTCTCCAGCTGGTGGCAGCACTATGAGATTCTTGCACAAAACGTTCAGTCAAACAGACATATGAAGAGTCTCGGCTTGCAATTGCCTTTTTACTTACAAGTTACATATTTTATATTATTCATTGCTGTTCATTATTTATTATTATCCGTCACCGTCACTACTGAGTACTATTATTTTGTTTTCTATCATGGCCATCATCATGTCTGACGTCATTCTTGGCGACAGTAACTACAACATCCTGAGTCGGCTGATGTAGCCTGCTGGAAACGACTGCTAAAAATACACAGAGAGTAGGAGATATATGTGTGTATATGTGCCGGAATACATATCTATAATGTTCTAATAAAGCCCTTTTTACCTTGCTAACAAAGCTTGTTAAATGTGAACAGTGATAGAGAGAGGGATGGCGGAGGAAGAGCGCGGACCCGGTTCGGTCTATCAGACGTTCGTGCTAATGGAGGATCTGCTGGATAAACTCAAAGTTCTGGATTATGAGCAGCAGGTTCTGGACAAACACAACATCAAACCTCTATCCAGGTGAGAGACTCAGAAACACTAACTGTTACTTAATATGTGGATTATAAATCATGATCATGTTTTATAATAACGTTACATGTTTTAACACTCTAACGTTACTTAAAGTATTATGTGTAATGCATTAATACGTTATTGATAACATACGCTATAATGCATTATATATTTTCACAAATTACTGTATTGTAATTGTAATATTTGCAGAGTCCCTGTTTAAACGCATCATACATGTGTAACAATGAATAGTTACGTTTTATGATGTTAATCTGATGTAACATCTGTTTACAAAAATGAGACCATACAATGCATCATAACGTGCATTACAAGGCGTCCGTTATTAGAGCATTAAAAATACTTTTATAATGCATTATATATAAAGGCTTTAAGTTTAAGTGTTACCGTGTATGCTTTTTAACAATCAACTATTAAAATCCAAATCACGTTGCATATTTTAATCTTATCGCCATAGAGACATAAACTGATAATTTATAAAGACAAAAAAATGTAAGTAAAATTTTAGGAATCAGTTCAAAATCAATTAAATATTTGTATATTGAATCAGTGTTTCTTTTCAAACAGAGATTTGTTCAAATACATGTTTTCCCTGTTTTTCAGGCATTATTTTGTCTCTAGCCCTCACGTGTTGTCAAATCCCGGAGAGCAGTTCTATATGTTCAGTGTTATTGCCGCCTGGTTGATTTCCCTGTGCGGACGGCCGTTTGACGCACCGCAGGAGTATGATGACCCAAACGCCACCGTCTCCAACATCCTGTCTGAGCTGCGTGCCCTGGTGAGACATCATCACACTGATGAAACCCTCACATGTGTGCGTAGATGCATTGGGTTTCATGATTATCACTGTATTTGTGTGTGTGTGTGTGTGTGTGTGTGTGTGTGTGTGTGTGTGTGTGTGTGTGTGTGTGTTTACAGGGTGGCCAGGTTGATTTCCCCCCATCTAAGCTGAAGTCTGGATCTGGAGAGCATGTTTGTTATGTTCTAGACCAGCTGGTAGAAAAAGCACTAAAGAGTAAAGGATTCATCTGGAATAGGTACACATAACAGCACACACAATGAATTGAGTGCAGGTTGGGATTATGATCTTTGCTTCTTTAGTTTTAAAGGGTTAGTTTGCCCAAAAATGAAATAAATGTCATGTCGTTCCCAACCTGTAAGACCTTTGTTCATCTTCGAAACAAAAAAAGAGCTCTCTGATCCCTCAATAGACAGCAATATAATTAACAATTTCCCGGCCCAGAAAGGTAGTAAAAACATTGTAAAAATAGTCCATATGACTCCAGTGGTTCAACCTTAATTTTATGAAGCGTCATGAATACTTTTTGTGCAAAAAAAACAAACAAAAATAACGACTTTATTCAACAATTACTTCACGTCTGTGTCAGTCTCCTATGCTGTTGACTTAGTAAATGCAGTGCTTCAGAGTTAAATCAGAGCTACACCAGCACGCCGGCTTACCATTGACTGTCTGAAGTGTAGAAAATGCATACAAATAAAAAGGGATTGTATTTTATTCCTACCTAAAGAATGCATATATACTTATAAAGATATATACATATATACTTATAAAGATACAAGAACAAAGTTTTATTTAAAAAGAGCTCTGGTTATCCCAGCACTCCATTAATTTACACTATTTAACCATTAATCACACACACACACACACACACACACACACACACACACACACTGTGTGTGATTAATGGTTAAACAGTGTGTGTGTGTATGTATGTATGTATGTATGTATGTGTGTATATATATATACGGAGAGGTTGCTTCTAATCAATCAGATCGAAAGTAACTAGTAACTAACTACTTGAGTAGTTTTTTCATCCAATACTTTTTTTCTCTTACTCAAGTAACTATTATGATTGTTACTTTTACTTGAATAAATATTTCCATAAGTACTTGTACTTTTACTTGAGTACAGATTTTGGCTACTCTACCCACCTCTGCATGAGGGGGAGTAATTAATGACAGAAATCTTGTCTTAGTAGAACCATACATTTTATCAGGGTTCACAAACTTTCTGTTACACACAAGAAGCTGGTGTTTTCTCTTTATCAGGCCTCTGTACCCGTCTGTGGAGGTGGATGATGAGTGTGTGCAGGAAGATGATGCTGAGCTCACACTCAGTAAAGTGGAAGAAGAGATGACAGTGAGTCACACTTTACTAAGTCACAGACTTTACTATAAACTTCACCTTCCTGATTTAGGCCTACTGCTGCTATCTGTCAAGTTCTCCTATTAGCAGTTTTTTCAATGTTGTAAATTGGATTGAGTAAACTAGCTCAGCTGTTTTTTATTTTGTTTAAATGTTGTTGCAATTTATGTGACTTTGGATCAAAAGTTTATTGTTCTGCATCAAAAATATATAAAAATAAAATAAGGGATATATTTTATCAACAAAAATAGAGAATTTCATAATATGAATGTTTAGTACTATCTATCGCCCACCCCCAGTTCACACAATTAAGTGGAAGATGTGACAGCGCACACGCGCACACACAGACTCATGTGTAAAGTGAAAAAAGTCACACATGCATTCATTAAAAATGTGAATCTTCAGCAGGGCGATGAGGAGTATGAGGAAGAGGACGGACTTGATTTAGATGCACTGAAGACCAGAACCAATCCGAGTGTAAGTTTTATTTAAGCTTTAAAGGGTTATTAGTTCACCCAAAAAGGAAAATTCTGTCATTAATTGCTCACCCTCATGTCGTTCCAATCCAAACCCATGAGACTTTCATTCATCTTCAGAACACAAATGAAGATCTTTTTGTTCAAATCTGAGAGCTTTCTGTCCCTCTGTTGACAGCTACACAACTACCACTTTCATACTTCAAAAAGTTCATAAAGAGATCGTAAAACAAATCCATTTGAATTAAGCCGTTTAGTCCCAGTTTTCTTAAGAGAAATTATAACTTTATATGATGAACAGATTGAACCAATGAGGTTCATGCTAGTGTTACGCAGCATGTTTGAACTTCTGCAAGAACCAATGAGGTTTATTCTTGTGTTACGCTGCACGCTTGAGCTTCTGCAAGAACCAATGAGGTTCATGCTAGTGTTACGCAGCAGGTTTGAACTTCTGCAAAAACCAATGAGGTTCATGCTTGTGTTACGCAGCACGTTTGAGCTTCTACAAGAACCAATGAGGTTTATTCTTGTGTTACGCTGCACGCTTGAGCTTCTGCAAGAACCAATGAGGTTTATTCTTGTGTTACGCTGCACGCTTGAGCTTTTGCAAGAACCAATGAGGTTTATTCTCATGTTACGCAGCACGCTTGAGATTCTGCAAGAACCAATGAGGTTTATTCTTGTGTTACGCTGCACGCTTGAGCTTCTGCAAGAACCAATGAGGTTTATTCTTGTGTTACGCTGCACGCTTGAACTTCTGCAAGAACCAATGAGGTTCATTCTCATGTTACGCAGCACGTTTGAGCTTCTGCAAGAACCAATGAGGTTTATTCTTGTGTTACGCTGCACGCTTGAGCTTTTGCAAGAACCAATGAGGTTCATTCTCATGTTACGCAGCACGCTTGAGATTCTGCAAGAACCAATGAGGTTAATTCTCGTGTTATCAGCACATTTGAGCTTCCACCTGAGCTTCCTTATGTTCACTGATCAATATTTAAATGTGAATAAAAGCCTAAATTAAATCTGTTCATCATATAAAGCGATCGAGTCTCTTCAGAAAATTTGGACTAAACTGATATGTGTGTTTAGGAGCTAACTGGTTCAAGGCCTGCAGTGGTTCTGGAGTCAGATGTTGATGCTGCTGAGTGGAATCTGGAGGTGGAGCGAGTTCTTCCACAACTTAAAGTCACCATCCGCACAGACAACAAGGTCTTCAACCTTTAATCGTTATATCTCTCAAGCATGGTGATGTAGAGACTGTGATTGGCTGAATTCTAAGTAAACGGTTATTGTGTTTCAGGATTGGAGGATTCACCTTGATCAAATGCATCAACATCAAGATGGCATCAAGACGTCCTTGCAAGATGCCAAGGTCATCCATCCATCACAGATGTTCTTAAAAATACTTTTAAAATAGATCATAACGTGAAATATTAAACCTAAGTATGTATATGTGTGTGTGTTCAGGGTTGTCTGTTTAAGCTGAGGGAGGACATCAGTAAAACTCTGGAGAAAGTGAGCAGTCGTGAGAAATATCTCAATACTCAGCTTGAGCATCTCATTTCAGAATACCGGCAAGCACAATCACAGCTCAACAAGGTGAACATCTCGACCAATTAGAACCCAAAAAATGTTCACAGGATGGTTTAACTCATTTGTTTTTGTTCATCAGGTAAAAGAGCTTTATCAGCAGGCCAGTGGGGGCGTCACTGAGAGAACCAGGATTCTGGCTGAGGTGAGTCTAAAAACAAAACAAAATATGATCAAATATTATAAATGATTTGACAATCTTTCGTTTGCAACACAGTAACAATTAATAAACATCTGTGTTTTTAATAAATTAATGTGCACAGCCTAATAACCTAAATAACATTCATTAAGCTCATATGTTTGTGCTTCAGATCAGTGAGGAGCTTGAGAAAGTAAAACAGGAAATGGAAGAGAAAGGCAGCAGCATGTCTGATGGAGGTAAACCACACACACAACAAACCCTTTCACCCTACTGATGGTGCAGTTTGTTTATGTGAGCTGCAGTTTATGCTTGTCCATGTGTTTTGTGTCGCAGCTCCAGTGGTGAAGATCCGTCAGAGTTTGACCAAGCTGAAGCAGGAGATCGAGCAGATGGATGTTCGGATGGGAGTGGTGGAGCACACGTTACTACAGGCCAAACTCAGAGAGAAAAACAACATGACCAGAGACATGCATGCTACACACCTATTAGAGCCCAACGCGCAGACTTACTGAGTCAAACTCAGAGCTGGTGTTGAATGCGTTGGTTATATTTTATTTTATATAATTGTTTTGTGTGTTTAAATGTGTTTTTTTAGTGTAAATAACAAAATATCTAGTATTAAACAATAAAATAAATATTCTCACTAAAACCTTTACTCTCAGAGTTTTATCTTACGTAACCGTCCCCAGAGGAGGGTGTTGGTAGCAGAGCCCCCGAGTTCAGCATTACACACACATGTAGCTGTTCCATGATGTCATCCTCACACATTGCAGAGAAACACTAGAGATTATTCTGGACTACTTTAGTTAATTTGCACAATCTCAATTTATCAGTCCACATCCTCATTTGTTGAGTCTGTGTTCAGCCTGAGAACAATACTCTCTTCTTAACTGTAATATTTATAAGGATTCTCACATTAAAAGAGTAATAACAGCAACTATAATCTAATAATCTAATGTAATAATCTACTATCCAACTGAAGATTCCCAACTGTGAATTGAAATTATGAATAATTAATCCCATCTACAAATGTATAACTTGTCTTTTACACGCACTAAAAAATGAAACAAAATCAGAATTACAGTTCAGTCTTTGTACTTTTGATATAGATTCTGAGCCTGAATATATAATCTGGTGCTCAGACATTTACATTTAAAGGGATAGTTCATTAATCATCTCTTCACCCTCATGTCATTCCGAACCTGTATGACTTTATTTTCTTCTTCTGTGGAACATAGAAGAAAAGATTTTAAAGAAATAATTATTTTGTCCATACAATGGAAGCCTATTTCTGCAACAAAAAAAGAAAATCGTGCTTTGATAAATCATATTTATGACGTAAAGTCATTAGTACGAAAACATTTATAAATCATGATACTAAGTCATAATTCTGAGATAAAAAGTACAAACTATGGGATTCTAATTCATAATTATGTGATTAAAAAGTTGACATTTTATGTCACTTTTCAGCTCATAATTTTGATTTTTTTAAATAATGGACTCTTCCTTTGAGTTTTGCAGAAGAAAGTCATACAGGTTTCTTTTTTTACTTTTTGGTGACGTGAGGGTGAGTAAATTATATAACATTTTTTAGCGAATCTTGTCCAGTGTTTTATATAAATACATAATTAATTTATAAATACAATTAACTTGAATATATTGCATTACTTGTGCATATGCACAAATGTATTCTTCAGAGAAGTTTTGTTTTGAACAGCGCCCCCTCATCTCTCTCTCTCTCTCTCTCTCTCTCTCTCTCTCTCTCTCTCTCTCTCTCTCTCTCTCTCTCTCTCTCTCTCTCTCTCTCTCTCTCTCTCTCTCTCTCTCTCTCTCTCTGTGTAGGCGTGGTTCTTCATGCATGCCAATGTTTGTAAGTAAGCTGACAGACTTGACACGCACCGCTATCCGCATTCTCCGTGGTTTAGGTAAGTGTTGATTTTCTCTTCTTTCTTAATTGTATTACTTGTATATGTTTTGCGCAGTAGATGCAGGGCAGATTCAGCGCTACAAAATGTGGAGAGAAGAAACCGGATGTTAGTATCACATTTCGCTTCAGCATAATCACTTGATATTTTATTTTTATACACTGAAATTTTAGATTTATGGAATTGTTTTTACCATATACAATATAAACTCTCGGCTCGTGTGAATGTGTCTCGCGCATCGTATCTGCCGCAGGCCGCGCAACAAAGACTCGAGGAGCGTCTGAACGCAGACAGAGCATTAAAATAACGAGGACGCCAGATTTCGTTTATTTCTGAGTTAAATAGCAGTAAGTATTATGTTATCCCCTATACATTTTTAGAGTATTATTATTAATGTAAAAGTCGAATTATTTATGAAAACTATAAGGTAGACCATTTTATTTATTTAAAAAGGTAGACTGTACATTAAGATTTTTTGAGAATTTAAAAAACAACAAAAACAAATACATTTCAGAAAACATAAATACTTAAAAATAAAAACAGATTTTGCTTTCTCTAAATATTAATGTTAGAAACTGTTAATAATTGTTTTTATATGGGTGAAATCCCTATCCCAATTTCTCATTAAATAATTAAGTAAAATAATTGAAGTAAAACCAATAGAAATACATTGTTTATTCCGATTTATATTTTGAGAATATCTATAAAGCTCTGTTTATGTGCATGTGTGTGGTTTTGTGGTTGGCATGCTTTTCAGTACAGCTTTGATATTGCAGCAGCTTATTTCACTATACACTCTGCTGCAATGTCAACATTTCATCAAGGTTTGTTTTCCTAGTTTTTTTATGCATTTGCAGCTAATGATCTTGTAATGTTGTTCATAATCTTGTAGTCATTTTCATGTAACACAGAGACTACAGGAAATGCGTGTGAGTTCTTTTGGGGACTTTCTGTTCAAACACAAACATAAGTTAAAGAAGTGTGTCATGTGATCACTCTGGGAACAGATTTTTGAGAAAACAAACGAGCTGGTGTGTGTGTGTGTGTGTGTGTGTGTGTGTGTGTGTGTGTGTGTGTGTGTGTGTGTGTGTGTGTGTGTGTGTGTGTGGATGGGGATGGGAAAGAGAGAGAGAAAGAGAGCGTGGGTTATTGTGCTCCCTCATTCTTTTCCGTTGGCCTCCTCGGCTGCTCTGATAGCAGCTGCAGCAGAGAACACATGCATGACACTCTGATCAGCCAATCGGTTCATTTCCAGCCAGGAAGTGGTTAACAGGAAGTACAGTAACTGGTCTCCACCTACTTTGCCAGCATCATCCCCTTTTGGATCATCATGGCTTCCTGATTCCCCCTCCCCATCACACTCCCTTTACATCCTGTCAGACACCCCTCCCCATTTTTCATTAATAATTCATTTTATTTGATGAAATACATGTATTTTTGTACATTTGATCTATTTTACACACATTTTACCCAGAAAAAATAAATAAATAAACAAATATTTAAATACACCATAAATTATAGTTTTTTCCTCTCATTTGACTTAATTTCTTCAGAAGAAAAAGCATGCCTATAATTTCCTTTTTTATAATTTCCTTTTATGTGTGTGTGTGTGTGTGTGTGTGTATATATACTTCATTTTATTTTATTTAATTCATAACCATTTATTATTATTTTATTTTTTTAAACTAACATTCTTCAATACAGAGATTTAAAGAAGTACATATATCCCTCTATGGTACAGCGTTGCCATATGGCAACAATTAATTTATACTGATTTTCTTGTTGTTCAGAAAAAAATACAATAAATTGCACTGTGGGAATTAAAAGGGCAGGCCTTAAAGGGTTAGTTCACCCAAAAATGAAAATTCTGTCATTAATGACTCACCCTAATGTCGTTCCAAACCCGTAAGACCTCCGTTCATCTCCGGAACACAGTTTAAGATATTTAAGATTTTTGAAAAACATCAGTAAAGTAGTCCATGTGACATCAGTGGGTTAGTTAGACTCTTTTGAAGCATCGACAATACATTTTGGGCCAAAAATAACAAAAACTACAACTTTATTCAGCATTGTCTTCTCTTCCGTGTTTGTTTGAATCTGCGTTCACGAGTCCACAGTGACACTGCAGACGTAAGACGCACAACTCTTACTTGCACAACTCGTCTCCCTCAGACTACAAGCAAAGCTCTGGCGCACCAGATAACACGTCAGCAGCGTCTTACGTTAGCAGCGTCACTGTGGACTCGTAAAGTCGTAGTTTTTGTTATTTCTGGACCAAAATGTATTGTCGATGCTTCAAAAGAGTCTAACTAACCCACTGATGTCACATGGACTACTTTGATGATGTTTTTCATACCTTTCTTATCTTTCTGGACACGGACTGTAGAGTGTGCATACACTTTCAATGCAGGGACAGAAAGCTCTCGGACTAGAACTGTGTTCCGGAGATGAACAGAGGTCTTACGGGTTTGGAACGACATTAGAGTCATTAATGACAGAATCTTCCTTTTTGGGCGAACTAACCATTTAAGGTAGCCATTGATGTGCTGTTTTTAAGTAATGGCATTTGAATGTCTTTACACGGAAGAATCCCGTTGAACTGCTCCAGAAATTGCTCTATTAACCTAATTTCTAAACATCTCTTCTCAAGGAGGATTTTTTTGCAGCATCTTTGATAAGTAAATTCTATATTTTTATTCACAAATCAACTTTGTCTAACATAGTTTTACTGTAAATTGAGAAAATGTAAATGTTGCCATTTGGTGGCGCTGTACCACAGTGGAAATGCAGTAATGTATTTCCCCATTGGGATTTTTTATACATAGTAGCATCAACAATATAATTGCAGTTATTTATTTTTTAATTTTTTTGTAGTTTATGTATAAGTAACAAAAATATTTTCTTCTTTTTAGAAAATGAATACAGCAATATTTTACGGAAAGGGCAATAGGAGGACTGCAGAGTTAACTCTTCCATGTGATGAGAGTGAGGATGAATTAGCCAAATTATAGGGAACGATAGGGATCTACGATTAAATGATAGGGATCTACTTATTTTTGGTACTCCCAATTATATACATCAATCAATTTTGAAAAGAAATGTGCATGTAAATAGAAAAAAAATTCAAAATTTTATAGAAAATTTTTTGACCATTTTCCATTGTGGTATGGACGTTTCCCATACCACAATGTTATAGTTATATTATTCACATTGTTTTTCATTAATGACTAGCTCTATTGCAGAAAAGTGATGGATCTAAAAATGAATATGTGTTATGGAATTTGTATTATTTTGTCTTTTTCATTCTTTACAATCACCATTCATCAGTACTGATTTATTCATATCCATATATAATAATTTACATTTATATTTATTTTTAGTTTGATGTGATCTTCGTTTTAGAACTTTTTGTTGTTGTACGACCTTCATGTGATGCATGGAATTATTCAAGAAAATCAATGTGAAGAACATAAAATTAAGAAATAATAAAAAAAAACTCTTTCACATGAGCAATACGTGTGCATTTGGTAGGTTATGTACTATCCATTTAAACTGAATGTTATTTTGTGTATTACAGGTCTGGCAGCAGCGTAAGCCATGGCTTTCTTCTTCAAGGGAGCGGTTACAAGTACGTGTTCCTCCTTCATATCACGTCTCTCACATTCTTCCTCTATCTTGCACACATTCATTGATAAAACTGTTGTAACCTGATGTTTGTAGGTTCTCCGATTAAGACCAGGAGGCAGGAGGCTGAACATATTTGTCACAGGTACAAGCATGTAGACAGGCAGCGGTTACATATATTCATAGCTTCTTCCTTGTTATTTTTTTAAGTATATACATTAATGCTGTTTTTCTCTTTCAGTCTTGACGTCTCCCACTTCTCTGACTCCTCCTATGAGTGTTTCTCCACCAATCCGCTGACAGGCTCCGTGTGTGCATGTCGCCGAAGCCCCCGTCTACTAGCCAACGGTTATTATGTACTGACAGAGGACAGTTTTAGCACAGACGACGAGGGCAACGTCACCCTGACTCCCTCACACACCAGCGTCTCATACAAAGAGAATCTTGTCCGGTGAGATTCATGAGTGTTTGTTGTTGTTGTGTGTGCAGTGAGTATGAATGAACTAGATTTCAACACTTTTTAAAAAACTTTAAATGTTTGTTTCTCTTTGTTTTATTCATCCATGTTACACTGAAGTTTATAAAGTGGATTTTGTTCACCTGTGCTAAAATACATTTCACATTCACTGTATATTCACAATATACAGCTCTCGTACTTCATTTCTTAATGAACTCCCTGAGACCCAGCAAAGCAGAATTGCAATGTTTGTTTAAATCAGTTATTAATACCTAGCTTTCAATAAATATAAATAAAAACTAAATTTAACAGTACCTGCCAGTCTGAAATTTATCACAACAATAGTTTACAATCCATGGCTTGCTAAAGTCACAATATGGTGCGAGTCAGCTGACACAGTGTTTCATTTGAATTTAATTAGAAATGTAATAACATATATAGAATAAACTTATTTGTTTACTTTTATCATTTGTTCATTTATTGTCACACTTATTCAACTTTTGAACATACTCATAAATTTTTTTAGTGTAGCAAAAATGCAACGCTGGGCATTATGGGTCAAACTTTTTTCTATCGTTTTCACACAGTGGACCCTATAGCGTAAATCCTTCAACCTTTGTATTTTCATTTATTTATTTTTTTATGTATGTACATTTATAACATATACATATATAACATTTATAACATATAACAATACTTTTCCATCAAATTACAAAAAAACAACTTACTGCTGCTGTGAGGGTGTTTCTAATACAGGGTCTATGGGAATGATGGTAAAAAATAACATCTTTCTCTTTTGACTGCCGTTATCAATCTCACACAATCTTTTCCCTCTTTTTGAAAGTTGTGAAATTACTATTGTTGCGTTTTTCTTTTGCTATTTGCTCAAATTGGGACACAAAAAATGTATTTAATGTATTCTCTCATTCACCGCTATAAAAGTTAACCCAATTATGACGACTTCCGCTCTGTGAAACCTGGAAATGTGAAAAGGGTGTATTGGAGCCTATTTAATCAATGGTACAAAAATTATACAAATTTTTAAGGTGTTTTCTTAGATTTGTGTGCCATTATTACCTCATTTAGGCCTATATAATATAATTTATTATATTTAAATTAGGTGGTATTAAAAGTAATATATTTAAAATATGCTTTGAAATGAATATTCCAGCGTTTGAATTGTTTAAACTTTTCATGACTGTATCTTTACTCGTTAAAATAGTAGGCTATATTTCAAATACATTGTGTTGTTAATTCAAAACTTTCCCATACTGGATCAAATAATAATGGTAACATTTTGCATAATTTTTTCCAAATTATACCCTGATGCAAATCTGCATAAATTAACTAGTTTTTATGACTAATGACATATTTGAGGGTGAAAAAACAGAATACATCATAAATATCAAGGGATCTCTGAGGGTCAAAAAGCCATTCTAGCTTTTTGCGGAATAATAAAACCTTAGTGTGTGTGTGTGTGTGTGTGTGTGTGTGTGTGTGTGTGTGTGTGTGTGTGTGTGTGTGTGTGTGTGTGTGTGTGTGCGTCCTGGTAATCCCTACGTTATCGGGACAAAATGTCCCCACAAAGATGGCAATATCCGAAATCCTTGTCCTTGTGGGGACATTTTTTGGTCCCCATGAGGAAAACAGGTCACACTAAGTGCTGTTTTTTGAAAATGTAAAAATGCAGAAAGTTTTCTGTGATGGGTAAGGTTAGGGTTAAGGGATAGACTATACAGTTTGTACAATATAAAAATCATCATATCTATGGAAACTCCCCATAAAACATGTAAACATAACATGTGTGATTGTGTGTGTTAGCATATTCAGACGAAGGCGCCGCGCAAAAAGGTCACTGGCCAGCCTTCTGAGTGATATGAGCCAATCGTGCCAGTCGTGGCTGGAAGGAAGTGTTTTTAGAAGATCCGACCCAATCACCCCAATCCAGTCATCATCATGGGACGAGCTGGACAACAGCTTTGAGAAAGATACACCTATCAGCTTCACCTACGGTTAGGGAGATTCTAGTTTTAGTGTTGAAGATCTGTGAAAGCTAGTTTAGAAAAGTTGCCGGTTCACTTTACGTGAAAATGTGCGTGTGTTTCTTTATAGATCCCATAGATCCTGTTTCCTCTTCTGATAAAGTGCCACCTCAGACTCAGCTTGAAGAAGAGGAGGTGACGCCGTGCGAGTCTTGCTCCGCCCATGATCAATTCAGCCAATCAGTGAGCGGTCTCCTGGATGTTCCTCCCCATCTGTCTGTCACCTCAATAGTTATAGCTCATCCAGCAAGACGTCGTCAGGTGAGAAAAAAAGGGCAAATGAAAGAGCGACAGCTCCCATTCTTCCCTACAGTGAGTTTTTGATGAATGCGGAAAATTAGATTGTGATTTATGTTTGTTACAGAAACTGTGCTCCGGAAAGTCCTTCTCCTCATCCTCAGTCTGTGCCTCTGCATTGCCATTTCCTCAGGGTAATGAAAGTGTGTGTGTGTGTGTGTGTGTGTGTGTGTGTGTGTGTGTGTGTGTGTGTGTGTGTGTGTGTGTGTGTGTGTGTGTGTGTGTGTGTGTGTCTGTCTGTCTGTCTGTCTGTCTGTCTGTCTGTTCAATCTGTCTGTCTGTCTGTCTGTCTGTTCTGTCTGTCTGTCTGTCTGTCTGTTCTGTCTGTCTGTTCTGTCTGTCTGTTCTGTCTGTCTGTCTGTCTGTCTGTCTGTGTGGCTCAAGTAGTGAAAAGCAAAGCTTTTCTTCTCATAGATTAATGACATCATAATCTTCACAGGTGGCTGCTGGGAGGTGTTTCTGCAGCTGTGGCATTCATGGTTCTGATTTCATCTATATGTGAGTGACCAAATCAAGTAAAATAACAAGCCTAGTCACTGTTATACTTCTGTAATTCTGACATATTCTTCAGTGGAAAAATAGACTAATGAAATGTCTTTTTTTGTGAGAATGAGCCAGGTTATTATATTTTTTAAATGACAAAGACATTGAATGATTCATGCACAATAAGTACAAGAACATACTTTATTTTTAAACTCAAAAATGTAAAAAAAATAAAGTGTTCATGAATCAACATCCTTGTTGAACAAGATTATAGTAACCAATCAAACTTGAGATGGGCTGGTCGACATTTATATTATCAACTTAATTTCTCTATTATCTTAAGTAAACTCATTTCTTTCCATCAGGTATGTCTAAACCTGGGAGTGCAGTGCGCTGGAGAAGAGCAAAGACTGAGGTGAGAATCTGGGACTCCTCACTGTATAAAGCTTCTGTACTCAGACAAACATGGGTCTAAATACCGAATCTAACATCCATTTTGTGTCTCTACATCAGGACATCACCTCCAGAAACGAGTGAGGATGAACATTCCCATCTGTGTGAAGTCTGTCCGGAGAAGGCCAGAGGAAGTGAGTGTGTGTGGACACACATCCTGCATCAGCATTGAATATTAGTTATATATCACTTTTTGTAGTTGTGTTTTCACTGATCAGCTAAAGAGTTCTGATAATAATTATAGAAGAGTAAACAGGACCTGGACCAATGATGGCAAATAACTGTCACAGGAAATTTGACATGCTGAGATAAGCATGCGGTTTTTTTAAATAGACGGACATAGTTGTGCAGAACGATCATTGAGTGAAAGTTTAAGAATTCGCTGAATTTTCCTAAATGAAAGACTGGATTGCATTATGAGGGATTCTCTGCGAGTCAGTGGACGGAACGTAGAAGTAACATGTGTCACTCGTGTTTGTAAATGCATCAGCTTGGCTTGGTTGGGCTCTTCAACATGGTGACCAGGGCATCATGTGCTCTTGCGCAGCTTGATTAGTCAGAATAAAAAAAAATTTGCCCTGCAACACCCAGTTTAATGTAATGGCTTTGCAGAAAATCTTGAACTTTTGAGAAGTTGTAGCAAAAGAAGTGCCAGTTTAGCTTTGCACAGATGCCTCATATTTGTCAAGTGCCTTTGTTATACAAAACAGGAGAGTTATTGCACATCTGTGCTGTGTGACTCGAGGGCTTTTAAAGGCTAAAATGAGCAAAACAATTCGATTTATTATAAAGATATTGCACTTAAAACTCTTATTTCACAGGGACTTTCTCTAGTTTAAGACAATTACACTCTGTTTGCAGGGAATTAGTGCTGCCAAAAGAGAACATGTTCTCCATTTACTGTATAAAATATCATTTTGTCACATTCATATACGAGGCAACTGCTCTCACAGGAAGTTAAGAGTAAACTGTGTCTCTACAACATGACCAAATACATTAAGTGCAACTGAACTGTTTAACTTGTTTTTATTAGTATGATAAAAATTTAAAAAACTTACAAAGATTCAAGAGTTTGTAGGAGATGGTGGAGGTTTTTCAAATCCAGCTCAGTTTTGAAGAGAACAAAGACACTTGTGAGGAAACAAGCAAAGGATAAAATAAAGTGATCAAATGAGCATTTCAGCTTTAGAGGTTTATGCCTAAAAATCTGAAAGCAAATATGTTTAAGACCAAGCCAAGGTGAATAAGTGAATCATTCAAATGCATTTATCTGGTAGCAAATAGATATCCAATGTGTTTAAATGAATTGTATTGTCTTCCGTGTGTGTATCAATGTTTTTGTAGTGCCCATGAGCAAAGAAACATTTGGGTGCAGGACTAAATGAATATTGCTTTATATAGTCAATATTTACTGTAAAGTATTCTGTATACGTTTCATTATTAAGGGCCAAGCACAAAAGGTTCAAAGGTGAGGGTGCTGAAAAGGATCTGAGGCTGTAGTGTGCCATTGCCACAAACACATATTAAAGGCTGACAGCGCCACCTGTTGGTCAAAAGTTATGAGTTATTTTATTTATGGACTTTAAAAGTCATAAACTCATAACAAGAAATTCTGTCCAATCAGATTTTCATAACATTTACATGGTGTTTTTGCCGCTGTGCCTGGTCCTGTAATTGCTGCTTGCAGCTATATATGAAATAATAATAATCATCGTTATTATTATTACAACAATCAGTTAGATCAGGAAGATAAGCAATTAATCATTTATATCCCATGAGAGATCATATAAAATGTTTAAAAAATAAGGGAAAAAAAGTGTGTTTTTTAAAAACTTTATTTATTATTGCTTTGCAAATGATTTAATAAATAAGTCACTGGGTACAGAGTTAAAAGGCAAGGTGAATCCAATACCACGGATTTAAACTATTGACTAATTATGTTTGGATGTAATTTCATGCCAAAGCATGCTGTAAAATTAAGCTGGAAGTGCAAGAAACGCATCTTCTGCTGTGTAACAGAAAGTTTGTACTAAACTGGCCTCATTATGTGTTCACTGATCACTGATCTGTTACAGAATTCAATCAAATTATTATATTTAAATATTACATTATTTCCCTGCCTTTGAGCTTTGTTGACTGCAGTGAACCTTTAACTGCATTTAACAATCTGTGTCACGAGAGTGTCACTGAAGATTACTGATAAAAGTAAAAACTTTAGTTACTACTTATTATTCCACTGCATGTGAAAGTAAAATGTGAATTTGATGCGTTTCATGTATACACTGTAAAATATAATCTTAAAAGGAAATGTATTTATATAATTTGCACAAACATAATTCGCCATGTTAGAAAGTATTAAAGGTGTTTTTGGGCCTTAAAACAGATTTGTTTGTTAAGGTTAATAGTTTTACAGTGTATTTTGAAAAAAACTCATCTATATTACCCATTTTTATCAATAAAGTTTTATATATACAATAGTTGTTGTTGTTTATTTCTTTTATCAAGTTTCATGACTAATCGGGGGTTTCCTGTAATTCACATTTGATATGTTTCATTAAATTCCCTTGTGGGCTTAGTGAGTTTAATAAAGATTTAGTGCCTCTGGAGACTCTTTAGTGACCTGTAGCTGTGAGAGATCTGTATTCACCATCTCAGAACTGAGTGTTGCTGAGTGTGTAGATAATATGAAGCATCTTGAAGGAAAATTGATACTATTTTTGATGAGATTAGACAGTGTTTTTTCATGAATCTAGGACATAATTCATATTAATACCAATAATCATGTTTGTTTAGAAACTCACAAAACACAAACTGTTTTATTGAAATATTGCTTTTATTTATTTTGATGAATTCAGAAAAATGTATCAAATCAGAAAATGCAGTTAATGGATCAGTCACTAAACCAGTAACAGTGAATCCTAATTTCCATCAAGGCAGTCATTTGTAGATCTGGCCTATTAAGATCTCTGCGGCTGCGCGTGACCTTTAGGAGTGAGAAATTGTGCAAAATAAATAACATTTATAATTTTCAGTGGAAACTAAGTTTAGAATCAATGTTTTCACTTACCCATGTGTTTTAAGCTGCCTCAAGTTTACAGTAACCTGAAATAAATGATACATATTTGATCAATCTAGTTTTACATCAACTGAACATGCTCATAATGCCATCATAATCCCGGCCTTTGTTTTGCAATACTTAAGTTTCATGATCAAGAATGAAACACGTCAGACACAAACTTTGGCCAACCTTTTTGCAGAGGTGCCTTATAGAAATCTTCCATATAAACACCCTCCATTTTTGACTTAAATTCCTGTATCACGTCATCTGGTGTTTTTTCGTCACGCGCTGCAATAAAAGACATTATGAATAAAAGTGTTGTGTAACTGAATCATGTTGCATTGGTGACTGCACATGCAGCACATATAGGCTACAGTATTAGAGATTAGGTTTTAGAGGTGGGTGCATGTTGTTTTCCTTGCTGTCCAGTTTAACATGTTGCTCTGATCGCTTGGAAGGTGAAGGGATACAATGATCAAAGATGATACTGACCAAATAACGTAGCACTAATTTCCTCGTCTTCATCCACAAACAGTATTATGATGCATGAAGAGCAGTTTACGAACGTGCCGTCCCAGACCACTGCAATGGTATCGTAATCTGCTCGTACAGTGACAAAGGGAAATTATATCATGTGAAATGATTTATCTTTTTAAGTTAAAATAACTAAATTAACATTATAAAAGGATCTCTGAGAAGGAAATTGCTTGATATGAATCAACCCAATCTCGTGGTAAATCGTAACTGATTTATAAGATGGTGATTTTGAATGAATGTACAAGATTTCTAGATTTCAGCAAGATTTCTAGAAAACAGTTAAGAATGAACACAAAGGTCATGACCTCTCCTATACTAACCGCCACTGAGGGGCAAAAGCAGAATTCATACAAATTAGACCAATTCAACAAAATGCAAAGTAGTTACAAAGTGCCATGAGATTGTGTTGCATGAACTCTTTATGTTAATGTTAAACATGAATAGGCCTAATGGATGCTGAATTATCGCTTCAGTCTGATCAGATTGTAGATCCGTTCCTACCACTTCTGAACAGGAAAGGGTCTGTCACAAACCAAGTAGAGTAGCTCCAAATATTTATCTGACACTGATCTCCACTGTGATGAGAAACAAAATAGTTTTAAAAACACTTGAAAAGTAACAGAACAGTCCATATGTCAATGATGTGTGTGTGTGTGTGTGTGTGTGTGTGTGTGTGTGTGTGTGTGTGTGTGTGTGTGTGTGTGTGTGTGTGTGTGTGTGTGTGTGTGTGTGTGTGTGTGTGTGTGTCCTGGTAATCCCTAAATTATAGGGACAAAATGTCCCCACAAAGATTGCAATATCCAAAATCCTTGTCCTTGTGGGGACATTTTTTGGTCCCCATGAGGAAAACAGGTCATAAATCACACTAAGTGATTTTTTTTTTAAATGTAAAAATGCAGCATGTCTCCTGTGATGGGTAGGTTTAGGGGCAGGGGCAGTGTAGGGGGAAACAGGTTTGTACGGTATAAAATCCATTACGCCTATGGAATGTCTCCATAAAACATGAAAACCCAACATGTGTGTGTGTGTGTTAGTTTTCCACTTACACTCGAGCGGTTTCAGTGACCGTCAGGGTGTCGTCGTCGCCTTTCTGAATGTGAAGCATAGAGCTGTCGGTGGTCATGAAGGATTTGAGATCTTCTTCATCCCATACAGCTGCTGCCACAAAATGCCAAGAGCCCATATACTGCAGAGGATTAAAAAAAAATTGGCAATATGTGATTCAATAAATACGCTATATTACAAGGCCTATAGTGACAATATTTTTTGACACAATTCTTAACCATAAAAAAAAAATATATATATATATATATATATATATATATATATATATATATATATATATATATATATATATATATATATATATTACAAACAACACCATATTCATGTTTAATTAATAGACTATTTTGAATTAGATTTTATTTTTATATTTTTCATGTTGATTTTAGTTTCATTTTTAATCAATTCATTTTGTGCTTTTTTTATATAGCTATTAAGGTTTAATTTATTATATTTTCATTGATCAATATTTATATTTTATTTTATTTCAGCTTTATCTTAAAGGAACACTTCACCGTTTTTAGAAATAGGGCTTATTCAACTTCTTTCCTACATTTAGATATGTGGGCAAATGCATTTTTGTCTCAGTGCATGCATTGTTTTAGTTTGGCAGGGTCGCCCTCAGCTTAGCTTAGCATAGTGAATGGAATCCTATGTTGCCAGCTAGCATGTCCCGAGTAAAATTGATCAAAAAAACAAACAAACACCTAATCACTTCTTGTGGCCTGCGTATTCACAACGAATACAAATAGCTATGCAGATTACGACTAGGCGACTAGGCAGATATTGACTTGGGACTATATTATGGGGAAGCAGAGGCGAAGCACTGCTACTTGGGCGCAGAGATATCACACAACACACATATACAACATACGCCTGTATGTTGACGGAAGTTTGGGGATTTCATGTGTTGCGTGATATCTCTGCGTTGAATAAGCCCTATTTCTAAAAATGGTGGAGTGTTCCTTTAATTAACAGAAATGTTTTTAATAGAGAGAATGGACGTGACGTCACCGTGAGCCGGATTTACATCGGTTATCACCCATTGAGTAGCAAAAAGACTTGAGTGGCAGCATTGGTTTTCAGAGTGAATGGCACGTAAACGGGAAAGAGCTTTGAGATTGATTGTACAAACAGATTTGACAAGAAATCTGAGTTATATTTTTACAGACTTCCGGAAGCTACAGAGAAGAGAAGCAAATTAATCACTGCAATTCGGAAACAACTGGACTCCAGGCAGCGAAATGTGGATTTGCAGTTATCATTGTCTCAATATGTTGCATTTTAGAGTAAAATCATACCCTATAAATCATATTGTTATATATTGTATTGACAACTCTAACTATATTGTATTCATATAAAGTGTTCACAGGCAATCTGCTTTATGTATTTCCCCGGCCTTGAAATCAACCATTTATAAATGTCAGGAAACACGATCCTGGCTGTCAGTATCCATGTATCACTGGATCTATGGTAAGTTGTAAGGAACACTAACATCGAGTCCAACCTTTCATTTACACTTAAAATTGTTTGTTTTACTCGTGTTTTCGCAGTTTCTTCCAGTCATGCAGCAGCTCTTTTGCCACTCAGTCCCGGCTGAGGGTGCGTGTTCCGGAGGGAAAGTGGCGTCACAATGCATACCCTACTAAATACTGTGCTGCAACATCAAGGTCATGTAGGGTTCAACACGAACAATTTATATAGACATTTTATATGCACACTTTTTTTTTCACATGATTGAATTACAAGAAGCATAAATTATATTTCATTTAAATCCTCTTACCTTATCAGAATTAAAAACAGAAGTGGAGAGAGGGGCTGGAGGAAGACCTGGCACCATGACCTGCATCCCAGCATAAAACATACCCACTACTGAGCCGAAGGCGCCCCATAATGTGCTCATAAGCATGGCTGCGGCAATGAATGCGATACACGATACACAACAAATGCTGATGTCTTCTGACAGACAGATGCTTCGACGGAGATGTTTTAATACAGTACACAAGGGGACTTTCACCCCTATTTGTTAACCTTTTTCTGTTTGTTATAGATTCCGGTAATCAATTATGGTGTGTTTGTCAGGGCAATGTGCAAACCCAATACACCTGACCTTGTCCTGGACCCCACACACTACATGTCAAAACATTCAAATGGACGACAATGTGACAGGTTTAGTTTTCTTAATGTCTCACAAATAAATCTTTATGGTAAAAATACACAGAACTTGTGGAAAAAGTTTTGTTGTAATGAAACATGTAATTTAATTTAATAATTGATTAATGAATGTTCAATTTATTCTATTAAATTACATAATGATTATTTAATTCTGGGTAAGCACAATTGGGTCATCATTATACATACACACACACAAACATTTCCAATTTTTTTTTTGAATATGTAGATCTTTTATTGATATCAGGATGTGAAGAGAGTTTCACCCAGTATGACAAAAAGTGTTTATTAAAAAAATAGCCAACCCTACCTTTAAGTGGCATGTCATCTTAGAAGCCACTGGCACATGCTATCATGGCACATGGTTTTCTGTGGCATTTGCGGGGGGGAAAATGACACTGAAAATGTGTGTGTGTGTGTGTGTGTGTGTGTGTGTGTGTGTGTGTGTGTGTGTGTGTGTGTGTGTGTGTGTGTGTGTGTGTGTGTGTGTGTGTGTGTGTGTGTGTGTGTGTGTGTGTGTGTGTGTGTGGACTGGTAATCCCTACGGGGACAAAATGTCCCCACAAAGATGGCAATATCCAAATTTTTGTCCTTGTGGGGACATTTTTTTGGTCCCCATGAGGAAAACATCTTATAAATCACACTAAGTGATTTTTTTGAAAAAGTAAAAATGCAGCATGTCTCCTGTGATGGGTAGGTTTAGGGGCAGGGGCAGTGTAGGGGGATAGAAAATACGGTTTGTACAGTATAAAATGCATTACGCCTATGGAATGTCCCCATAAAACATGGAAACACAACGTGTGTGTGTGTGTGTGTGTGTGTGTGTGTGTGTGTGTGTGTGTGTGTGTGTGTGTGTGTGTGTGTGTGTGTGTGTGTGTGTGTGTGTGTGTGTGTGTGTGTGTGTGTGTGTGTAAAAGAGAGAGAGTTTGGGGACCAATGGGTGAAAATGACTTCCGACTTGATGTTTTTTTTTATTGAACTTAAGAAGAAGACAAAACTCATTTTACTGTGTCAGATAAGAGACTGTAACATATAAAACTTGCTTGTGAACAGTTGTCTTTTTCAGCCTTTACAGATAGTGTTTGGCGAGTGAGCAATGACTGTTTTTTTTGTTGTTGTTGTTTTTTTTGTCCTTATCAATTTAGAAATGCGGGAAGGCACATGCTGATCATGTTGGTAGGGTGTGCCCTAATACCGCTCACGTATGCGTGAGCTTATAATAAACAAATCAGTCAGACCTTTTAAATATGAGAATGTGGGGTTTGTGGGAAGGCAAAAACTCGTTTCTAATACCAAGTAGGCTACGGTACGCAAACTTAAGACTTGCGTCCTTGATAGATTCGAACTCTCGACGAAGGGAGGATAAGTCCGGTGAACTCTGCAAATGGAACAGAAGCGTTCTTGATACGTCACTCAGCTCGCTCTGGCGACTCCGGATAACTCTGCAAACGAAATGTTATGAAACAACTTTTCGTTTTTATTTAATATAATCGTAAACATATTAATAGCCACACAAATGTGGTGCAGGCAACGCATACATTGATTATCTTCACTGCATGTAGGCTACCCAAACCTGTTTCTTTTGGTTAATAGCCTGTCTTTAATCTATATAAGAAGCTACAGGTCTACAATGTGAAATAAAGCAAACAATTCAGTCAAAAATACAAACTTAACGCTCTAATAAAATCTTTTAAAAAACTGAACAGTGATTTATTATTATTTTATTTTTTTTACACAAAAAACTACATTTTAAAGCTGTGAAATCAATGAAATGTTTAAATTGAGTAAATGTACTTAACAAAATAATAAAACCAAATCATAAAGAAAGCAACTGTAAACACGTTATTTTAAACATTTATTTGCCTAAACTCAAACTATTAAAAATTTAATTACTTTTAACATTCAAGTGGCTTACGTGTAAAAGAGCATGTGAAATAGCCATATTTAAATAAACCTTACTTTGTTGTTGCATACCAGCCACATACAGTCACACTCAACATTAAAGCAAATAAATAAATGCAATTTTATCTACAACACTTATATCAACATTAAAGAGATAGTTCACCCCAAAATTAAAATGCTGTCATTACTCACTCTCAAGTTGTTTCAAACATGTATGAATTTCTTTTCTTTTTCCGTTTGAACACAAAATAAGATACTTTGAAGAATGTTGGTAACCAAACAGTTAATGGACCCTATTGACTTGCATGGTAGGCAAACAAAATATATAAGTCAGCAGGGTCCATTAATTCTTCCTTTAAATTTAAACCGATAACCTTTCTGTCACAATGGACCAGGGTGAGTGCCCGCGATCACCAGAGGGCACTCCAACCCAGACTGTCAT
The DNA here is from genome assembly GCA_023029165.1 of Gobiocypris rarus. Lineage (NCBI taxonomy): Eukaryota > Metazoa > Chordata > Actinopteri > Cypriniformes > Gobionidae > Gobiocypris > Gobiocypris rarus. The sequence continues at coordinate 9,294,952 of CM040915.1, read as the reverse complement.
TCTACCATAGACTACATCTCCCATAATCCTTTGCCCGGACTCATCATCACTTATTGATTACATCCACCTGCACCCCATTACCTTGTTAGCTCACACTATAAAAACCATGTTCACTCTGTCAGTCACTGTGAAGTCTTGTTTTGTGTTTCACTGCATTTCTGAGCGTTTACCCTGGTTTCATGTCTCTTGGTCTTGGATTTCTTGCCTTCTCCGTGGATTACCCTTTTGCCTGTCTCCTCTGTTTTGTTTGCTTGATCTGCCCCTTTTATCGACGATGATCAGAAGGTGACTTGAGCAGACTTGAGAAAGAGAGATATCCCAGAATGCATCTTGCAGCAACCAGCAAGCGTCAATAGTAGCCAAGATTGGATATTTTTGGGATTATCACTAAGTGAACTGTGTTTTCTAAAAGTGCTGACTTTTGCAAGGATCTCATCCATTACCAAACCTTGTCTGCTATCAGCTAAGTTTTATCATTCTCTTTTCCTGTCCAGATTCCCCAAACTCTGAACTTTTCTTGTTTGATGAATGATGTAATTGATGCTTTCATGTTTTCTACTTTGTTTATTTGAGATTTGGGTTGTTGAATATAATATTTGTGCAATTCACTGCAAATGGTGGAAAAAGGGAATGACTGAAAAGGAGAGGATTCAGGCGATATTGAGGAACTGCAACCCTCGGCTTGCCAGTCTTTTTAGAGGGAACATGCAGTCAGTCCACAAACTGGTTCGGGTTGGAACACAAGCTAAAAGAGACAATAGTGAGTCATAGAAGAACATATTAAATGCTGATGAACAATGGAAGAAGAATGTTGTGAGTCAGAAGTCACAAAGAAGAAACACCCCATCCTATATACTGGAGTTGTGCAAAGCATTAAAGAGGACTCCCTAATCCCAGAAACTTCACCATACCACTTAACATTCAATGTAATTGGCACTCATCAACACTGGTAGTACTTTATCTTTAATGCACTAATCCCATTGGAAACAGTTGTGTAAGAAGGAAGTTGTGTTGTTAAGCGGAGGACAAACATTTCTTGTAGCCAAGGGCCATCATCAAGCTGCTGTAGGGAAAGTACTCTGGATGACGAAAGTGTATGATGTTCCAGTGGAGGTTGAATTCTACATACTGAACGATTCTGACCTGGTAGTACCTGCTATACTGAGAATGTATTTTTCAGGAATGATGATAGACTTTCAGCATGTTCAGTATACCTTACCCACAAAAGGGGGCGAGGCAGTTACTGTTACCCATTCTTTTCCCTCGCAGGATACCATTCCGACAACCCATACTGTCCATTACCACTATGCAATGATGAGGATCTTCAGGCCATCCACAGTCTGACTGTCAAAGCAGACATTAGCATACAGGGGCAGATTTGGTTGGAAGGTCTGATGTTGGGTTGGCCCACAGTTTGTACTCATGAAATCAGGGATACAAAATTTGTCAAACATCGAATCCTTACCACTGACGAGGTGCCTGTAAAAAAGAGATCACCGAGTATCAAAGGAGAAGCAAGCATTCGTTGATGCAGGTCAGGGCTGACTCTATCTCTTTGGTTGCCCTATGCGAGATTGAGTTTTGCGTTGAGTTAATTGTTAAGCCCACCTGCAACTATAGTTGCCGCAGTGTATAGTTGTCATTTTCCTTCTGTAAGTATTATAGATATTATCCATGTTTTATATCTTAATGACACACAAGCAAACAACCAAATAAAGGATTTCAAGAAAAAAATAACTTCCTACCATGCTTCCAGAAAGCATAGCGAAGGCAAACCCTCCCAAAGAAAGGTTATTTTCATGTTAATAAGTATTTTTTGTTGACACACACACACACACACACACATTATATAAATATTATACGCATATATATAAATACATAATCATGAAGGTCTCTAGAATCATCCAAACCAGCTTACAAGAGATCTATATCATAAAAATATCATATTTTATGATACTATGTCTTTTATGGGCCCAAATATTGAGGACCCTTCATCCAGTTTGGAATGGATGCGTTTTTATTCTAATCGGTCAAGGACCCTAATTCTTTTTATGAGTAGTAGCTTATACAATTCCATTATATTTGGTAATTCAGAGAAGTAATGAGTTTACATTTACAATATTATATAAAAATCACCTACTACAGTCAGCCATTGAATTCTAATGGGACTTTTTTTTTTGTAAGATGGAATTTTTCATCAATCTATTTATTTATTTTCATTTAACTTTTTGATACACAATGCCCTGTTGGGCCAACTTAATGGCTGCACTTTGTTCTGCACTGTTCCATCACTTTAAGACTTTATTTGTTGTGATTTCATAATCAAAAGATTATAGCAGCTTTTTGGAGTTTGCATTGAATGTTCTTCGGCTTTTATACACAATAAATTTGTTTATGAAAAAAGATTGATCTGTTGAAAGCAGTTATTTTGAGTTAGATGCTAAATGTTCTCCTCTTATTCATATTTGACATTGAAGGGGTGCATACAACATATCTGCCCACCGGTAACTATAGTTGCCGCACATTCAAATATGATTTTCAGGACAAAAAAAAAAAATGGGGAAAGTAAATGTTCACATTGGACACTATTGACATGACTTTTTTTGCATGAAACCATTCAGAAAAATTTGGGCACAAATGGGTTAAGTATTTATAAAAACTATACAAACAAAAATGCTCTTATACTGAAAAAGTATATACTCCAACACTGAAAAAGCTATTATGACTTGAAGGATCAACTGTAATAAATTGTTCATACTCAAATGCTAGAAAGAATGCTCAAGGATATTTACCAAATATTAACTCATAAACTGTGCAAAAACACTCGTAAGCACCTGTAAGGACACTTAAGCGAATTATGACCCATAAACTGGATTAACTATAACCTCAACAAACAAAAGTGTTATTATGGTTACACTGTAATTACCACGACAAAATTAATATATATAAGTTATTGTAGCTCTATCCCTATCTCAAAAAAAAAAAAACAGTGTTTTCTGGCATTTCTATTCACCTTCAAAATCGACGCAGCATTAAAATTTGACTCGTCTGGACTTCCTTATTGTCAGTGAAGTTATGTTTGTACTTTGTAATGCGTAGTAATACGTAGAAAACTAACTAACGTTAGCTAGCTAGTGATAGCTTAGTGACAGCAATGAAACTAATGCCTTCCAATAGCTATTAGTTGATAATATTGATAATACAAAGTACATTTATTTCATTTGACACCTTTATAGATGAGATGAGAAGACTTACTTTTACCTCTATACTGGTTTTCTCTTTTTCCGTCGCTGTGCGTGCACCCGAGGGTTTATACCGCTTCATTTTGATGAACGTGCCAGTGATGAGCACTTGCCTTACCTAACGCCTGAATGCCTGTGATCGACAATACTCACCATTCAATCTAATAATTAGGTTGACAATTAATTAAACGTGTGGCTGAGGGTGCGCCCAAGGATGATCATGTTTAATAAACATTGTGTTTTATTTCGCTTGTTCTAATTCTGTGATTAATGGGAAGTAAGTCTAAGGGCGACACTAGAACATGCCCGCTCCTCCCAACCCAACACAACCGCCAGTTCAAAGGAACGTTTGAGCACAGCTTGCTCAACCAAGGGTTGGGTAGACTGTGATCAATACTTTTTCAGATAAAGTCACAAAACTCATGATATTGTCCATCTTCAAGTTTTTGCTACACAACGCTTCTTGATGTAATGAAAATTCCAGAATCTTTGGGTTGGGTTCTCTTTTTGAATTTTTTCTTTGAATTTTGTTACAACGCCTGCCTTTTTCCCGACCATGGATGGAGCACTATCCGTTGCCACGCTAAAAGCACAACTCCAGGAAACTTGTAACATTGAGGCGATCCGGCGCTGGAATGGGTTTGTGAAATCATGCAGAGCTCGTGGCGCTGTTTTCAGTATCGGTAGCTCGTGCACAGGCTATAGCGCTTCAATCTATTGCTGTTGTGGAGACTATTCATTCTGTTGAAATCACAAAACGAAATGCACCCTAATGTGTCCCTGTTCTTGATATACAATCACTGATTAACATCTTTGGTTTTAATGAGAAAATAAATAAACTATACACAGCGGATCTATGTATATTCACTAACATAAAGCATCTCTGCACTACAAAAGACCCTATAAATTCAGTAATGTCTTTTATATTCATGAGGACTTGCCATGCTGGATCATTCAGTGGTATATTTGCACAAATAGTGAATGATAATAGTCTTAATAATGTCCAGTTCCTTTTGCAAAAGACTAAATTAGTTGGGATTGTGAAGAACATCCGGTGGGTACCCAGTTACAGAATTAAAGTAATTTAAATTCTCAGCAATGGGACAACATTTCTTCATGCCACAACAGTGCACAAGCGCAGGATCTCTCTTAACAGTCCAAACATGTAAATCTTAGTTCTCTTTTGTTCTTGGCGGAAAAGCTCCTGAACGAACTTCCTTCTGCTGATAGTCAGAATAGTACCCAATACAAAACCTACAGATATAATTTCCAGTAAAGATTTCTTCAAGTCCACTTAAAGAAGGAGCACTAAGATTGTATGCCGTTACAAAAACAACAGTACTTCTAATATAGGCTACCTACCAACTTGAGGCAAAAAAATACTTTCCTTCTCCAATGTTGTGAGATCGTTCAAAAAAAGTCTCCAGAACAAACTGGGTTTAAAAAAGGAGACAAATAAATTGATGTTTGTTAGCTGTGATCTCAGTTCAGATGGTACATCAGCAAGAACCCAGTATACTGCAGTGAGGATTGCAGATTTCAAAATCGTCAACGTAGAGTATAAGTGAAATGCTAAAATCTTCTTTAGCATGAAATTCATTTAGCTTGAAATATTTACCATCATGGAAGGATGACAAATGTGAAGTTTTTGAATGTTTAGTTAGTATACAGAATGTCTTCATTGTTCAATAAGTGCGGTAAGGTTTGAAGAACAGGCACATACTGATAGCTGCAATTTTCCTCTGGATATATATACTACACTGGCTCAATCCCATTAAAGAACAAAAGGGACCGTTGGGGCAGAAGGCTACATTCAAAGGATTTGAGTGACTCAGTTTGTCTACTAATTCACTGACAATATCTTGATCAACAGCACAGTCATTCTTTGTAAAGATATCATCAACTAACGTCATGTGGAATGTACTGTATAGATGAACGGAACTGAGCTGAAGCTGTTCAACCAGGTTATCAATGCATTTTCCAGAGACATCTAGATGCTTTTCAGTTTTAACTAGAGATAACCAATATTCTTCACTATTTTGTTTGAAGCATCCCTTTCACAGTCCAACTCTTCTGCGCTACAGGTCCTTCTAAAAAAATTAGCATATTGTGATAAAAGTTCATTATTTTCCATAATGTAATGATAAAAATTAAACTTTCATATATTTTAGATTCATTGCACACCAACTGAAATATTTCAGGTCTTTTATTGTTTTAATACTGATGATTTTGGCATGCAGCTCATGAAAACCCCAAATTCCTATCTAAAAAAAATAGCATATTTCATCCGACCAATAAAAGAAAAGTTTTTTTAAAACAAAAAAAGTCAATAATTATGTTCAGTTATGCACTCAATACTTGGTCGGGAATCATTTTGCAGAAATAACTGCTTCAACGCGGCGTGGCATGGAGGCAATCAGCCTGTGGCACTGCTGAGGTGTGATGGAGGCCCAGGATGCTTCGATAGCGGCCTTATGATCATCCAGAGTGTTGGGTCTTGCGTCTCAACTTTCTCTTCACAATATCCCACAGATTCTCTATGGGGTTCAGGTCAGGAGAGTTGGCAGGCCAATTGAGCACAGTAATACCATGGTCAGTAAACCATTTACCAGTGGTTTTGGCACTGTGAGCAGGTGCCAGGTCGTGCTGAAAAACGAAATCTTCATCTCCATAAAGCTTTTCAGCAGATGGAAGCATGAAGTGCTCCAAAATCTCGTGATAGCTAGCTGCATTGACCCTGCCCTTGATAAAACACAGTGGACCAACACCTGCAGCTGACATGGCACCCCAGACCATCACTGACTGTGGGTACTTGACACTGGACTTCAGGCATTTTGGCATTTCCTTCTCCCCAGTCTTCCTCCAGACTCTGGCACCTTGATTTCCGAATGACATGCAAAATTTGAGCGACGGTCCAGTGCTGCTTCTCTGTAGCCCAAGTCAGGCGCTTCTGCCGCTGTTTCTGGTTCAACAGTGGCTTGACCCTGGGGAATGTGGCAACTGTAGCCCATTTCCTGCACACGCCTGTGCGCGGTGGCTCTGGATGTTTCTACTCCAGACTCCGTCCACTGCTTCCGCAGGTCCCCCAAGGTCTGGAATCGGTCCTTCTCCACAATCTTCCTCAGGGTCCGGTCACCTCTTCTCATTGTGCAGCGTTTTTTGCCACACTTTTTCCTTCCCACTGATTTTCCACTGAGGTGCCTTGATACAGCACTCTGGGAACAGCCTATTCGTTCAGAAATTTCTTTCTGTGTCTTACCCTCTCGCTTGAGGGTGTCAATGATGGCCTTCTGGACAGCAGTCAGGTCGGCAGTCTTACCCATGATTGCGGTTTTGAGTAATGAACCAGGCTGGGAGTTTTTAAAAGCCTCAGGAATCTTTTGCAGGTGTTTAGAGTTAATTCGTTGATTCAGATGATTAGGTTAATAGCTCGTTTAGAGAACCTTTTCATGATATGCTAATTTTTTTAGATAAGAATTTTGGGTTTTCATGAGCTGTATGCCAAAGTAATCAGTATTAAAACAATAAAAGACCTGAAATATTTCAGTTGGTGTGCAATGAATCTAAAATATATGAAAGTTTAATTTGTATCATTACATTATGGAAAATAATGAACTTTTATCACAATATGCTAATTTTTTTAGAAGGACCTGTATGTCCACATGACCATGTGACTCCGGAGCGTGGATTTCACTGTCAGTAAAAGCTGGCTCTTGTGCAATCACATCAGTCTCAAAATCCTCTCAATTTCCTAACAGGATTGCTTCTGTGTGTTGCATGATAAGTTCCATATATGTTTGTCTTGACTCTTCAAATGGGAATTGGTGTGCTTAAAGCAGTCTTTTGTGTTAAAATAAAATATCACATTTTTTTACGTTTGAAAGATTGCACAACTTCACACTCTTCAGTTTCTTTTGAAGTGTGACATTGATACAAGTGTGTATGTAGGCCACCCCATGTCTTAAATGAGCATGGACAGTTTAAATGAAGACAGTACTGAATAATCACGATCAAAGGTACCAGCCGGTAATGCTTGAGAATCGCACCTTTAGATGGATCCACAAAAATGCACAGCTTACATCGCCATCCCATAAGCCGGCAACAAAAAAAAAAACAGCTACCATAGAGTAATCTGTTGTATAAAGTATTTTATAAATGAACTTCACTGACTTCACAAGACTTTACTGGGGTGCTGAGCTTACATTGCTTTGGTTAGATGATTTCTCTGTCGTTGTTGTTATTGAGATGAAAGCCCTCCCCCCCACACTTTGCTGTAGCTATATGTGTTTGTTGTCAAAATCAAAAATGTGTGTATTTTTAATGATAAAAAAGGCAATATTTTATTTTAAAAAGTTAATAATTGTATTTTATTGACAAAATATTTTAGTTTGTTTTGGATATATTTTTTTATTATATCAGGTAACATTTTAAGCAGTCATTTGATCATGTTAGATTGTGCCCCCTCACATGTTACAATGTACCCCACCTATGGGGCATGTTGTCACATTTCATTTCCATTCTTTCAGGGTAAATCAAGAAAAAAGTATACACTGTATTAATGAAACAAAACCACATAATTGTACTAGACATGTGAACAATTAATGTGGGAAAAAATAAAATACTCTGAACCCCAAGTGGATTTACAAAAACTGAGAAAGTCAAAAAGCCCTAGTTTGTGCCCCGCTCGAGTAAGCGGGACTGACAGTCACGATCGATCATGAAAACGACGATTGCCTGACTTCAGAAAAAAAAGACATATGATTTTAATTGGTCTAATAGGTTATTGTGGCATTTTGGGCCTCACCTGAAGTCTGATTTGTTATTTGTGTTATTAGTTTTATTTTAAAATTCATTGCAGCATTTAAATTGTTTCAACTTTTCTTGACTGTATATTTACTGGTTCAAATATATTATATTTCAAAAATACATTGTGAATGAATTCAAAACTTTTACTTACTGTATAAAAAAACAAAAACAATGGTAACATTTTACAACCCTAAAGAATTTTTGAATTATTTTGATTTTTTCCAAATTATACCCTGATGCAAATTTACCTAATCAAACTAGTTTTATGACTAATGGCTTCCTAAAGACGTGTATATGGGTAAGGGTATCTGTCATTCTGACATACCGGTATTCTACAGTGGAAAAATAGACTGATGATATTTCTATATTTTCTTTTTGCAGTTACCAGAATGAGCCAGGTTATTATATTTTTAAAATACAAAGACATACATTTCTTTTAAATAATGTGCTTGAATGAATCATGCACAATTATACCAGGAACATAGGCTATTTAACATTCTCTTGGGTCATTTTGAACAGACAATCATTTAAATGTTTTTGTTGTTGTTATTGTTGTTGTTGTTTTGAGTGTTCATCACAGTGGTCCAAGACCATAGGACTTTTGTCACACTTGTACTGCGAAAACACACAAAAAGTTATGAATCCTTACTTCGCGGGCCAATTTGACCCACTTAGGAATTAATGGAATGCTTTAGAGGTTTAAAAATTTGAAAGCAAACATGTTTGAGACCAAGTCAAGGTGAATAAGTGAATCATTCAAATGCATTTATCTGGTAGCCAGATATCTTAATAAATGTGTGGATAATTTTTTTGTAGTACCCATGAGCAAAGAAACATTTGGGTGCAGGACTAAATTAATATTGCTTTATATATTCAATATTTACTGTAAAGTATTCTGTATATGTTTCATTATTAAGGGCCAAGCACAAAAGGTTCAAAGGTGAGGGTGCTGAAAAAGGATCTGAGGCTGTAGTGTGCCATTGCCACAAACACATATTAAAGGCTGACAGCGCCACCTGTTGGTCAAAATTTTAGTTATTCTATTTATGGACTTTAAAAGTCCTAAACTCCTTACCAGAAATTCTATGATCGATCAGATTTACATAACATTTACAAGATGTGTTTGTTAAGGTTATACACTGTTTGTTCTTCGGCCAGAGGAGAACTGGCACCCCCGACTGAGCCTGGTTTCTCCCAAGGTTTATTTTCTCCATTCTGGCCCTGAAGGAGTTTTGGTTCCTTGCCACCGTTGCCTTTGGCTTTTGGCTTGCTCAGTTGGGGACACCTAAATTTCAACTTTTAATACGATCGGATCTGCCCGCATTGACACTATATGATAATTGAAATTAGCTGGATAACATCACTGGTTTCACCAGAGCGGCTGTACAAATTCTGTTGAATTATTTTCCTGTTTAACACTGTGAAGCTGCTTTGAAATAATTTGACTTTTTAAAAGTCTTTGTGGCTATTATTTTAAGTTATACAAATGCATACTCTATAGATATTCTTCAATTGTTTTTTTTTGTTGTTGTTTTTTTAACATCCATACAGGATCAGAATCACGGTTGAGGATTGTTGTTGCTCTTGCTAATGTATTATGTATAATATATGTATATAATGTAATGGCCCTGCTGTATTGACTGATGGACTGAAATTTACACTGTAGCTTTCATTTTTGACAAATTATTCAGTCAGGTTAATTTGTTAAAATATTAAGTTACATAAAAATAATCTCATGTATTGATGGCAGGATGAAAAATGAACCAGGGCTTAGAATAATAATAATACTAATTATTATTATTATTTGTTGTTGTAATTCTAGTTCATTCTTTTTCTGTTAGCTAACATTTGATATGTTTCATTAAATTCCCTTGTGGGCTTAGTGAGTTTAATATAGATTTAGTGCCTCTGGAGACTCTTTAGTGACCTGTAGCTGTGAGAGATCTGTATTCACCATCTCAGAAGTGAGTGTTGCTGAGTGTGTAGATAATATGAAGCATCTTGAAGGAAAATAATTGATACTATTTTTGATGAGATTAGACAGTGTTTTTTCATGAATCTAGGACATAATGAATATTAATACCAATAATCAAGTTTGTTTAGAAACTCACAAAACACAAAATGTTTTATTGAAATATTGCTTTTATTTATTTTGATGAATTCAGAAAAATGTATCAAATCAGAAAATGCAGTTAATGGATCAGTCACTAAACCAGTAACAGTGAATCCTAATTTCCATCAAGGCAGTCATTTATTGTAGATCTGGCCTATTAAGATCTCTGAAGCTGCGCGTGACCTTTAGGAGTGAGAAATTGTGCAAAATAAATAACATTTATAATTTTCAGTGGAAACTAAGTTTAGAATCAATGTTTTCACTTACCCCTGTGTTTTAAGCTGCCTCAAGTTTACAGTAACCTGAAATAAATGATACATATTTGATCAGTCTAGTTTTACATCAACTGAACATGCTCATAATGCCATCATAATCCCGGCCTTTGTTTTGCAATACTTAAGTTTCATGATCAAGAATGAAACACGTCAGACACAAACTTTGGCCAACCTTTTTGCAGAGGTGCCTTATAGAAATCTTCCATATAAACACCCTCCATTTTTGACTTAAATTCCTGTATCACGTCATCTGGTGTTTTTTCGTCACGCGCTGCAATAAAAGACAGACAGAGAGACATTATGAATAAAAGTGTTGTGTAACTGAATCATGTTGCATTGGTGACTGCACATGCAGCACATATAGGCTACAGTATTAGAGATTAGGTTTTAGAGGTGGGTGCATGTTCAATTAAATGTGTGTGCATTTTGTTTTCCAGTTTAACATATTGCTAGGAAGGTGGAGGGATACAATGATCAAAGATGATACTGACCGAATAACATAGCACTAATTTCCTCGTCTTCATCTACAAACAGTGTTACGATGCATGAAGAGCAGTTAACGAACGTGCCATCCCAGACCACTGCAATGGTATCGTAATCTGCAATTCAACCAAGCGCAAAGTAGTTACAAAGTGCCATGAGATTGTGTTGCATGAACTCTTTATGTTAATGTTAAACATGAATAGGCCTAATGGATGCTGAATTATCGCTTCAGTCTGATCAGATTGTAGATCCGTTCCTACCACTTCTGAACAGGAAAGGGTCCGTCACAAACCAAGTAGAGTAGCTCCAAATATTTTTCTGACACTGATCTCCACTGTGATGAGAAACAAAATTGTTTTAACACACTAAAAAAGTAATAGAACAGTCCGTGTGTGTGTGTGTGTGTGTGTGTGTGTGTGTGTGTGTGTGTGTGTGTGTGTGTGTGTGTGTGTGTGTGTTAGTTTTCCACTTACACTCGAGCGGTTTCAGTGACCGTCAGGGTGTCGTCGTCGGCTCTCTGAATGTGAAGCATAGAGCTGTCGGTGGTCATGAAGGATTTGAGATCTTCTTCATCCCATACAGCTGCTGCCACAAAATGCCAAGAGCCCATATACTGCACAGGATTTATAAAAAATAAACATTTTATTAAATATTGAGACAAGAAGTAGGCTACATGAAATATACAGAGATCTGGCATAACATTATGACAATGAATAACACTGATTATCTCGTCATCACGGCACCTGTTAGTGGGTGGGATATATTAGGCAGCAACTGAACATTTTGTCCTCATGTGTTAGAAGCAGGAAAAATGGGCAAGCGTAAGGATTTGAGCGAGTCCGACAAGGGCCAAATTTGGATGGCTAGACGACTGGGTCAGAGCATCTCTAAAACTGCAGCTCTTGTTAGGTGTTCACGGTCTGCAGTGGTCAGTATCTATCAAAAGTGGTCCAAGGAAAGAACAGTGGTCAACCGGCAACAGGGTCATGGGCGGCCATGGCTCATTGATGCACATGGGGAACGAAGGTTGGCCCGTGTGGTCCGACAACCACGACGAACCACTGTAGCTCAAATTGCTCAATAAGTTAATGCTGCATGGTTCTCATAGAAAGCTTATACACAGTGCATCAGTTTATTGTGAATGAGGCTTTTGTGGTTTCATGTTAAATTTAGTTTAATGCTTAGTTATGTGCTTTTTTTTAATATTGCTATTAAGGTTTAATTTATTAGATTATCAATAATTTTATTTCAGCTTTATTTTAATTAATAGTTACTTCAAATCAAGGTCACGCAGGGTTAAACACAATTTGCACAATTCATATAGACATTTTATATGCTACTAAACTTATTTTTCCACATGAATGATTTACAGAACATCTGGAAAGCAAGCATTTAGGCAAAGATGAGACAAATGGCACAATATTTACCAGATTTGGTTCAGTTTAGAAAAGAATCTTCAAGGTTATGAATTCACTATACAGTACAAGAATCAAGAAGTAAAGATATTTCATTTAAATCCTCTTACCTTATCAGAATTAAAAACAGAAGTGGAGAGAGGGGCTGGAGGAAGACCTGGCACCATGACCTGCATCCCAGCATAAAACATACCCACTACTGAGCCGAAGGCGCCCCATAATGTGCTCATAAGCATGGCTGCGGCAATGAATGCGATACACGATACACAACAAATGCTGATGTCTTCTGACAGACAGATGCTTCGACGGAGATGTTTTAATACAGTACACAAGGGGACTTTCACCCCTATTTGTTAGCCTTTTTCTGTTTGTTATAGATTCTGGTAATGGATGATGGTGTGTTTGTCAGGGCAATGTGCAAGTACACCCCAATATATCTGACCATGTACTGGACCACTACCCACGCACCCTGCAGAAAAATACATGCCAAAACATTCAAATGAAGAACAATGTGACAGTGTGGTTTAGTTTTCTTAATGTCTCACAAATAAATCTTGATGGTAAAAATACAAAAAGATCACTTACTGTTTCTCCTAGACTGTAATGAGATTAAAAAAGAAGAGAAAATGGAGACTTCTGCTTTAGTCCTATTTCTCTATTCAGTGTATGTTTATGGTGACCTTTGGAGCAATGATTGCATTGCTCTTCAGTGCAAAATGCAGCCTTGCTACTGTCGCTTTGTAATCAAACCTTGCAGTTATTTAACAGTATGTTTTTTGTTGTTTTTTTTTTTACAATTTATTCAGATATATTCCCTAGACGTCTATGTGGAAATTGTAAATGATTTTGTGGAAATATATTTTACAAAAATGACTTTTGATAGGTGTATATGAAGGAATATAATTACAGGATCTTTTGTGATTAAGCTTTAACATGCAAGCGTTCGAACTGCTGGTTCTTAAAAATGTTTTGAGAAAAAGAGTTATTCAGATAAATGTTATATTGTCACACCACGTGGATTCTGTTTGTGTCCTGCCTTAGTTGTCATGGTTATTCATTTGGTCTCATCATTATGTTCAGAGGCCTGTTGCACAAAGCTAGCTGAACAAACTCTGAGTTTCAGAGTAGGTTTAGAGTTGACAAATCCAGATAAATCCAACCTGGTTTAGATCAAGTTCAATTGTTTCGCAAAGCTTGGTATAAACTTTCTCTGTCAACTCAGGTTTAATTTAGAGTTTGCAATTAACACTGAAGCGCGTGCACCTGAAAGTGTGACACATGCGCAAACAGCCAATCACAGTGTCCGTTTGATTCACTTCTCTTCTGAAGATTGAGAGATCGTTCTGAAAATTATCATGAAATTAAATGTGTTTAAAGCAGGAATACACACTTCTGCTGCAGCGTCAATTTAAGAAGGCAGCTGAAAGAATATCTGACTATATCAATGCATGATGTTAATCAAAGAAATATGCCTAATAATTATAGGTTCACAAAGAGCTCAAATAAATACACGTTGTTTGAAAGAATTATGAATGCATGTTTTATATTTATATTAATATTTGGCTACTTGTCAATATAATATAATTATATGAATATATTATGTGAATTAAAAGTAATTATAATTCATATATTATAAATATTATAAATAATTTGCACCAAAAGATGAGCAATTTTGTCTCTAAAGTTTTTCACTATAAACTACTTTAATTTGAGAGATACAGGTGGTGTGAGTTTTACTTGCAGCTGACTGGTCCAGTTTGAGTTTGTGATCTCTAACCCAGAATAAAACCTCCTCCAGAGCAGGTTAGCTGTGTAGTGTAAGTTACCATGGTGATTAACACTGCTAAAAACCAATCCACCTTCTTGAGCCGAAAAACCAGAGTTTGCTCAAACTAATCTCAAACTTACCTGGGTAGCAACTGAAGCCAGCTTTGTGCAACAGGCCACAGCTGTGTATCTCCACTACTTAAGTTCAGTCCTGTTTCACTGTCGAGTCTCATCAGTGTGTATGTTGTGAATGCTTATCTGAGTTGAAATTTGCCTTGTGGATTATTAAAGCATGCTACCCTGATGTCACCAGCCCCACTTCCAACCCAGTGCCCCAGCCAGAGCCCATCAAACCGGGTGAAGCTACATGAACCCAGTACTGTAGAGCCCTTCTCTGCAACTGCGTGTGAGCTTAACATCGCCACAGAGCTGCTGCCAAGTGAGTGTTTGTAGAATCTGAGGGAAAGGATGAGAGCCCTGCCCACCCTCCCACCACTAAGAGTGAGACTCTGGCAGCACAAAATATTGACTGTGAGTTATGAGAAAATAATTCAATATTACCCCTTACCATCTTGTTTCCAGAATCTTCTTCATCTGTCCCATCAGTCCTGCCCAGCCTCCCTCTCCCACCACCTCTCCTAACCACTATAGAAGATTTGACTTATCTCACTGGACTATTTTTGTCCTCAGCCACTCCTGCCCCCAAGTCTACACTGTCGTCCACCAGTCCCTCTGTGTCCCTTCCCCCTAATGGGTTCCAGCTCGGGACTGCTAGGAGCCATCTCCTCCTGGGCGAGAAGAGCCTGTTACTCCCCCTACAGCCTCAGCAGACTTCGCTCCTCTTCGTTCCATCGCCCTGGCTCCTGTACTCCTCTTGCCCTCATTTCCAGCCAAGCTTCATCGGTCAGTCAGCTCCACCTGGGTCAGACCTCGCCACGCCTTCATTGCGGACTTGCTGGCCATTCACTGCTCTCTGGCCCTCCACCCCTTTAACTCCAGGCTGCTCAGCCCACCCTCAGGCTCTGCCTCTGCCCTTGGTCGTTCCAGTTCACCCTCTGGCATTCAGACCCATCTCAGCGACGCCACCATGGAGCATAGTTCTGGCTGTGACTGGGTTTTTACCAGCATGCCTCTCCTCAAGGCTCCTCCTTGGCTCTCACCACCTTCATCACCACCCTGGACTTTTCTGTTCCACCTCCTCCCAGTCAGCCATCCACCTCCAGAGCCTCCTCCGATATCCTCTGCCTGTTTCGCAAACCCTTCCCCAGCCCTTTCGTAAGCTCCATTACCATCCCTTCGCCATCTCCTCATCCTCTTCACCTTCTTCTCTCAATGGCATGAGGACGCACCTTCCAGGAGGAGGACTTATGTCACACCTTAATAGTTTTCATATTTATTTGATCTCATTATGTTCAGCTGTGTGATTTGTTATCTCCTGTAGGAGTATATGTGGATCACAGTCCAGGAACTCTGTCCTTCTACAGCGTCTCTGACACAATGACCCTCATTCACAAAATCCAGACCAAATTCACTCAGCCTCTCTATCCTGGGTTTTGGGTTTACTATAATTCAGAAGTTGTATCGTGTAATGGATTACAATAGATTTTTTGAAGAGAAGACACAATAGATTACAGACCTTCTACACAATCTCTTTTCCATTATCGGGTTGAACGGATCTGAATATGGTGACGGTTCTTATTGTGTTTCCACTTAAGTGCAGTTCAGCACAGTATGATTACAAACCGGACTGGATTTCTTGGTATGGTGAGGTAACTGCCCCACCGTGTTGTTGGAATACCTAGTGATGCGATGGTGGTTATACATTGTTTTTCTACACACCTTTTTTTGTAAGAGAGATACAATACAACTTGATTAATCTCAGGTCAGTAAAATACCTTTTGTTGCTCTCTTGAAATTTGTACCTTTATGGCACGCTCACTCCATTGTTTACCTAGAGTATCAGCTGTTGCCGACTCTTTTGTAGCCAAGGTAATGTATATATTCTAATACATTTTTGTAGCATCACAGTGGAAAAATAAACTTTAACCATTCAAACTGGACCAGATCAGCACAGTTTCATTCAGCCTGATGTTGGAATATCACTACTTTGAGTACATAGAATCAGGTCTTTATAAGCAATAAATTCTGTCTTTAAAATAACATTTCATGAGAATCATGTAATTTTACAGTAATAATCACTTGACCAAATCCAAATGTATAATGTTTGAAGAGTGGGGGAAGAATTTAGAAGAATTCTCATTGTCAGTAAAAATATCATTAATTATTCCATTGACATACCAAATGACAATCTTTTTTTCTTTTCTTTTTCGTGATTGAGAATACAGAATTATTAGGGTGTTTGGGACATAATTGTTCGTTTAGTTTATGCTTAGCTTTTTTTTCGTGTAAATACATACCAGCACTTAAAAAGTACACTTTTTCTTTTCTTTTATTTCCTTTTCTTGTGTGCATTTATTATAGGGCACCAGGGTCCTCAAGGAACACTGCCCAGATATTCTCTGACGATCAGCTGATACATATAAACACCAAGTCAGTGATTATGCTGATTTAACTCTCATGAATTTAAGTAGGCTACTAACACAATAAACTACATTTGAACTTTTACATACATGAAAGTAATAATTCAGCATTCAATAAGGGGGTTAGATAATCAATCTCTTTAAGGGGTGATATAATGATTCAAATGGAGAACATGGGTTTCTTTATATATTTTGATCGGATCATTAAAAATATGAATATGGACTACAGTTTGTCCGGTGGTTTCCCTGCTTGAAACACATGTGATTCCAGTCATAGAAGTACCTTTAAAACAGTTTATTCTTCAATGAGCAGGTCACCTTACGAGAGCAGCTGTTGGAAACACGCTGTCAGAACAAATTAATTATTGCTGTGAGAAGGCCACATGCACATGGTGTACAAATCCAAGAAACAATGTACATATTTTAAAAGAAAGAATGTAGCTTTGCGTTTGTGTGACTCTATTTGTATGCATTGGTTGAAAAAAAAAGCGGACTGAACAAATTAATTACCAAATTAAAATAAAATTTTCACTTTTGAAATAAATCGTTATTCGTTAGTGAAGTTGAATCATTAGATTATATCACAGTAGCCTAACATCGCAATAGTGTAGAGTCATATTACACAGAAAAATCTGTATTTTTTCGAACAATACATCAATAACTCCTCAGTTCAAAAATCGTTGAGACACCAAGATTAACCAGTTATTTCAATTAAATACACCACAGACAAATCTGTGTTTCTGCTGTGACTAGCTACAAATATAAATGTATAGTCTATAATTATCTAATTAAGATCATACACTCTTTAAACAACATGTCCTGTGTAATGAGTGGGATGTTATTTGGTCCACTAGGTGGCAGTTACTGAGGAAGAGTTGTCAATAGGAATGTCTTAGCGTGCGTCTCAATCAGCTCCCTAGATCACTAGTCAGGGCACGGATCAGGGAGTCAGCCCATTGACTAATGTCCTGATTAGTGCCCTGACTAGTAAACTAGGGAGTTGATTGTGACGCACCTTATGTGGTCTTCCATGTATACATAATGTATTATGCATCTCACTGCTTTAGTTCTTGCATGTTAAAAGTAAAAAAAATAAGGCACATTAACACTCGAAATGTCTGAATATCTTTTTTTTTTTTTAATCTTCTAAATGGTTACAAAACACTTCCAAACAACAAAATATATAAACGAGAAGAAGAAAAAAACGAATTGCCTAAAAAAACCTAAACAATATATGCATTCTCTGTTGTGACCTTGGAAAAAGCTGTCAACAAACATAGATTTCATTGACGAAATTAGTAGCCTAATATCCAGGCTCTGTAAAGGAGACGCAACCTTAAACAGCTTGTCGAAAAAATAAGATATATGAAAATTAATGTCATAACATTAAATACATTAATATAACATTAAACAATTGTATTTCAGAATGCACAGAAACGGGTGTATGATATTCTAATAAAATATTTGCGATACAGATTTGATTAGAAGGATTTATTTGTCTTTTTTTTTCTTCTTCTGGGCTTTACACTCCTTCCCTGTAGGTGGCGGAAATCATACGTATTAGGCTACGTATAGATATCTGTGGCGGAAATGCGCCTAAAGCTGGTGCCTGAACCGCCATAAAACAAAAGAAGAAGACGATTGTTTACATTCGATCAGGAACACACGTCTCTCAAACACAAAATACTTATACTGTAAAGTTCAGGAGTTCAGTCTTTCGGCTGCTGTAGACTTATCTCTGTCTATGAGCACATGTAACGTAGTAAAATGGCAGAATCCAGTATTTCAGTGGCTCACGGCCAGTTCAACTGTTCAGTCTGTTTGGATCTCCTAAAGGATCCAGTGACCATTCCCTGTGGACACAGTTACTGTATGAGCTGTATTACAGGCTGCTGGGATCAGGATGATCAGAAGAGAGTCTACAGCTGCCCTCAGTGCAGACAGACCTTCACTCCAAGACCCGTTTTAGGTAAAAACACCATGCTGGCTGAAGTGGTGGAGAATCTGAGGAAGAGAAAACTCCAAACCGCTCAACTTGATCACTATTATGGTGAACCTGGAGATGTGGAGTGTGATGTCTGTACAGGGGACAAAAACAAAGCTATCAAGTCCTGTCTGGTGTGTCTAGAATCTTATTGTCAGACTCATTTTGAACGTCATGAGGAATTTCACTCAAGAAAGCGACATAAAGTGACTGATGCTATTGGGCGACTGCAGGAGATGATCTGCCCTCTCCATGACCGATTGCTGGAAATGTACTGTCGGACTGACCAGATCTGTGTATGCATGCTGTGCATGGCGAATGAACACAAAACCCATGATACTGTATCACCTGATGAAGAGAGGACAGAGAAACAGGTATGAAGTCAGAGCAAACTTACTATTTCTTTGCAGTGCAGTTATCAGTGTAGTTGATATATGAATGGAATTAGAATTTAGACATCACAGATGTTCATAAGACAGTCAGACACTTTGTTACTGTAATTTGTTTGTTCTACAGAAAATCTTGGAAGAGACCCAAACACATTTCCGCCAGAGAATCCAAGAGAAACAGAAGGAACTTGAGGAGCTGAGAGAGGCTGTGGAGTCTCACAAGGTGAGTTTTGAGCAGAAGAACAGCTGTTGGCGACTGGAAGAGCTGTTTCAGAATCAGTTAGGACTCAATCAGTCAGTGAGGAGCCAGTGCTGGAGCTCTTTCCAGTCCCACTGAAGCCCACTGTGGGGAACAGGCTGTGTGAGGGACCAGTGAGAGCTGAGTGAATGGACTGACTCTAATGCGTCTCTCTCTGTGTGTCCTAACAGCGCTCTGCACAGGCAGCAGTGAAGGACAGTGAGAGGAACTTTACTGAGCTGATCCGCTCCATTGAGAGAAGCCGCTCTGAGGTGACACAGCTGATCAGAGATCAGGAAAAGGTTCTTTTAAGTCAAGCTGAAGAACGATTGGAGCGACTGAAGCAGGAGATTGATGATCTGAGGAGGAGAGACGCTGAGCTGGAGCAGCTTCCACACACATACGATCACATCCATTTCCTTCAGGTAACAGAGATCTGAAAATAGAATGTTGTGTTTTAGTAAGGTAGTAGAAATCTGATTTTCCTTTTTATTTGTGTCTGTAGAGTTTCCAGTCTCTCTCTGACCCTCCTGAATCTACAGACTCACCCAGCATCACTTTCTGTTCTCGTCTCTCTTTTGATGATTTAAGAACTTTAGCCTCTCAGTTGGAAGAGAAACTGCAGCATGCTTTTAAAGAAGAGAAAGAAAACTTATGTAGAATAGGTAAAGTATTGAAATGGTCATTTACTCTCAGAAATGTGAATATAATGATCATCATAAAAACAACATAATCCCATAACACAATGCATTATATATAATACATGATGGAAATGAAATATTTTTACATTGAAGATGTCTGATGGTTTCCACAGTGAGATACATCGAGGTGATTCCCACCCCTGAATACAACAGCAGGGATGAGTTCCTACAATGTAAGTTTTTCTTTTTCCCCCCAATAAACATGAGCGCACACACAGATACAGTTGACAGAGAGAAAGGCAAAAAAAATATCTAAAATACATTTTACATGTGGTACACTTGCTAAATATTCAAGTTTTTAAAAACTTTACAGATGATACAATCCAAGCCTAAAATATAGTAAAATATTTAGGTTAACCCGGTTATAACAAATTAAAAAGATGTTTTAGTTTTTATTGTGTTCATGTCAGTCTTAATTACATTGCATATCACATTGCATTATTGAAAATATGAAGAACAAGTTTATTTTAATGAGTCACTCAGATTTACTGATTGAAATGTTTGGTTTTCAGATTACCAGCGGTTCACTCTGGATTCAAATTCAGCCCATAAATACCTCAGGCTCTCTGAGTTGAACAGAACGGTTACTAACTTGAAGAAGGTCCAACGGCTTCCTGATCATCCAGACAGATTCACTCATTTGTGTCAGGTGTTTTGTAGAGAGAGTGTGTGTGGACGCTGTTACTGGGAGGTTGAGTGGAGTGGTATAGTGGATATAACAGTGTCCTATAAGAGCATCAAAAGGAAGGCATGGGGAGATGAGTGTGAGTTTGGTTGTAATGATAAGTCTTGGTGTTTGATCTGCTCTGAATCCGGTTGCTCATTCGGTCACAATTACACACTGACTGAACTCCCTGCGGTCTCCATCTCCTGTAGAATAGGAGTGTATGTGGATTACAGTGCAGGAGTTCTGTCCTACTACAGCGTCTCTGACACAATGACCCTCCTTCACAGAGTCCACACCACATTCACTCAACCTCTCTATCCTGCTTTTTTGGTTTGCTATAATTCAAAAGTGAAATTTTGTGAACCTAATACACTACAGACCTCTTAACACATTCAGTGCTTTTCCACTATCGGGTTCTGAGAAATGTAAGGATAGGTTCCTGTTTGGTTCGGCATGGTATGATTGCAAACATTTCTCGGCACATGCTGTTTGAACCCCTGTAGTGATGTAATGATGCTTTTCTAGTTTAGTATCCTATGTACATTCTAAATGCCTTATTCCTCAGTGATATTACGCTTACTTGCTAAATAAAAATCTCAATAAATG
This sequence comes from Gobiocypris rarus, assembly GCA_023029165.1. Classification (NCBI taxonomy): domain Eukaryota; kingdom Metazoa; phylum Chordata; class Actinopteri; order Cypriniformes; family Gobionidae; genus Gobiocypris; species Gobiocypris rarus. The sequence goes on along the minus strand of CM040915.1, from coordinate 9,273,726 downwards.
ATACGTCAAAAAAAGTCAAACTTTTTCCTTTAGTTTTATGTGATCATCATCCATCACACATTTGTTCCGGTGTGTAGACCAGGGGTGGGCAGCTTCAATCCTGGAGATCCATGTCCTGCAGGGTTTAGCGCCAAGCCTGGTAAAACTCTCCTGTCTGTAGCTTTCTAGTCATGCTGAAGACCATGATTAGCTTGTTCAGGTGTTTGATTAGGATTGGAGCTAAACTTTGCAGGACAGTGGCCCTCTAAGACCGAAGTTGCCCATCCCTTACCTAGATCAGTAGTCGCCAACCTTTGTTTTATCAGTGTAATGTACATTCTAATCTTGATTTTGTAGCATCAAATTGGCAAAGAACTTTTAACGGGGCTAATTAGTGATGGAGAAAGGAATCGTGGTTGTCTAAGAAGTAACCCTCTTCGTCTCTCACAAAATCATCCATGTTCTTTGCCGTTCATGTACTGGATGAAAAAATAGCCAGCTACTATTCACGCCGGTATGTTGATGGAAGTTGTGGGATTTCATGTGTTGCGTGATATCTCTGCGCCCAAGTAGCAGTGCTTTGCATGTGCTTCACCTGTGCTTCCCCATAATATAGTCCCCATAATATAAGTTAATATCTGCCTAGGAAATCGCCCAGTCTTAATGTGCATCGCTATTTGTACTCGTTGTGAATACGCAGGCCACAAGAAGTAATTAGGTGGGGTTTTTTTGGATCACTTTTACTCGGGACATGCTATCTGGCAACATGGATTCCATTCATTATGCTAAGCTAAGCTAACGGCAACCCTGCCAAACTAAAACAATGCATGCACTGAGACAAAAATGCATTTGCCCACATATCTAAATATAGGAAAGATGTTGAATAAGCCCTATTTCTAAAAACGATGGTGTATCCCTTTAAGACAAGACAACCAACGTGCAAGTTCATAAATCAACACCATTACTGAGTATTTTCTCCTTAAAACTGTTGTAAAAAACAAAGACTTTAGAAAGAAAGTTTGAAATGGCCTATTTTTTTAATTAAAGATCTCGAGAAGCCAGGTTATCCCCGTATGTTTTTCTGTTAATATAAAAAATCTGTACATTTAGCAATATAGTGGGTGAATGAGATATATAATGTATGTTATGATGAACTATATGCCTTCCGTTCTAAGTTATTAAAAGCATTTCTATTAAGGATATTGATTTTCAGAAGGCAAACGCAAACATGGTTTGTGTAACATTTGCAACACATTAGCTGTTTGATAATGTAGTCAAACAAAAGGCTAATCATATTAATTACTGTTATATATACAACATTGTAGACCGTTACATAACTCATTACTATTCTGATGCATCGACTTGTAGACGAGCCTGTATAATTCACTCTTCCACTTCTTCTGAATCAGTTCCTGGTTCAAACATGGCTGAATTAAAGCAGCATTTCACTTGTCATTGTGCAGCGTTTACTACAGAAAAGTTGGATCAAGTATTTATGAGCTTGTATGATTGAGTAGAGACGGGGCTAATTTGTATATAAATGCAATTTTTGGATGCGATTAATCGTTTGATCAATGCACTAGTTTAAATGTTATTTTGGTCAAAATCAAAGATGTGTTTTAAAGGATGAAATTATTGACTACAGTGGGATTTTAAATAGAGTACTATTGGAGTGGACAGCCATTTGTAGTGGTGTCTGAACCATAGTGGACATGTATCGAGTGCACTCATTTAATCCCACAATACACTTTCAATAGCCTACAGCCCATATTCAACCGATCCATGTGTGTGGGCCATCTTGGAATGGTCAGCGGGTCGTCGCTCATAGTAAGAATCAATGATGCCAAAACATTGTGCAGCTTTTGGTTGTAAAACCGTCAAGATTTAAAGGGGTGATAAATTGAGAAACCAACTTTCCTTTGAGCCTTTGATATATCAAAGTTCATCATGATATAAAAATATTCTGTAAGTTTCAGAGCTGAAAACGTCCTTGTTAGTCAAGGAAAAGCTTTTATAGACACTAGGCCCAGAAAACGAGAGCTGAAATCCAATGACATCATGGGAAGAAGAAACGCAACTCAACTGATGAATATGTATGCGTGCTTCTGCCGCTTTCAAAACGATCCCTCCCTAATGTGAACTGAACTGACAGGGGAGCTGAAGCTCATTAAATATGCAAATCTTATCCAATCCTAGCCGTGGGCGTTTACTTCCAAGTCTTCAGTCCGGCACGCCCATCGAAACCCATCGTTCAGGAGAAAGCCTCAAAACCAGTCTAGAAAATAGCCTATTACTTATTCATTATGATGTTTTTGAATGTAAAAACCACACAAACGTCATTAGTTGACCTCAGACAACAGTATAAAAAAAATTTAAAAAGCCAGTTTATGACCCTTTTAAATTCCTGAAGAAATGGGTTAACCTTTCACAGGTTAGAATGTGTTTGGAATGTATTTTATATGTATTAACTCAATATTACAGGTTTTTACTATAGTACTTTTTTTTTAGTTTTTACTTTTATTATGGTAACCTTTTAATGTTCTGCTGAAGTCTGTTGCAGATATAGATATTCATATATGCATCTAACTATGGTTGCAGACGCTCAGTGAGAGGCTGCTCACTGCAGATCAAATGGGTGGAGCTTATGTCTAGCGCCACCTTACTATTATGTCCAGCAAGGAGGAGTGAATGTAAGTCCACCAAATGGGTGGAGCTAGAATAGCCGACCACACCCTAACCCTACCCACAACTCTTATCTCAACACCCCATTAGACGTCCAGAGAGGTGGAGCAGGACATCATTTGACTCTGAGGTGAGTACCACTTGCTCAGTCAACTTTGGCTGAATCCTAAATTGCCCCCTATACCCTTCAATAGGGGACAGACATTTGTAGTGTTATCCGAAACCATAGTTTACGTTATTGAGTGCACTCATTCTATCCCACATTGCACCGCAGTAACGAGTTTACAGCTGATGTACACACAATGGGTGTCCGAAAATTCACTCACTTGTTTTCATTCACTCCTTCAAGTGAACTGTATTAGTGGACTAAAGTAGGGCATAGTGATTGAGGGTTTAAGGGGCGATTTTGGATTCAGACTTGCCCTCGAATGCTCAAGGGCCCTTCCAATATGGCGTATGGATTTGACTTATGTATAGTGTAGTGTATATGTATTGCATATATTTTTGTATATGGTGTATGAGTGCATGTAAAGCTGTAAGTTAGAATAAATAATTATACAGTAGGGCTGCGCAATATATAGAAATTTTCATAAATGTTCATATCGCGCTATGCATATAGCTACTTCACGCAATATCTGAATGATTTTAATAGGCTACTTCAACATTGTGAAAAGTGTATGTTTTAGGTCGACGCATATAGCAGAGAAGACAGGGCAGTGGGCACATGACTGCTATTTATGCGACTTGCTTGACATTAAAAAGAGTTATTAAACGTATTAAAATCCTTGCAGTATTGCACTGTATGCTCTCTGAATGTGTGCACAAGCCGCCTCTCTAAAAGCGTGTGATCCCTTTAGTTCTGTTTCGTGCCTTGTTACACACTCTAACTGTCAAATATACTCACACACACAGTTATGTCAAAATGGCTGTCTTGATGAGTATTCATGTAAACACAGTTGGTTATGCTTTAAGTGAATGATATCAGCTGGGGAAATAAACCGAATGCGTGTCAGTAGGATCCATGCATTAGGTCTTAAAGTGACAGCCTGCTAATACAGTAAACCTGCCACTGTCAAACAACAAAAGAACAAGAGAAAATCACTCCGTGCTCTCGGCTGAATAACCTTTTAGCTTTATTATGTTTCAGTGAACTTTTAATTTATGTGAAGACTACTGTTTTTATTTTTTATTTTTAATAACAAAGATAAATTAAAATAACAAAATTAATCGTCCACCCCTAGTTTTTGTTTACCTGGATGTTCTTGATGTTAAGTTTTAGTTTGATACAACTATATATTACCAAGTCAAGCAAAGAGTTTCTGGTAATTAAATATTGGCATTACATTTTTTGTTTGTTTACACTGATGTTAAACTTATATTGTCAGATTTGTTACATTAATTTTTGCTAAAACACAGCTGGTCACTTTCAGAAGTTGTAGCGATGCTTTCTTTTCCCAGGAAGAATGTGAAACACATAAATGGTATCATTCTCTTTTCTTAAAGTTTTTTTTAGAATATCATTTAATTAGATTTTACACACTTAAAGCAATATCGTATCGTATATCGAATATCGCATTATTTAACAAGGTATCGCAAATCGCATTTTTCTTCAATATCGCAGGTTATTTTTACAGGAAAATGATGAAAAATGGTCTTGTCCAAACACATTGAAATGTGACAAAGTCTAACCACGTCACATGTGAGGACCTCAATTATGATGTAAAGATGTGTATTTGCATAGAATGCATAAAAAGAATGGTAATGTCTTCATAATAGCTCAGATCACAGACAAACAGTTGTCTAAAGTTATTAAGTCTAAAGTTAAAGTTACTTATGAAGGGGGGATTCTGAAATCCCCTGCCGCTTCAATATACCTGTAAATATCTTAATCAGATTCATAATCAAAGCCTTAATTAATATTTATCCTCCTATTTCTAATGATTAATTCCAGTTGATTTTACTCAATAGAGCCACTGATTGTTTGTTCTTCTTTTATGTTTTCTAAAGTTTATATTTGGTCTTTGAGTGGTGTCTGGCCTATGTGTGATGTGTCACTAAACACGTGATAGCTACACACACAGCCCCTAACATGCAGGGAGTGCAGTAACAGTGTTTGCTTACTTAGCCCGGCTTCCAGAGATTAAATATGGATTTGTCTTTCATTTTTATTATATTTTATTCTTTTTATATTTCCTTTTACTGAAACACTAAAGAATCAAGATGAATATTGCCTGTACCTTTCACTGAGAGAAAGCATATGCTATCAGTATGTTTTGGTGAACAACCTTGGGAGAGCTGTAATGCTGGGGAGCTTTTGTGTGTGTGTGTGTGTGTGCGTTGCATGATCTGTGCAGGCCCAATATTTTCTGCACACAACACCAGACGTGAAGACGCCTTTCTGCAACCTCCGAGGTCAACAATGATCTAATTCTAGTCATGGGGCGACATCTAGTCTACCTAGTTTAGTGATATGCTCTGCTATCTATCCTTGTGTGGAAATTTACCATGACTGTGCATTTTCTCTGTGCCAATCAGAATCATACACCTTGCAATAATGACGTGGCTAGACCTTGAAAACAGTATAACTGTTGGGACGATTGTATGTACGGTACGACATTAGATAAATAATCAACACTTATTTGTGTATTATTTATTATTTATTTATTACTCCCAATCACATTTCATTAAATCATTGTCTTTGGAAGTTTAATGATCACAGTTGGCCATGATTCCGTTGCAGAACCTAGATTTAGTTTGTTTCCCTTTATGACTTATGTTAATGATACTTTTTAATCATCCAATGGTGATTTATTTATAAATATTTTTTTGTATTATATTAACCAACTAGCCAGTCTGCATTCAACAAAAAAGCTAAAATAGACCATCATGTAAGCAGCAACTTTTAGAGATGCACATTATGAAGTCTGTTTTTAAAAACAATTACTGGAAAAATTACATGTGTGTTGCTTGTTTTAGCGTGGCACTGCACACAATTCATAAGGCTGGGGACAGTGAGTGGCCCCCAGTTTAAAATCCAATTTGGGCTCCACACCCACTGGTGAAGAGAAGGTGAAGCGCTGCAGCAGAGAGCAGAAAAACAGGAACAACTCCATCCGTGCCAGTTGCTCCCCAAGACACACTCTCTTTCCTGAAAATCAGAGAAAATAACATCTTTTAATGGGGTCTCGTACAGCATAATCAATGTGTGTGTATATATATATATATATATATATATATATATATATATATATATGGATGGATGGATGGATGGATGGATGGATGGATGGATGGATGGATAGATGGATTATATGGAAACAGAGTTTGCCTATACCTAGAGAAAAGGGTAAAAAGGCATCTCTCCTCCTGAAGTTGCCCTCAGCATCCAGGAAGTGAGCCGGGTTAAAAGAGTGAGGTGTCTCCCACTCGGACTCATCAAACAGCACTGATGTCAAATTGCCGGTCACTATTGTGCCCTGCAGAATCACATGAGTAGAATTATACACACTGCCCTTACTGTGCTTAAACTGCGCTTTAAACATAGCTAGGCCCATGCACCTTTGGGATAGAGTATTGTCCTATCTGAGTATCTTCCACAGTAGCCCGGAGCACATTTATTGGTAAAATATTTCCAATCCTCTGTATCTCATGAATGACAGCATTGGTGTAGGGCATGCTGTCCTTGTCTGATAAAGATGGCTGCCGTGACCCTCCCACAACATGATCAATCTCCTGTTGAACTTTGGCTGAAGATACAAAATTTAGAGAGTGTGAGTATGTATTACTTTTAATGTGCATAGGATTGTCATTTCTCATAGTAAGCTCTCACCCTGTATCTCAGGATATTTTATCATGTACAGAAGACCCCAGTACAGAGTGGTAGCGGTGGTCTCAGTTCCTGCTACAAACAGATCCAGAGTACAGATGCACAAGTTCTCCACATCAAACCCAGCGGCTGTGTCGTCCTTAAGCTAAACAACATGAATGAGAGGCATTTCAATTCAACAGTCATACAGTTATTATTACCAGAGCATTCCTGTACCAGCTCCCTTAGTGACACCCCCCTTAGAAAGAGTTTTACTTTTTCCATTTCAGCAAGAAAGCAGTCAATGTAGTCTCGAGGATTTGATGGATCATAATCCTCTCTGTGTAAATTCACTCTCCCTCGAACAAAGCCAATCACTTCTTTCCACAGAGCAATAATTTTCTTGTGCGGTCCAGGCAGTCGCCGCATGAGCCATGGGAACATGTTATAAAGCTAAAGAAATCAAAACAAAAAGTAAATGAGTAGTGAAAACAAGCAAAGTTAACTTGCTAAAATGAGAAAACGTTTACTTGAGCACAGATGCCTCCTTCCAGATAAATAACTTCACTGATGTTCTTTAACAGAGACTGGAAGTCATGGTCACTGTATTCAAATCGATTACCAAACACAAGGACACAGATCACATTTGAAACCGCATTGTTCAGCAGAAATTGAGGGTCAAATGGTCGACCTGGAAAAGTAGTTGGTGTAAATTACACTGCTTACGATTTCAAAAGCATTGTCAATTTTTTTTAGGCAACAAACCTCAGTAAATACCTTGTTCATTTGAAATGGCTTCATTCAGAAAGCAACACTCAAGACTGATGGATGGCTCTAAACTTTTCTTTCCCAATCCGAAGTTTCGAAGAGTTGAGAGTGCAAATCTCCTCTGATGCTTCCATTTGTAGCCATTGGCGACAACTAAACCTGTTCACAAAACAAACCCAGTAGATTAGTGATAGACACCCAATAGATTACTGAAAATCTATGGTGAAATGTTAATCACCAATTTAACATTCTGATATTAAACTGACCTCTGTCTCCAATGATGTCATAGAATATAGGTAATGAAGGTCGATCAGCGAGGTTATCACCCTGTTGTGTATAAACCTCCTTCACTAGTTTATATCCATCCAACACAACAATTCTTGGTCCAATTCTAAGGCTGAAAATCTTGCCATATTTTTCTGCAAACTGTAAAATGTAATTTTAAAATCAACATAATAGAACATAATATTAGGTTTCAATTGTTTGTAATTCTTTGTTCATTTTAGCCAGTTTGCACTGACTACAATGATGCATTTTTTTTCGTGAAAATAACATTAATTGGACACTATGTAGTTTTTCACCACTAGAAGTCGCCTATTCAAAACAAAGACGTAGCTTGATAATGCCGACCTTAAGCGCAGAATCTTGGGAGTTGTCGTATTCACTTCACAACCAGTGGAAAAGAATCAGGATGGGGCGTGGGGAGAAATAATGTTCATGGATGAGATTATTAACATTACTGTAGTATGAAGCAGAGCAGGGCCGAGTGTTGTGGGAGCTGAATGAGGTCTCTGAAGCGATTGCAAATGAGTGACAAGCGTGACACGCGGCTCGACAGCAGCTGAACTTTTATTATGCCACAGTCACCACTTCTGCTTCTTCCGGTCAAGGGTAACCAAGCGGCAAACTCCTGCGGTCTCTCTTGAAGCCAATACGGAAGTCATTTAAACTGCAGTTCATCGACTTGCCACTAGGGACAGGCTCCAAAAGGGAGCAGAATCTCACTGACCCCCATATTAAAACTTTACAGCAGAAAAAATTAAAAATAAAAACACGTTTACAGCCTGGTACAAATTCTAGTTTTGGTCTAAACGGCAACTTTTGCCCTTCATGACAACTTTGAGGGGGGTGAATATTTTTATAACTCATTTGTTTACATTATATAAAGGCCTAAAGGTCTGCATAATTAGGTGGCACACATTTTGAGTGGCAGGTGGCCATTTATCAGCTGTCTATTAGTCATCGCGTCACCTCAGCTCCACCCAATTCCTGCCTCTTTGCCCATTTTCTGTTATCCGGGAGTGAGGCACGATGACACACTGGTAAGATAGCAACGCCAGCTCGTCCCTAATTTACGCTTTAAAACTGATCTTCAGAATCCTATGGGTGACATCACGGACACATATGTCCATTTTTTTTTTTTACAGTCTATAGGGGTAATGCAGCACTTTTATTATATTAGATACATTTAAGTGTTGAAAATGATGTTGTAACGTTAGTCTGTGCATTCGCTCCGTGGATGCTATGAGACATTTGTTGCACACTGCAGTGAACTATATCGATATTAGAATATTGTATTAATAAATGCTTCATGGCTTGTGTTGCTAAATGCCATGCAGTTAATTTTAAAACATACTGTATGCTGGATGAAAATGGTATTACAAGAATTTGTTTTCTGTCTAAAAACATCTCCAAACAGTTCCATTGTCTAATAAAACATAATTTATTCAATTGTCTTTGTTGTTTCCATGGTTTCTGCAAAATCGTAGGTAACGCAGATATAATGTCATTAATAGGTGATGCATGGACGTGGTCAGCGTCCTGGTTAAAATTGCTTATTTCTCTGGATTATTTTTGGAAACATTTAGGATCATGTAAGTACACAAGTCAACTAAATATTTAACCGTTTTAGTGGGTTTTGGATATTTTAATCCAAACATCTTACATATTGTTCCTTTAATTCAGACATGTTTATTAGTTTAAGAAGTATTAATTTAAACCCTGGATAGCTGGTTTTACTTGAGTTTTAGCCAGACTTTTACATTCCCAGCCTGACTAGCTGGAAATAACGTTTTCAGCTCCTATAATAATAATAATAATAATAATAATAATAATAATAATAATAATTAATGTACTTAAGTATTATCTACAAATTAACTTTGTTCATTTTTCATGATTGTAGGCTATCCTAAACTTTTACATGTTTGGATATCATTACGTAGCGCGTTGTAGTTGTTTGCAAGTCTACCGTGCTCACTGCATGGGTGATTTTGGTGGAGAACATAGACTGTTGAAAATAGGTGGATAATGAAGTCCACAGCTCTCCCACCCCTCTCCCTCCCAACGTTCCCTACCCCTGCTCTAACCCTATCTCTCTATGGCTCTGACCCTACCCTAGTAAACCATAGACTTTGCCAATTACCGAATATAAATATGGGAAACACAGCACATATGAGAAATGTGGGTGATAGATTTTGTGTTGATCTCAGCATAGAGTAAAAATGAACATAGGTATTTGTTGTTCTCTGTGAGGCTGCAGTCCAACATATGGTTTTCAGTATGGAAGCACCCCACCTATGGCAACAGGTTCTGCTGGGATTGGATGGAGAAAAGGTCCCTGGTTTTTCTGTTAAACGTATGAAGAAGTCTTGCAGGGCCTCTAGGTCAAATGGATAGCTGACCAGATGGCAACCATATTAGCCTTGTTATTGTAAAGATCTCACATTCCTTTACCATGAGCTAGATGATGTATTCTCTCTGTGATTGGTTAAAACTTTTCTACCCCCTTTACATCCTATGTATATATTCTGCATCACTGGCCTTAATAAAATGAGACTCTTTGAGATTCTATGAGATTCTTTGAGATACTCTCCTCAGCGCTGAGACTTGTTTATTCAACTGCCAATTCAGGATTGGGATGAGGCATTATACAAAGGACTAAGAACCTTTCAATCTGTTGGCTCGTTCGGGATTTCTCCAGATAGGTAGGAATTAAAATGCTTAAATGCATCTTACTGTCTGTTGAGAAATTTATACTTGTATTTCGTGCGAACTTTTTCATATTTGTTAAAAGTGGATATCCTCGTATTTTTGTGATAAATGCGGGAAGAGTGAAGAGGGACTGATCACCCTTTCATTTTGGTGTTATCCTCACAGATTTTTATTTGTGGGAAGGGAATAGATGAGTTTGATTTAAAAAATATATATATATATTTTTCTCATAAGCCTATTTCAGTGGTATCCTCAGTTCTCTTTGGCGGTTGAATAAATAATAATAATTTTAATTGGCAATTCTCTAAAATTGTAAAACTTGCATGAAAGCAGAGATCTTTGTTGGCTGTTTCAAATGGGTGACACAATTAGTCGACCATTAATGGGAGAAACTCCCAGGGATTTTATGAATCGCAATAATAAAGTGTTGTACACAGAGCCATATCTATCTAATCTGGATGGTAAGGAAGGAAAATACAATTAGATCCGTTTCCCGCGATGGTTCTTTCAAAGAGGAACAAATGCGCTGCAAAAGATATGATTTTTAATCATTGGGGTGATCCAGAATGGTCAAGCTATATGAAAGACGATACAAAGTCTGGATGAAAATGAAAACCTATTGGGACAAGGGTCCAGATTTGACAAAACAAAATAGCTCTAGCTCTCTGACTCATCTGAAAGCTGAATGCTCTAGCTCTCTACCAGAGCTGAAATCTGATATCTCTCTTCCTCCGTATGAATGCATTGCATCTACAGAAGCTCCAAAGCCAGAGATTAGGAGACTGTATCCGCTGTTGCCAAACACAAATGACACTTTTCCATTTGTTCAAGTACCCAATGGGTACAAAATTAATTCCTTAAGCATAACGGAAGCAACAGCGATCTGCAAAGATTTGCCGGATCCTGCTCGCTCTCCTCATCAATTTGTAGCAGTGCTGAAAAGGTTAACAGCATACAGTCAAATGACGGGGCGAGATTACCGCTTTATTTTGACTAAAACACTGCCAGCTGAAATTACGGAGGAAGAAATGATTGAAGGAATTCATTACTTAAATCCTGTATACGATACACCGCCTGTTCGTCGTGTTGAGACTCAGAAAACTCCTTCGAAAACCCTTGATTTTTCTAAACACTCAATATTTGTTGATTCCGATGACGAGGAGGATGACGAGTGGGTATGGGCCAGCTCAGGTAAGCTCAAAGAGTTTTTAAGCAATTGACTGCCTTTTGCTAAAAGTGTCTTCTGCTAAACAAGACATATCACATGCAGCAAACACTAAACAGAAAACTGGTGAAAGCCCTGTTGCATTTTTTAACAGATTTAAACATGCTTGGGTTGATGAATCTGCGATTCCAATTGAGCAAAATTGTCCGTTGTTCTTGAATACGCTTCCTAAATAACATGAATAAGGACACGGCACAGTTAATTCGCATAACTACTCCAAATATCACCACAATTTCTCTTGATGAATTGGGACGACGCTTGCGTGAGCTTTCCTCTGCGGGAGCTTTTGATGCCTCCATGGGAAAAACTCCAGCAATGCTACACATTAACTCTGCGATAAATCCACGCTCATCTGTAAATGTGAGATGTTGCTTTTATTGTGGAAAACCTGGACATTTTGAACGAGACTGTAGGAAGAAAACATGGGATTTAAGGAAGAGGTCAGAAAAGCAGATGACAAGGAATTTTGGTGGCTCTCAGCGAAAGCCCCCAATTGTGCTCTCTCCTGCTCAAACTGGGAGACACAATCCTGCCTATCCCACATCATGGCCACAATGACTGAGCTCCAGTTCAGATAAGCCCTCTTTTGACAATTTTTCATTGATTTCTTTGAATTATCCGAATGTGTCAACTGTTTTGCCATTTATTGAATTAAATGTTGACCATAAACCTTATGTTTTTCTAATTGATAGTGGTGCCACCATCTCATCAGTATCTTCTCTTGTTTATGAAGGCCCGATTACAGGAAGGCATGTGAATTCTGTGGGAATCAACGGTGTTCCTATAAAATTTGAAATGACCCCAAACTTGACGGTTACTTCTAATGATATCCCTTCATTGTTTAAAATGAATGCTTTTGCAATATTACCAAATTCTCCATTCTGCCTTTTGGGTAGAGATTTGATGCATAAATTGGGTATTCAAATTCACTATGACGCTGATTCTCTGCAAATTATGTTTCCTGCAGCCTACTCTCTCACTGTTGATACAGGAAGTGTGGTCCTTGAGGACGAGACTGCAACTGAGCTCAAACAGGAAATTGAAGGCGTCAACCCCAAGTTGTGGGCGGGCCATAAGGATGATGCAGGATTCATCAAGTACAGCCCTATGTCGCTAAGCTAATAACAGACAAGCCTGTTTATCAAAACAATACCCCTCTCAAAAGAGAAGGTGGATGGTATTATCCCTGTAATTGATAAGTTACTGGCTCAAGGCATTCTGGTGCACACTCATTCACCTTATAATACACCAATTAATCCAATTAAGAAAGCAAATGGTTCTTGGCGTCTAACTCAAGATTTGAGAAAAGTTAATGAGTTAGTGACTCCTTTGTCTCCAATTGTACCTGATGTGCAAACTGTAATTAATTCTATACCTTTTGAACATTCATTTTATACTGTTGTAGATATTTCTAGTGCCTTCTTCAGCATTCCTGTTGATCCGGACTCAGCCATTGTTTGCTTTTACCCTAGAAAATCACAGCTAACATGGACACGACTTCCACAAGGGTTCAGGGATTCTCCGGCTGTTTTCTGCTGTAGTACGCAACGCTGAAAGATGCCAAGCTTCCTCCAAACACCTGTCTGCTTCAATATGCAGATGACATCCTCATCACAGGTGCATCTGAGGACATGTGTGCTGCTGCCTCTAGAATTGTCTGTAACATTTTGGCAGAGGCTGGTTTCAAGGCATCCAGAGAGAAACTGCAATGGGTTCAGAGGAGGGTTGAATACCTTGGACATGAACTGTCACAGGGCAAGGTGCAAGTATCTGCTGACAGAGTGAAAGCTATTGCTACCTTCAAACACCCAACAACAAGGAAGCAAATGCAAAGCTTCCTGGGACTAATTAATTACTGCAGATTATGGATGCCCAGCTGTTCGATTCATGACAGAATCCTGGCGCAGAACCACGGAGGTAATTTTCGCCCAATTGCGTATTTGTCTAAAACTCTTGATTCCGTAGCAAGGGGACTTCCTGCTTGTCGTGCAGTGGCTGCCACAGCGATCATGGTACAGGATGCTGAACGAATTGTGTTATCACATAAATTGATAGTGCACACGCCACATCAGGTAGGAGTCATTATGAGCAATATTTCTACTCAACATATGACTGCTCAACGCCGTTCTGGCTATGAGGTTATATTGTTAGCTACTGCTAATTTGATTCTGAAACCAACTTCTGTTATTCATGGCCCTACTGTACATTTGCACAGGTTGCTACGCAAGGTGAATTTGAGAGTGATGACCACGATTGCCTGACCAGAATCCAAATTTCGACTGCCTGCAGGCCAGATGTTTCTACATCTGTCCTGGAGGAGGGACGGGACTGGTACATTGATGGATCCTGTTTCAAGCCGAATGATAACGAATATTTGTGTGGATATGCCATTGTTGAATTACCTGATCGTGTAATTGAGGCATACTCTTTGCCATATAGGTCAGCACAAGTAGAATTAATTGCTTTGACGAGAGCTTGTCAATTGGCAAAAGATCAGTGTGTCAATATATACACTGACTCCAAATATGCATATAGCATAGTCCATGATTTTGCTAAATTATGGGAAGAGAGAAATTTTAAAACCTCAGATGGAAAGCCAATTGCTCACCATAGCATTGTAGCTGAGCTCATTAACGCAGCTCAGCAACCATCAAAACTCGCTGTTATTAAAATAGCAGGACATGTGTCAGGAGAAACAGATGAAGCCAAAGGAAACAGATTTGCAGATGAAATAGCAAAATGGGCTGCGAAAGAAGTGATATTAAGTCCTCATGTAAGTGAAAGGGGCACCGATGTGCCTATGATGAATTCATCATTGACTACTGATTTGGACATTAGAATATTACAAGCTAACCCTACGCAAAATGATTTGACTCATTGGTCAGACAATGAGGTAAAACCAGATCAAGCTGTAATTTTACGAGATAAACAAGGTAGACTCGCACTACCTGAATCTACGATCGTTATGCTATGTAGACATTATCATGGTGTATCACATGTGGCAAAAAGGAAGGTGATACAAATGCTGAATCGATCTTACTGCATAGCAAATGTTCGACGAAATACTCCAACAAGCACAAGGCAATTAAACCTGACTCTTTACCACACCCTGAGCTACCATTCCAACACTTGCAAATTGATTTTACGCACATGCCTCCTTGCGGAAATAAGAAATATTTGCTTGTGATTGTTGACAGATTTTCTAAATGGCCGGAAGCTTTTCCATGTGGAAGAGAAAATGCACAGACGGTAGTTAAAGCTCTAGCTAAAGACATCATACCGCGTTTTGGCATACCATCGGTTATAGATAGTGATAATGGAACTCCGTTCTAAAGTCACACAATTGTTAGCCAAAGAGCTTAATATTACCTGGAAATTTCACATACCATATAATCCGAGATCAAGTGGACAAGTTGAAAATCTTAATCGGATTATCAAAGATCGTCTTAATAAAGCATGTCTTGATACAGGCAGAAATTGGGTTGATTTGCTACCTGCCGTATTGACAGAAATAAGAATGTCACCATCAGCAACAACAAAGATGTCTCCATTTGAAATCTTAATGGGTAGACCTTTCCCGACCCCATGGGTCAAAGGTCGCGCTGGCGATTTTTCCACAGGTGACACGGAGGTGATCATCACGGATTATGTGGATTCCCTAGTCAAAACTTTGAATAGCATCAATGCTGATGTGTCTCTCTCTCCCTCTACCTGCAGAAAAGCCTACTCATCCTTTCGTTCCAGGACAGCAGGTGCTGATAAAGTGTTTGAAGCCCACAAAACTAGGAGAACCGAAGTATCTGGGGCCATAGCGGTGATTGCTGTGACGAGAACAGGAGTGCTGACGGACTTCCAGCCACAGTGGATCCATGCCAGTCGACTGAAAACAGCTCCATCCCAGGGGAATGTTCTGATCGACGTGGAGGTAGAAACCAGTGTGTCAAGGAAAGATTTGACGGAAGGAGAACCAAGACGCGTTCAAAAAGGAAAAGAAGAAAGAAAGTGCTAGATATATAGAACCAGCAATTATCATTGGAGCTCTCCAGCAATGATTGCTAAAGTTATATTTTATCTGGTGGTGATGGTGAATGTACTTATTAATATACAAGCTACTGTTAGCACTGGTAATGAAACTTGGGTATATCATGACGATGAACCACATGCTTTCGCAGATAATATGTGGTGGCGTTTAGCCAACTACACTGCGAAAAATGAAGGAAAACCAGGTGACTGTTATGTTTGCACAAAAATGCCACATAGTGCTTCCGGACCACATGTAGAGATTAAATCACCATTGACAGAAGAAGAATTAGAATGCCCTCTTTTCATTAGTATTACTGGAATTATAGCTCCTAATAGTCCTTCAAGATGGAGTTGTGGAAAAGGTAGAATAATGATTGTTGAAACACAAGTACAGGCTAAAGTAACAACCATTGGCTCTATTCCAGACTCACTGATATGCATGGAAAGGGAAACTGGAACAGTGAGACTGGGGGAAATTCCTAAAAGTAAATGTAATCAAACATACCATCACTGTGAGATACAAGATATGCCATGTTGTATGAATTGTTTGCATTATGGAAATTTTAATAGGACTAAGTGTGCTAAAGAAAAACCACTTCCTTACTCTACTATGGTTGCTTATGGATGGGCTGATCCTTTTGTCCAGAAGACATGTGCTGATTATTGTAAACTTGTGCCTGGTCAAAATTGCCATAGATATGCTCCTTCTTCACAAGGAACTAGGGCAGTCAAAGATTGGTTTTGGTTGTGTGGACATAGAGTTTACACTATTCTTCCAGAAGATTGGAGTGGAAGATGTGCTCTAATCACTTTGGAAGAATATTCCATGGTTATTAGACCACACAAAACCCACATTATACTAAATCAAAATAAGAAAAAGAAACGCTCCCTCTCTGACCGCAGTTCAACTGGTAGTTTAAACAGAGATAATCCTGTACCACGACAACATCGACTTTGGACTGGGACAGAAAAATTCTTTGAAGCACTGTTCCCATGGGTAGGAACTTCTAGTCTTCAGATTGAGGTAGAAGTTACAAGATATGAATTACTTTCATTCATCAATACTACAAGAGACACATTGGCTGGAATCCAACAGGAACTTCGCGGGCTTCGTTTAACAGCTCTGCAAAATCGTCTAGTACTTGATCAGCTAACTGCGGCCAGAGGAGGGGTGTGTGTGATAATTGGAACCTCTTGTTGTACTTATATACCTGAGAATGATGCAGATGGACATTTAATCTCAGAAGGGTTAAAAAATATGTCTAGAATTGCTCAAGAATTACAAAGACGAGAAATTGATGATACTCAAGATGGGTTCTTAGCATGGCTTACAGGATGGCAACACATGCTTGTATCTGCCTTAATTCCTATTGGTGTAATACTATTAATTATCGCATTTATTATCTGTTGTATTATTCCATTTATTAGAGCTCTGATTAATCATGCTATGAATAACTTTGTATCCTCTCAATATGCTTTGACAAATAGAATTTTAAAGTGAATGAAGAAGAATTCAGGAAATGTTTGCTGAAATGTTAATGAAGGTAAAGAAAGTGATTGTATGTGTATGTAAGTAATGCTGAGATCTGGGTGTGGCAATTTTATTGCCAAAAGGGGCAATTGATAGATTTTGTGTTGATCTCAGCATAGAGTAAAAATGGACATAGGTATTTGTTGTTCTCTGTGAGGCTGCAGTCCAACATATGGTTTTCAGTATGGAAGCACCCCACCTATGGCAACAGGTTCTGCTGGGATTGGATGGAGAAAAGGTCCCTGGTTTTTCTGTTAAACGTATGAAGAAGTCTTGCAGGGCCTCTAGGTCAAATGGATAGCTGACCAGATGGCAACCATATTAGCCTTGTTATTGTAAAGATCTCACATTCCTTTACCATGAGCTAGATGATGTATTCTCTCTGTGATTGGTTAAAACTTTTCTACCCCTTTACATCCTATGTATATATTCTGCATCACTGGCCTTAATAAAATGAGACTCTTTGAGATTCTATGAGATTCTTTGAGATACTCTCCTCAGCGCTGAGACTTGTTTATTCAACTGCCAATTCAGGATTGGGATGAGGCATTATACAAAGGACTAAGAACCTTTCAGTGGGGATGATTCATTCTGGCTTGAAACTCTCAAATTATCGTCATGATGCGTCTTAAAATGTCCGTGTGTTCAATTTAAAACTGTTAACCATCAGGCCTATCATTTCGACAGTATTTTCTTTCTTTCTTTTTTTTTTTTTTTTACAAGATTACGTTTGCAGCAGTCACACATTATCATACAAGGATAGGCTACATTTAGTTAGATTTAACTGGAATTTTATTTACCTTTGCAAATTGAAGATGAATCTTTGTATTATCGATATGATGGATGTCCCCTATAATCGGCAAAGACCATGGTCCAGGAGGAAAGTTCTTCGGCGATTTATTTCTGATATAATCACTCAGCAATAAAAACACACACGAAAATATCAATATACTTTTGATATCGATCCACTCGTAAAGTTGCAACATGTCCATGACTGACACTTCCTGGATTGTTGTGTGCAAGTTGTGTTCAAGTGTGGCAGTGGGCAGGGTTTAAATGACTGTTTGAAATTCAGATTTCGTTTGGCTATAAAGCCGCAGTGTGATGTCGTAGACCTATGTCTTTATGATTTGTGAATTCTGATGACTACAGAGTAGGCTGTGCACACAATAATTAGGGCAGGCAGTTACACAAGCAGGAGCAAGCATTGTTGTTTATAGAAATGATTTAATTTATTTCTCATAATGCTCATGATTTTTTTAGTTAACAAAGTCAACACCCAAGCAACATTTATTCTGTTTTTCTCCATTCACAGAGGTGCTACATGTGTATGACGATTTTTGGCTGCTATTTGCGCATGTAAAAACTACCACTGAACAACAAATTTTGTTCTTTTTAATGGTTTACTGACCCAGACTTATCCATTCTAATTTCATGCAATTCTAATTTAACATGGCATTTGACATCACTTAAATCCCATCTTGTCAGTTACTGGTTAAAGGCACAATTTTTAAGATTTTTTGATTAAAATATCCCAAAACCACCAAAACCAACAGTTAGATATTTTGTTGACTTGTGTACACTATTAATAAGTGGGCTTTTAAGTGCTTTAAAGCATTTGGTCAAAAGTTTGAGAAAGTTAAGATTCATTCATGTTTTTAAAGAAGTCTCTTCTGTTCATCAAGGCTGCATTTATGTTAATATAATTTTTATTTAAAAAAAGAAGAAAAAAAAGCTGTAATATTGTGAAATATTATTAAAATGTAAAAAAAACTGTTTTCCATTTGAATATTTGTCATTTATTCTTGTGATGCAAAACTGAATTTTGAGCATCACTCCACTCCAGTATGATGATTTGCTGCTCAAGAAACATTTATGATTTATTATCAATGTTGAAAGCAGTTGTGTAAATTTTTTAAACATTTTTAAGAACTTAAAGAAATTAATACATTTATTCAGCAAGGATGCATTAAATTGATCAAGTGACAGTAGACATTTATAATGTTGCAAAAGCTTTATATTTCAGATAAATGCTGTTCTTTTGAACTTTCTATTCATTAAATAATCCTGAATGAACAGTTTTCAACATTGATAATAATAAGAAACGTTTCTTGAGCACCAACTCAGCAATGATTTCTGAAGGGTCATGTGACTCTAAAGACTGTAATGAGTAATGATTCTGAAAATTCTGCTTTGAATCACAGAAATAAAAGGCATTTTAATCTTTTTATCTTTTAATCTTTATATATTTATATACTACCTTTATCTATTTACCTTTATCTATTTATCTTGAAAAAAAGTTATTTTACAATAATACTGTTTTTGCTTACCGTTCTCAAACTTTTTACCTGTAGTGTATCTTTAAAGGTACTTATACAGCATCTTTGTCAAATGGTGCTATGATGAACCATAAGAGGTGCCATATAGCATTCGCAGGGAGGCTTCGAGATGATAGTAAATGTTTGAAAACTTTACCTAGCCTACAGATAGCTTCAATCTCAAAACATCAAGATATAGCCTAATGTTACATAAATATGAAAATAGACTTTTTATTGACGTTTGTGAGATCATTCAGGTATATAACGGACTTCACAAACACCTACTGTCGAGCCTTTTATCAGTTTACATTCATTCAGAGACTGTACAGCCAATCACCATGTCTTATCTTTTTTCTCATCCTCCAATTGTATTCCTCATTCCACATAATTTAAACTGCAACTGACAGTATCCAAACTGTCTTGTTGCATCCCACCACAACCCCATTGCCATCCTTAGATTTTATGTTACTCCACTCTCATATGTTTGAATGGGAATTTACAACAATGGCAAAAGCTGTTTTGAATCTCTTTTATGCTTTTGGGGTCAAAAAGTCTTGTGTGGGGGCTCTGGAATAATTCCTTATAGGGGGGCAAAAAGGTTCATGTTATCTTCGGGAAATACACTGTTTTCCCTAAGATACTAAGAGAAAGTTAGAGAACCTTTATTGCAGGGGCTAAATGTGTTCTTTGTATGGCAGTGGTGCTATATGGCCCAAAGAACCTCTGATGAACCACTGAAGAACCACACTAGGCTTAACAGGTTATTTTATACCACCTTCAACCACTTCTATGCTGTATATTGTATTACATTTGACCTTGTTACACTTCTTCTTTTAAAATTTATTGTATTTTTGTTAAATAGGCCCCTAATGTGTTTTATTGGAGAAATATACAAGTACAAAACTTAACAGAGGTCAAATCATAAGATTCTCTGTATTTTATTTATACATATATACCACAGTATAACAAGTATAAAAGTTACAATTTCCTGTGCGGTTACTTTTGTCTGACTGATATGCCTTGGGGAAGAATGCTATAAGAACAGCCAACGATGGAATGGATCTAGATCCAACTCAAATTAGATCTGCCTCCCTTCTGCCTCCTCTAAATACTCTGTAAAGGGTTCTCGCACTGAAAAAGTTGGTAAAAAAAAAAATTAAGCTGAGAAATTTAAAGTGTAAGTAAGAAGAACTTGCAGATTTTTATTTTGTACATTTTAATTGGTCTGAACTTGAAATATTTGATTAAGCTAATTCATACATTTAACTTACAATAATCTCAAATTCCTCGTGGTGGAAACTTGACCAGCCCCAAAGGCTAATTCAATAAATGCTACCTCGCTAATTGGTTACACAATGCTTCAGTAGCATTAGCATAGCATAGCATAGCATAAATAAGGACAGCAATATAATATGTTTAACATAGGCTATATATGTTCTTAAACGAAGCTCATGCACTCGTCACCATGATAAAAACCCATAACAGAAACTCTTGTAAATTATAGCATAACAAAACATTAAACATGACTAAAACTCCCACTTAACGTAAATCTTGCACAAAAATACATAAACACTTAATTTTGGCATTTACTGTCGCTTTTTTGTGATGGCAAAGCATATGATGGGTTATTGAAATCCCAGTCCGTTTTGGTTAAATTGGTCTAAATTAAAAGAAACAAGTTCATAAAACTCAAAACAATGAAACCATTCAGATTACTTAAAATGTGTTATTTTTGAGAACTCAAAAGGAAAAGAAAGTTTTACTCATAAAAGTTAACTTGTGTAATTTGAGTTGGCTCTACTCAAACCAATTCATTATTTTGAGCATTTGGGGTTACAGTGCAGGCTTAAGCATACATAACAATAAATAAAACAAGATTTACATGGTAAAATCACATTTTAAGTACATTGTACAGCTACTGTTCTGTACAACTTACCTGTTATTAACAAGTAAAAACTAATTACAATTAAACTTAACATTCATGAAGTAATTAAGTAATATTAATGTATTATATTTAATTTATTTATTACCACATTGCTGTTGCCTAATTGTTGTTGCTGTTTTCCAGCTGTATTTACTGTTATTGTTTTATCATTGCTTTTTTTGTTAGGTTAAGTAACTTGTGATTTTGTGACATCTGGTCATTTTCCATTCAAAATAACACATTCAAAACCATCTTTTGAATGAGACCATAATGTAGATATGGCATCTACATGATTGTATTATTTAAGTATAATGTTTCTAAGTAAAGCATACACTTTAAAGGGTTAGTTAACCCCAAAATGAAAATTCTGTCTAGAATTCTGTCTAAACCTAACCTAACCTACTCCTCATGTCATTCCAAACCTGTAAGACCTAAAAAAGCCAAGGGGACTGACACTGGCTAGAATGAAATTCTTGTTGAATAATGTCATTATTTTTGTTTGTTTTTGTACACATAAAAAAAATTATCGTCGCTTCATACAATTAAGGTTGAACCACTGGAGTCACATGCTATTTTAACAATGCTAAATTGCTGTCAATGGGGGGCTCAGAGAGCTCTTGTGTTCTGAAGTTGAACAAAGGTCTTAGTTGGTAAAGTAATTAATGACAGAATTTTAATTTTTTGGTGAACTTTAAAATCATGGTTTAAATGTTGAATACAGAAGGCAGTTTGGAAAAAGTTAGAGATTTTACTTTTTAAAGTTTTAAATATTTTAATATATTTTTCTTACAAACCCCCATTGATTCGCGTCAGAAGGCCTTTATTACCCCCCGGAGCCATGTGGAGCCACGATGGATGCACTTTTTTGAGCTTCAAATTCAATGGACCCCATTGCCATTATAAAGCTTGAAGAAAAGAATAAAGTCATATACACCTAGGATGGCTTGAGGGTGAGTAGGTAATTAATTCAGTAATTCGTCCATGGGGTACTTTTCATTTTACTCACTACTTAATGCTTTATAAGGTTTTGAGCTGCAAATATTCACATTCATTTGAAATGCTAATATGATGTGTTTCAAGAAGGGAAAAGCTAAGTGTTGAGAGGGAGAGAGAGAGAGAGAGAGAGAGAGAGAGAGAGAGAGAGAGAGAGAGAGAGAGAGAGAGAGAGAGAGAGAGAGAGAGAGAGATTCCACTATGAAAAACATGCACATTACATGTATATTATTAAATTATATTACATTGGGGGCGTCTCCACAATTATTAACATACAAAATGTAACCAAATCTATTATTGACGTCTTACAATAGCTTAAATTTCCAAGTTAACTAGCGGGTTAAGTAATTAAACAACATTTGTTGTACTTAATGCAGATCATAAATCGGTACGCTCCCCGTTTACTAATTTGTTTGACTCAGAACAGTCCAAAACGACCAATGGGGCGTGTCACCATGCGTAACATCACAAGTTTTTTGTTGACGTGTAAACGTACCCTTGAACACGGAACCAGGAAACTACTACAGGAAACAGTACAGAGAAACGAAACGTATTTGTCGTTAGCTGTTGTAGGATTATATCTGTCTGTTAGATAGAATGGCCGAATCCAGTGTTTCTTTGGCTCAGGAACAGTTCAACTGTTCAGTCTGTCTGGATCTCCTAAAGGATCCGGTGACCATCCCCTGTGGACACAGTTACTGTATGAACTGTATTACAGGCTGCTGGGATCAGGATGATCAGACGGGAGTCTACAGCTGCCCTCAGTGCAGACAGACCTTCACTCCAAAACCCGTTTTAGGTAAAAACACCATGCTGGCTGAAGTGATGGAGAAACTCAAGAAGGCAAAACTACAAGCTGCTCGTCCTGCTCAGTGTTACACTGGATCTGGAGATGTGGAGTGTGATGTCTGTACAGGGGACAAAAACAAAGCCATCAAGTCCTGTTTGGTGTGTCTAGAATCTTATTGTCAGACTCATTTTGAACGTCATGAGGAATTTCACTCAAGAAAGCGACATAAAGTGACTGATGCTATTGGGCGACTGCAGGAGATGATCTGCCCTCTGCATGACCGATTGCTGGAAATGTACTGTCGGACTGACCAGATCTGTGTATGCATGCTGTGCATGGCGAATGAACACAAAACCCATGATACTGTATCACCCGATGAAGAGAGGACAGAGAAACAGGTATGAAGTAAGAGTAAAACATTTTTTTCAAACGGTGCCATTATCATGCTTTCTGCTGACTGAGTGAGAATCAGCACATAACTTCTCTCATCTTTGCGGTGTAGATATGAATGTAAAAAAAATTAATTAGATTTCAAAATTAGCATTAAGAAATCCCCCATGTTCTTAACAGACAGTCACAGTTACTGTATTTTTTTTTTTTTTTGGTCCTACAGAAACACTTGCAAGAGACCCAGAGAAATTGCCAGCAGAGAATCCAGGCAAGACAGAAGGAGCTTGAGGAGCTGAGAGAGGCTGTGGAGTCTCACAAGGTGAGTTTTGAGCAGAAGAACAACTGCTGGCGGCTGGAAGAGCTGTTTCAGACTCAGTTAGGACTCAATCAGTCAGTGAGGAGCCAGTGCTGGAGCTCTTTCCAGTCCCACTGAAGCCCACTGTGGGGAACAGGCTGTGTGAGAGACCAGTGAGAGCTGAGTGAATGGACTGACTCTAATGCGTCTCTCTCTGTGTGTCCTAACAGCGCTCTGCACAGGCAGCAGTGAAGGACAGTGAGAGGAACTTTACTGAGCTGATCCGCTCCATTGAGAAAAGCCGCTCTGAGGTGACACAGCTGATCAGAGATCAGGAAAAGGTTATTTTAAGTCAAGCTGAAGAACGATTGGAGCGACTGAAGCAGGAGATTGATGATCTGAGGAGGAGAGACGCTGAGCTGGAGCAGCTTCCACACACATACGATCACATCCATTTCCTTCAGGTAACAGAGATCTGAAAATAGAATGTTGTGTTTTAGTAAGGTAGTAGAAATCTGATTTTCCTTTTTATTTGTGTCTGTAGAGTTTCCAGTCTCTCTCTGACCCTCCTGAATCTACAGACTCACCCAGCATCACTCTCAGTTCTCGTCTCTCTTTTGATGATTTAAGAACTTTAGCCTCTCAGTTGGAAGAGAAACTGCAGCATGCTTTTAAAGAAGAGAAAGAAAACTTATGTAGAATAGGTAAAGTACTGAAACGGTCATTTACTCTCAGAAATGTGAATATGATGAACAGTGTATTCCTACAATGCGTTGCATTGAAATACAGGTGGATTAAAAGGAATATTTTTACATTGAAGATTTCTGGTGGTTTCCACAGTGAGATACATCGAGGTGATTCCCACCCCTGAATGCAACAGCAGGGATGAGTTCCTACAATGTATGTTTAAATATATATATATATATTTATATAAACATGAGCGCACACACAGAAAGAGAGGATGGAGAGAAAGCCAAAACAGTTGCTTTCAAAAAAAAAATCAAAACAAATAAATACTATTATAACTAATACATTTTACATGTGGTACACTTACTAAAGATTAAAGATTTAACATAATTGAAAATAAACACTTTACAGACAATCTAGGTCTCTAAAATATAATAAAATCAATTTAATACAGATTTAGGTTAACCCAATAACACTGCTAAAGTTGATTGAGTTTTTACTGTATTTTTTTCAATGTTATTCATGACTGCATTCATTGTTGCACATCATCGATCACATTTCATTGAAGAACAAGTTTATTTGCTGTTTTAATGAGACACTCAGATTTACTGATTGAAATGTTTGGTTTTCAGATTACCAGCGGTTCACTCTGGATTCAGATTCAGCCCATAAATACCTCAGGCTCTCTGAGTCGAACAGAACGGTTACTAACTTGAAGAAAGTCCAACGGCTTCCTGATCATCCAGACAGATTCACTCATTTGTGTCAGGTGTTGTGTAGAGAGTGTGTGTGTGGACGCTGTTACTGGGAGGTTGAGTGGAGTGGTGATGTGGAAATATCAGTGTCATATAAGAGCATCAGCAGGAAGGGAGGGAGATGAGTGTGAGTTTGGAAGTAATGATCAGTCCTGGTGTTTGTCCTTCTCTGACTCCAGTTGCTCATTCTGGCATAATAACAAACAGACTTTACTCCGTGCAGTCTCCAGCCCTTCTAGAATAGGAGTGTATGTGGATCACAGTGCAGGAACTCTGTCCTTCTACAGCGTCTCTGACACAATGACCCTCATTCACAGAGTCCACACCACATTCACTCAGCCTCTCTATCCTGGGTTTTGGGGTTGCTATAATGCACAAGTGAAATTGTGTGATTCAGCATAATAGATTATAGACCTTTTCCACAGTCAGTGCTTTTCCACCATCAGGTCAAACAGTTCTGATCACTGAGGATTGGTTCCTGACCTGTTACATCTCCACGTAAGCATGGTGAACCACTCCTGGTCAGGATTTCTCCTGCAGGGATGTAATGTAATGATGGTATTTTAGTATAACAATCTCTTGTGTAAGTACATTATGGAAAGTGGGACAATTAATTTAGAAGAATACGCATCGACAGTAACAAATTAACAATATGTAAGCCATATTAATTATTCCATTGACACCATATGACCATCATTGTTCATCATCATACATCATGATTGTAAATAGGTAATATGTGAATATTTATATATTTGAATACCAGTCCCTTCCTGCTTCAAACCCTCCACCATTATCCCCATCTCAAAGAAAACTAAAATCACAGGACTGAATGACTACAGACCTGTTGCTTTAGTGTCTGTGCTCATGAAGTCATTTGAGAGAGTAGTGCTGGCCCACTTGAAGGACATCACTGGACCCTTGGTAGACACCCTTTAGTTTGCTTATCAAGCAAACAGGTCCATACATGCTGCAACATCTGGAAGATGGACTGCTGAAAGGATTATTGGTGCTCTTCTGCCCACCCTCCAGAACCTGTACTCATCCGCCCACCCCCCAATACTCTTCCAGAGTGCCGAAGAGGGCAGGTAAAATCAACCTGGCCACAACCTTTTTGAAATGTTGCTGTCTGGCCTGCGACACGGAAAATTGGGGACTAGAACATCTAGGCATAGGAACAGCTTCCCACAGGCCATCTCCCTCATGCACAGTTAAATGCCCCTCTTAGTGCAATACTCCCACTATTTAGTACAATATCTTGATAATTAACTATATTATCCATAATTCTGTAATATATAAATATTCAGACTTGTCCTGTCTTAATAATAATAATAATAATGTTTATTTTATATAGCGCCTTTCAAGAACCCAAGGTCGCTTCACAATGGATGTATTTAATGTATGGACTGTCTTTGTATTTAATATTTTTATTCTTTCATTTCTTCTTTTATTTGTATATGTGCACTGGACGCTTCACTTACCAAGAAAAATCCATGGGCCTCATTTGTAAAATGTTGCATAGAAACCGTCTTAAATTAGATTTAACGATCATTTCTCAAATGTTCCGGGAGGGTTGATGCGGTTATAGTTGCAAAGGGTGGGCCAACTCCATATTAAACCCTACAGATTAAGAATGGGATGTCATTAAAGTTCATATGCATGTAAAGGAAGGCATCCCAAAACATTTGGCAATATAGTGTGTGTGTGTGTATATATATATATATATGCAATAAAATGGTCATTTTCAAAATGAATAGTACTATATACACATCACAATAGTACACTGTCATATTACACAGGGAAATCTGTATTTCTTTCCCAACACATCTAGAACATTGATAATTCCTCACTATCTACAGATAAAAGACTTTGAGACAAAATTCCTGAAATAACCATTTATTTATATTAAATACAACACAGACAAATCCAGTTAGTGTTTCTGCCGTGACTAGCTGCAAATATATATGTATAATCTATAATAATATCTAATTTAGATTATAAACTCTTTAAACAACATATCCTGTACATTTTAAATACATCTGCCCTTCAGGAGAAATTGTGTATTTCATGTTGAAGGTATAAGTCATAATGTACACCAGCTTTCTAGTGTAAACTTGTTGGGTCCGTACAATCTCCCTGCAGTATGTATATAACTGCTTTTTGCAAACTAATGACCTGTTAAAAGTTTGCCTGACCACTGCAAAATTACACTTGGCATACTGAATGTCTTATTTTCAACTCAGGATTTTCTTGCAGGACACTTCCAAACAACAAAAAAACCTACAAAAATGATGTCCTTCATTCTCTGTTGTGAGCGTGTGAATCTTTCAGGGCAACGTGTCCTGCTGCGTGTTAGTCGATATATGAGAGAGCGCGTGTAAGTCAGGGTGGTGTTTCTTGGTATGTATGCGCAGGTACTGTTTCCCTGCAAATCGTTTTCCACAGCGGGTGCACTCGTACGGTCTCTCTCCGGTGTGGACAGTCTGGTGAGCTGTGAGGTGTCCAGACTGCGTGAAACGTTTCCCGCACTGCTCGCAGCGATACGGCCGCTCTCCAGTGTGAATGCGCATGTGCGTGTCCAAACTCTGTGATGTGGTGAAACTCTTCCCGCAGATTGAGCAGATGAAATGTCGTTTGCCAACTCCACCTCCCCGTAGAGCACCTAACCGTCCATAGAGACCAAATCCTGAGACGTTACCCAGAGCAACGAGCCGCTGTGCAGCAAACAAGGGAGAATTATGGGATACAAAAGAGTCTGACCCACCAACCCTTTGTGGTGAGGTCTGAAAGTGTGTGAGTGTGTTACGGACAGAGTGTGCGGCCCAATCGGATACCGGGTCCAGATCACTCTTCGCACACAAGTCTTCCTGAAACTCTCGATGGAGATGGGAAGCGCGAGTATCCGACGCGGTTTGAGCAAGGGAGAAGGAAGCGTTATCCGAAGCAGACAGGTCGACGCTGGAGTGCTGGGACTCGTCAGCGCCGGAGTGCGTGTCTGCAAATGTGAGCGTATGGGAGTGGGTGTCATGGTCAGGGGAGTGTGAGAGTGTGTGAGAGTCCTGTGCCGAGAGCTCAGCAACATCTAGTTTAGGAGAGTCGTGAGCTACCGCAGAGACACTTTCACCTTCGTCCTCATCGTCGTCATCATCTGTTGAGAAACAACAGTATGAACACGTCACACTCATTTTGAAAAGGGTTGGCATGGACTGTCAGGGTCATTCTGAGTACATGCACTGATATATTAGATCAATTTGAACAAATTAGTTTGACAGTAAAAAAAACAAAACCTTGACTAAAACACTGTACAAATTACTGAAAAGTTCAAGTAATAATTTGCATAGAAAATGCAATGCAATATGCATGTCACCCTTGGTTTGCTCAGTTGGTGCTTAAAATAATTAATTTTCAGAAAATGTTATCAGTGTAACTGTACTGACACTCTCAGATGAGAACACAACCTGAACTGAACTATGATGCTATTGTCTTCTGCAGAGCTGTTTTATAGCAGAAATTGAAGTAGTTTCATAACTGCATCACTGACACTATTACTGAACCAAATTGAATTGACATTGAACTGAATTGAGCTGAATCATGACTATTGTTTTGAAGAGCTGCTTTATGGCTGGATTTTGAAGTTGTTTCATAATTTATGAACTTAGCAACAACAACACTGTTGTTGAAGTGAACTGACCTGAATAAATGACACTATTGTCTTCTGTAGAGCTGCTTTATAGCTGAAATCATAAATTATGAACTTTGCATCATTAATACTCTTATTTTTCTGTATATTACCATGCTTTGACACACCTTTGGCTTGCTTGGTTGGAGCATGAAATACACTTCATATTATTAAAAATATTATCGATCTAACTGTACAGACACGATCGGATCGAACACAAAAACCTGAAGTGAGCCGAATAATGAAACTATTGTCTTTTACAGAGCTACTTCATAGCTAAAATTGTTTCATAATTGATGAACTCTGCAACATTGGCACGGCTACTGAACTGAATCAACATCGAACAGAATAGAGCCGAATAGTAGTGACACTATTGCCTTCTGCACAGCTGCTTTATAGCTGAAATTGACGTTTCATAATTGATGAACTTAAACTGACACTTATTGAACCGAATTGAATCAACATTGACCTGAATATAGTTGAACAATGGCACTATTGTCTTCTGTATAGCTGTAATTGCTGTCATTTCATAATTGATTAACTTAGTGACATTAATGCTGTTATTCTCCTGTTTAATACAATTAATCTGCTTGAATCAATCTTTATAATATAAGTGTAATATAAATAAATGTGACATGACAGTATAAAGATATCACACTCATTGTGAAGGGGTAGACATGGACATTCAGGTGCATTTCTAGTATGCAGTGCATTTTCATATCCTCATAACTCATTTTTATCTTATTAGTACAACAATGTTAACAATGTAAAATGCTACAGTAAAAAACAAAAATGTCTATAATTGGTTAACCAAGGTTACCATATGCACCAACAAATGATAATTTACAAAATAATATATGCAATCAATGTAAAATATATATATATATTCGCAAAAAGTGTGAAATACTTAAATTATAATGAAAAAAAATGCAGGCAATATGCATACTTTTAAAGTAAAATATTCTTAAAATGATGTAACATGTTCAAATTAATCAACTGCCGTATTAATTCCTTGTGTGAACCGTGACATTTATTTATTTAAATTTTAAGTTGTGAGTTTTGCCAATAAGTCAATAGTCAATGACTTCGCAATATGTGTCGCAAGTCAATATTTTAATTGAATCACAACAACATGCATATAGTTTTTTTCTTCATATTAACTTTATGCATTACCATTAAAACTGAGCACAGGCTACTCACCTCCCAGAGGCGGATGCTCGAGACCTTCCTCTTTGATTTGCATTTGTATCAAATCTCCTTCATCGCGAAACTCGCGTGCCTGGAATCCGATCAATAACAAATAATAATCACTTTTTACACAATCAGATATATATCGCTTCCATTATAATCCCCAAAAACACACACAATAAATGGTCTTCTAACCTCTGCCACTGCACCCCGGCTGGTGGACTCTCCGCCTCCGGACGTTTTTCTGCCCACTAGCGACTCGCGAGCACTACTGTCACATCGACCGTTTTGCGCTACTGTTGTCTCGTCGCTGTACCCCCGCGCCGCAACGATAGACTCTATGAGCTGCAGTTTCCTTCGCAGCTCCTCGTTCTCCTTCTGGTGGCGTGAGATCTCGATATGTAAAACGGCGTAGCCGTCGTCCACAAGCTCGCAAATTTCTGCCACCGCCGCACGAGTCAGGGTCTCCATGATGGTCGCGAGCTGGGAGTGAAACGCCCGGTAATTCGCCATCCTTCGCGCTCCTCTGCGTTCGGGACCCCTGTATGTGCCGCGGACAAGTGCGTGCGTTAAAGTACAACTTTAGGTCACGGCGACAGCCGCTTTCGTGGTCCGTAAAGTGAGACTGCCCTGTGTTGTTTTGATTTTCTGTCTGAAACGGTGTAAACGCTTTGAGACTGTTGCTAGTGTAGGCTGATGTCGTTTCCGGGGGGCTTCGCTCACATGTTGTCAAAATAAAAGTCACATGTAAATTGGTTTTGTTATGTTAAAACTTAATTTAAAAAAAATGTAAACTGCTAATATTACTTGCAACGAAAAGCCTGATTACTGAATTCACAGGTAGCTAGTACCGAGATACAATACAAAATATTACATTAAATATTTTAATAATTTACCTGCTGATTACCAGTTTCTCCATAATGGTTTACAACAATACTCTAAATAACGACAGATAGAATAAGGTGGACGAGGGGAATTGCGTATTTGTTTACTCTGGAGCAGCCTTAAATAAAAAATAAATAAAAACATTTTTTATAGATGCACACACTCCATTCAATTCTGACACTACCAGGATTTGAATTAAGGGGAATCAATTTCACACGAATTTCAGGTTCAATACTTGGTTGGTTTATTTAACTCCAACTGCAAACAATTGTTTCAATATATTTCTTGTTCACTTGTTTTGTAAATGACGAGGAGTTCTAAATCATGATCCTGTAGATTTCATTATCATTCTGCCTGATATCAGACACTTAGAATGATGTAATTACATACATTTCAATAACTAATCATTCCTTTCATGTTTACAGGTGTATTCTCACCTGTATCAGAAAGAACTGGTAAAAAGTACAGAATATAACATTTATTAATCATGGGATAAAGACAGGTATGAGTACACAAGTCAGATGCAAGTGAATAAGGCTGCATTTATCTGCGGCTGGTGGTCCCAGATTTCCTCTTCCCAGCAAGGAGATGTTTAGGTTTGAGATCAAACACGTGTCGATCAGATTCACCCTTCCTTCCCTGCCTGTTCATGTCCTTCTGTGAGCTCTTCATCATGGTCTTCACCTTCTTCAACATCTGGAAGAAATGAAACAGACAGTCAGTCCAATGAACTTGTTTGCAACACATGCAAGCTCTTTTTTAAAACCAACTATATACTAAACCTCTTTCATACACAACTTCATTTCAAACTTGTTTTATAAATAAATACAGGCAGTTTCTGAATCTGACCTTGGCATCTCTGACTCCTGATTGGTCCCTTGGTGGTCTAGAGGCGCTCTGACTGCGAGTACGTGACGTCGGTGGTGCGGAGAGTTCCCCTCTTCCTCTTTCGAACCAGAGAGCGAGATCTCTGAGCATAGTGGCTCTAGAGGGACAAAAGGTGAACACAAACATGTTCAGCATACACAGAAACAGATCACCATGACCAAATGGTATTCAAAATCAAGTGTTTCCAACAGAAAAACAGAACAATGGAAAAGCTTTAAGTACACAGGTTCTTACATCATCTTTATCAGTCATCTCCAAACCCAGATCAGACATCTCCTTCTCCAGAGTCGCTCTATCCACCTGCATTCCCACATAGAGCATTTAAATTAATCCACCTTTAACCAGCTAACTAATCAATTGCAAACAAAAAACATGATCTAATAGGTTTTTGAACAACAAAAAAAAAACTAACAAAGAATAAAAATGAAAAGTGCTTCATCCAAATAATTATTTTCTTTACCTTAAGTAACATTCGATATTAAACTACTTGCTATAATTTAAACATATACAAAAAAGCCTGCTGGACAGAAGGACAGACCTTCTTGGCTGTGCGGGGTATTCTGGGTCCCTGGGTGTCTTTTTCTTTGGAGGCGAGAATCTTCAGCTTCCGCTTTTCACGAATCTGACTGGCCAGCTGTCGGATCTCCTTCATCTCCTCATCCTCGCTCTCCTCCTCAGATTCGTACTCTCCGGCCTTCTCACGCAGCTCCTCTTCCTGCTCCAAATCCTCCAGCCTCTGAGAATAAGAGAAAGGACAGAAATTCAGAGCATGTCTTTTGAGGCAACGTCAACATTAATCCGGATACATTTGAAAACATTTTCGTTTCAAAATGCTCTGTCCACACTAGTGTTTTCTCATCCACACTGAAATGTTAGCTTTGGAGAACTGCAATATGAAGAGTGTGCAAAGTAACAATTTAGCAACTGTGTGGAAGTAACAAGCCTAATATCAGTATAAACTTGAACAGCTATCAGTGCAATATGTGTCACATGATTAAAAGCGTCACTGTTTTCACAGTCCACACTACAATGCATAAACAGCGTTTTTAAAACCATACACTTTTTTTTAAGCTTCGTTTTCGTTAATAAAAACGCTGTCTCAGTGTGGATGGAAGGCCAAAACAGAAAAATATGCATTGTCAAGCGAAAACATTAGGGTGGACTGAAAAAAGGATGGAATCAAATAAATGTATATATATAAAAAAATAAAAAAATCAGAGGTTACAGTCCTGAAATTAGATACAATAGATTACAGAGAAGTGTGACGAGATCTCATGCTAAATTTAAGATTAAAAAGCTGTCTCGCAAAATCTCCAATGTAGTGTGAGGGTGAAAATAGCATAGACTATGCCACCGCTGTTTACATTACATCCACTGTTGTTTTGATTTTTTCATAATAATAAAAAAACAACAACTTATAATTAAGTTGGATAACGGTCGCTGCAATTGTAAAACACTGATTTCTGCTTAGCTGCGACTGCAGACAGTTGCATAGTTCACTGCTCACGTGACGAGTGTAAGGTGAGAATTTACAGGACCATAGCAGGGGATTCGTTGCGCAATTTATCAGTGTCTGATAAATGTGTTCTCTTGTAGAATGGGCGCTCAGCAATGGCTCTCCCTACACACAGAGCATGTGCGATCGTGAATCGAAAAAGAAAGTACACGCAAGCTCCCTAATGTGTGCAAATAAATAGCCAGTCTCACAATATCAAAGCTACCTTAGGCTGGGCCGTATAGTAGTAAGCACCTCTTAGCTCTGGTCTCTGTTTTGCTCTCTGTTACAGATTAAAGCTATGGCATTTGTTTTAATACCGTCATGATCTCCGGGTCGATGTAGTCAGAAATATTGTGACCCTCCCAAATCTCAGGAATCTTATCCTGCTTTTCTTCTGGATTCATCAAATCCCAGTATTCTGTAAACACAAGACAACATTTTGTCAGACACATCTTGAGTGTGTATTTTTTATGTACATGTGCACATTTATATCTTACTCTGTAGATCAAGTGTGTAATCATCTCCCAGCTCAACCTCCAGGTCTCTCTCAAGTTTGCGTTTGGGAGTATCCGTCTCCATTGCTTTCCTACGTATCAAAGCCCCTTCGGGAATAAACGGAGGCCTTTCCTGCACAGACCAAATCAAAAACTTAAAAAAAAAAAAACTGTTTGCTGGAAGAAATTTTTTATGAAGAAATAAGCTTACTACTAAGCAGACAATTGTTTAAGAAGACAGAAGAGTGTGTACCTTTTGATCTCTCTTGGCTGGCACTGCCAGGTGGAGTCTGTTCAAAACATCATGAACCTTCTTGCTTTTCATTTTTGTGTCCACACGATGAGTCAACAGCCGATCACATGCCTGTTAATTAAAAAAATTCACAAATCATCTAAACCACCAATCTACATGAGCCTACAAAAGTCTCTTACACTAGAAACTGGTTACATGAAGAAAAGAGCTTTATTTCCAAGTATGTTTGCACACAAGGAAATTGTTTTGGTGACAGAAGCAGTTTCTGGTGCACAGACAACAACAGCAGATAGTAAAATAAAAATTAAAGAATAAAGATATATGCATAAGATATATATATATATTAGTGTTGTCAAAAGTATCGAACGCGATACCAAATCGATACTGAAGTTTTACAAATGTGACGCTTTGAGCGCAATCATAAACACCTCTAACTGTCCATTGCGCTCACGCGCTCATCAAACACATCTGTGATTGGCTACAATGATCAGCGCTCCATAAACATGTTATAAATATACATCAATGACGCTTTTCTCAGAGTGCTTGCACAGATACACACGGAGCGTTTGACTGCAGGCATCTGTCAGCCTACCGATCCGCTGGTCGATGCCTGCTTGTGCTTTCAAACGCTCCCGCTCCCGCTGTCAAAACATTTTCAAACAGCTCAACACTAATATATATATTTAAAAAAATTGTATGTACAGGTGTGCTATATACAGCAGAGTAGAATAGAATTCACAGGGAATGGAATATAAGAGGTAGGATATTGTTGAACAAATATAAGTGTTAATGCACATATTTATCATTACACAATGAGTAGAACATTTAACTGTTCATAATGTAAATTGACTGGGGAAAGAAACTTTTGTGCCTGGTTGTTCAGTGATGACAACAGTTCAAAGAGAAAGTGAGCATATGTGACAGAGTGAAGCTTTATTGTGTATTGTAAAGAGTATTGGTTGGTCTTACCTCAGTCTTCACCTTCATCACTCCCTCTTCTGTCAGAGTGCTCGTCTCAATCACTGTGACCCCCTCAGCAGTGATATCAGCAAAGATTTTCTACACACACACAGAGCTTAGTTTAGTCTTAAGTTGCAGGTACAACATTCTCTTATAACGTCTATCAAACTCTAAACGGTTTGAGATGAAATCTAGCATAGATCTTAGATAAAGGCTGAAATATTGACACTGTGGGAAAAAAACTGATTATTATAAGACTTGTTCAATTGAAACCAAAATGTTCTTCAAATCTTTATGCTGTTATTTGTCTGTGGAACATCAAACGAAAAGTTCATAACAGAACCAACAGAATAGAACAAAGCACCATAAAAGTAGTCCAAACAGCACCATTCAAAAGTTTGCGGCTGGTAAGAATTTGATAAAAATGTCTCTTATCACAAGCAAAGGCTCACAAAGGCTGCATTTACTTGATCGAAAATTCAGTAAAACAGTAATATTGTGAAATTTTGCAATTGAAAATAACAATATATTTTAAAATGTAATTTATTCCAGTGATGGAGTCTTCAGTAATGATCTTTCAGAAGGTATCATAGGAATTTAGAAGCCTCTGAATACAATCAGGGTTCATACTCATTTCTACCAATACATTTCCATGACTGTTGAGGCAAACATTCATGACCCAACATTCTATGAAACACCTGTGTAGTGTGTTTACAGTACATGTAAAATAGGAATAAAAATACATTTTTAAATTTCAAATCATAGCATATATTAACTAAGTGATGATAAATAAATTGTATTAACTGTAATAAACTATATACAGAAAGGGAGCAGAAAACGTGACTGATTGTGAAGCTGTCCATAACATGAGTCTAATGTGAGTTTGAGCCTCTCTGTTAAAATCACGGAAGCCTTTTGGTTTATGATGAGAGAATTTGCAAGTTTCAGTCAGAATTCCATCAGTGAGCGCTCGCACTGAACAATTCCATGACTTTTCCAGGTTTTTCATGACCTTATGGATCCTGTATAATGCACAAATCTTATGGACCTACTTTTTCAAAGATTTTGGAGCTTATGTGAGTGTACGCAGTAGCTACGCCATAGCATGTGTGAGACGCGCGTACCCCGACGCGCACCTCTCCAAAAATGTAAAAACGCTTCAACTCTACACGGACCGTAAGCGCTGTGATTGGTCTGCCAGAACCCCATTCCCCCCACCATCCTCAGGTCAATAAATAAGTAATAAAATCTGCGATAGGAGTGTGTCCAGAAATGGGATGAAAGTTTAATTTCTTACATCTGCTATATAACACAATATTTTGTAGTGCAGAGATTCTTTATGTTAGTGAATAAATACATAGATCCACTGTGTATAGTTTATTTATTTTCTCATTAAAACCAAAGATGTTAATCAGTGATTGTATATCAAGAACAGGGACACATTAGGGAGCATTTCGTTTTGTGATTTCAACAGAATGAATAGTCTCCACAACAGCAATCGATTGAAGCACTATAGCATGTGCACGAGCTACCGATACTGAAAACAGCGCCACGAGCTCTGCATGATTTCACAAACGCATTCCAAAGCCAGATCGCCTCTTATGTAACTCTACTAACCAACTAGAGATGCGTAATTTGTATTACATACAACAACTCAAGCTGCAAGAAAAGCCGCTATCTGACGCCATGACGGCTGCTGGTACTCAGACAATGTAAACAAGCCGCTTCTTCTGCTTTTGCCTTGATACTGCGGGTTACCATCATCATGCCCGTGGACACTGCCAACTAGCGGTCTGAATGTGGAATTGCACATTGACGCGGACATCAACGCAGAAGTATAAATGAAAACCAACGCGTAACTTGCGCCGTAGAGGATACGGCGTAGGTCCGACGCAGAAGTATAAATTGGCCTTAAGTGTGAAGATTCTCAAAAATAAAAAAGTACAAGTGCAAGTACATAGAATGATTCCCTTTTTTTTTTTTTTTTAGCTCCAGGAATTCCTACCCTGTATAAAAATGATTCTGAAATGTCATTTACCTGATTCTCCTCCGAGAGTTCACTGATCTTCCTCACGTCACACTTATTGGCCATCACGATCAGAGGCTGCATCAAACAATTAATGATCACTGCCATCATTCAGCCAAACAAAACTGCATTCATTTGAAGTTTACATCTTTGTATGTGTGCGTACCTTGTTGGCAAACAATGGCCGTATATTGTTGAACAGCTCTAGTTGTTGTGAGAGCGTGTGTCCACACTGCTCCGACACATCCATTACATAGAGGACAGCAGAACGCAGGTGAGCCAGAGCAGTGATGGCCTGCATTTCTATGGTATTCCTTTCCTCAAGAGGGTGATCCAGAATACCAGGGGTATCAACCACCTACAAACACAGACCCGTAAATATCAGGTAAAAACATCAGTTTAGGAACACGTTAATTATATAAAATGATAAAATAATTGAATAATATTAAATCAGTTTAGTTAAACGTTGTCCGGGAATCATACATTTTTCTACCACTCACCTGCCAGCGCAGGTATTTGTAATCCATGTGACCCACAAACAAAGATTTGGTGGTGAAGGCATACGGCTGGACCTCAACATCAGCACGGGTCACCTGTACACACATTAAAACTTAATATTAAAAAAACAACGCACTAATGTCGGGTGATACTCCTCATAGTCAAATCCTTCTATCATCAGTTGTGCGAGAGTTGATACTGGTGAAAAAGTCTCACAATACAAAATATTATCGTCTATCAGCACAACCCTACAACACACACAGATTTGACATTTAATCTACAGTCACATGCGCAAACAAACCTTGTTGATAAAGCTGGACTTGCCGACGTTGGGGTAACCACACAGCAGGAGGGTTCTGGTGTTTGGGTCAATACTGGGTAAACGGGACAGATGCTGCCGCACTACGAGAAGATAAATATGCATTAATGTGTGAAAAAGTGCATTCAATGTAAATGTTTATTTTTGTTTAACATTTATGCTTCGATGGGTGAAGTCAAATATTACTCCAAAAGTATACACTACCATTCAAGTGTGACAGTAATAACACTGTCACAAATGATTTCTATGGCATGCAGATATTTTGAACTCCCTCCCCCCCAGTTGATCTGCTTTCAACATTGATAGGAAATGTTTCTAGAGCATCAGTCTAGCATATTCGAATTATTTCTGAAGGATCATGTCACATTTACCATCACAGGAATAAATTATGATTTAAAATATACTAAAAATGGAAAGAGTTATTTGAAATCACTTACAATTTTACAGCTTTTTCAGTATATTTTGATCAAATAAATGCAGCCTTGAGCATCAGAGACTTCTTCATAAACCATCTGGTATAGTGGAAAGTATTTGTGGATGTGTGTTAGTACCTTGTTCTAAATACTCCAGGCTCTGCTTCTGTCTCTTCAATATGGTGCACATGCGACCCAGCGCGGCCCGTTTCAGCTGCTTACAGCGATACAGCGAATCTCCATATTTCATGAGCCGCACGTAATCTTTAGCAACACTACAAATGCAGACACAGTTTTACTCAGTTACATGAATT
Organism: Gobiocypris rarus; assembly: GCA_023029165.1. Taxonomy (NCBI): domain Eukaryota; kingdom Metazoa; phylum Chordata; class Actinopteri; order Cypriniformes; family Gobionidae; genus Gobiocypris; species Gobiocypris rarus. The sequence continues at coordinate 9,235,161 of CM040915.1, read as the reverse complement.
TCATAGACCCACAGATACAAGAAGAACTCATATAGGATATGGATATATATATATTAAAAAAAATAAAAATTCAGGCTAATGAGTATGTGCATGATGATAATAAACCCAAAAGACTCACTTATCAATGAGGTTCTTAGCGATGTTGATCTGACCAAGAGCCAGTTTATAATGATCTTTATCATACAGCACATTCATCAGATCAGCGTAGAAGGGGTGGATATCCTGAGAGACACACATAGGAAGTCATTTATCTACTAAAAGCGGCATGATTGTGATCCTGTGTTGTGAATTTTGTGCGACACTTACGTCCAGTTTAGGGAAGTCAGTGAGGATCTGTGACAGTCGATCATGGTAGTTCTGCTGGGTGAATTTGACTTTGCGCATGTAGAAATGTCTTATTCGGTGGATCTGGTAGTGTTTGTGTATGACAGTGGGAGTTTTTCGTTGGGTTTTGGATAAAGTCAGATCTATGAAGTCCTGCATGAAGAGAATTAAACAAATAAATGGTTTATGTTTGATGTATTATTTCTTATAATAATAATAATATTAAAAAAAGCTATGAGTAACATTATTGAGACACACCTGGGTTCTTGCACATTTTGGCAAACTACTTTCCATGACTTCATGATTTTCCAAATATAATCCTTTTACTTTATTATATATTATTATATAAAAGGTTTTATATAATAATATTAGTAATTATTATTTTATACAATAAAATAATATTTTCCAAATATAATCCTTTTACTTTATTATATATTATTATATAAAGGTTTTATATAATAATATTAGTAATTAATATTTTATACAGCTGCAAATTGTATAAAGGTTGCACTTACAAATATCAATTAGCCAATGAGACACAGCTAGAAGAACTTTTATCCATTAACTTTTCAATATATTTGTATTACTTTGCCAGGAATGGAAATATTATTTTTAAAGTACACTAAAAATGTGCAGGGTTTCCATGACCATAGGAACCTTGGCACACATTTGGGGAAAGTGGTTTAAATCAACAAGCGACATCAAATTGACACAAAAGGTAAAGTAAAAAGGCTATTTCAAAATGAGCTTATCTAAATTGTATTGCCTTACTAACCAATCAAAGATCTCAACACCATTAATATTCCATCCTTCCCCAGATGTTATAAACACATAACCACTCGTTCTTCATTTTTGACATATGACAGCAGTAGAAACATGTTGACAGTAATGGAATACATAAAAATGCAACAAATGAAAAGTTAAATGGCCCAACACCGCGAGCACGTGTGTACAGCGCGAGTAACATACTGTCAATGTCCGTTATTAGCTGCAACACCAGCAGCACTTTCTACAGCGTTTAACCCCGCATGTGAGAGTCAAAAACATCGTTAATTTCATACCTTAGCGGTGGGAACCACCATAATCTTTTAAAGTTGTACAGAGCCATGATTGCAGCGCACTCGACTCCTCTACAGAGCACGCAGAAGGGCCGCAACACTCAGCGGACGCGTGTCACGAAGAGCAATACACGTGGTACCGCGATAAAACGCTCACAGCGTCACCTACCGGAGGGAGGAGCCACACGGATCACTGGAACTGAGAGATCGAAAATAAGAAAATGTTCAGAGCATGTTCACATTTATACATTACATGTTTTTGCAAAAGGAAAGGCCTCAGGCCTGTGTATGCGTGGATACATGCACTCACACTTCCACACACACACACACGTTCATGCACACAAACACTATTCAGAGTATTACATGCTTTTTTCCCCCTCAGAGATTAACTTTATCCTCAGATCAGTGAGGCCTACAATAAACAAGTTTTAAAAATGAATACAAAACCTGTCCTCCATGCAGAACGACCACAAGTGTGACTTTGTTCCATTTTGTACAAAATAACAATTAAAAGCACACTAGTGCGATAAACAGTGCAATTATTTTCCATATTTTGTTGAATATTGAACAAAAATACACAAATACTTTTCATACTCAAAAACAGGTGCATAATCTCAAATCAATGAGGCCTATGATCAATCAGTTCCAAAAAATAAAATACAAAACCTGTCCTAATTGAAAGAAAGAAAGTCGACAAAAGATCAAATCCAATATTTTGTGATAAGCAGATTTAGTCCCAATGGCTTTCCGTGGGTTCAGCTGCAAATTTTCTAAGGGCGCAATGGTAGCTTTGGTTTGGCAGCATACCTGAACTAAAATGACTACATTTCTTGTGTGAAGCTGTTAAAATAACATTCAAATCCACACAAAATCACAGCACACAATCAATATAATTTTATTTAGACAATTTATTGACACATCATTTATTTGTACAAATCAAAACGGTTAATAAAGAATTTCTCCAGGTTTGCCCCCGATTAGACGAACCTTTAAGTAACTTCAAATAAATAATCGTATCAACGTGTCTTCTGTTTGCAAACAGAACACAGTAACATAGGAAGGGTTGGGGATAAGAGGGAGAGGAAAATGAAAGTTTCCTCAGCAGTAGTTCAGTGTCTATTCTGCTCTGTTTCCACCAAAGTCCTGCAGGGATCAGGAATGAAGCTGATTCTGCTCAGAGCTAGAGCTGACAATCATCACGCGTTTTACCATCAACATCACAAATACTGGCTCAATTGCAGCGCAAACAGAACACCATCTTCAGGGGATGAGAGCATGTTTTCAAGAATATACATGATGCGTGTCTGAACATGAGATGACGTATCTCCTATATTCGTGATGTGTCTGTTTGCATGTTATTTACCGAGATGACTGTTGACCACCGACATACAATCAACACCAACAGAAAAAAAATTATTAATACTGATATGATGCACAAGTCAGAGGTTATTAGAAAAAAAAGAAAAAAAATCACAAAGACTTAACAGATGTGTGCACTGCACCGACTGTTGCACACACTGTAATTGTAGGACTAAAAAGCTAAACATTTAATACAACACACAACAGAACATCAGAAATACGGTGGGCAGAGTTTAAAGTTTGGGAGGAGCCACTGCTTGGGTGGAGTCAATAATATGGGAGGAGTTTAGCCTGGGCATGGCTAATATAGTTGGTAGCGAGGTTGTTTTAGGGGAGGAGTTTAAAGATTGGGAGGGGCTAATGTGATTCAAAAGAGGTGTGATCGATTCAAAGTGCTCTGCGCAGACCGATCCGTGTTTGTACCGAAAGAGCGATTAGAGAGCAGATGGCTCCAAATGCTTTTGAATCGCTCTCACGGTACTCTCACGATACACAGATCATTCTGCTTCAAGTCGAACACACCTTAGTCGGTGCTGTGGGAGGAGTTTGCATAGTAAAATTGCAGTCTCTTTCCCTTCACTGTTGAAACATGAATGGATGAATCAATGAGGTAAACAAGTACATGTATTTATCTGCTGTACAGGCGAAGCAGAAGAGTATGTGCACAGCTAACACTATAGGTAACTAGATGAGATGACTATGGTAAATGTGTTAGAATGTGTATATTTGTATGTGATGATTATCAGAGGTATTCATCCTGCTGAGGTATTGTGTCAAAAATGTTTTATTACTAATCAGTGCTTCACAAAAATACTGCAATATTGTGTGTTTGACGTGTATGTGTGTGTGTTTTAAAAAAAGGCACCAGCAATGGCGATAAGCGGTGTGGCGTTTTTTCCATTTACATAATAACGGGCCCTCATTATTTTATGATGTTTGCATGCATGTGTATGAGCGAGTGTGTGTGTGTGTGGCTCCAACACTCACACTGCCACTTTTTCAAGAGACCGTATGGGCGGCGTTATTGCTTTCAGGCCATTCCCAGGGCAACTGTTACCACGACTAAGGGCGTGTCCAGCTGGCATGGCAGCATGGGAGTGTTCAGGTGGCCGTGGCAGGAAGACAGGACAGGAGCGAGTGCGGGCGTGGCCTTTATGACCTCCGGCATGGCAGATAAGGTGGCTCACCGTGTCCAGCGAGGAAAGTGTGTGCGCGCGTGTGTGTGTGTGCGTCTGCTCCTCACGGCGCTTCAGCGAATACCAGGTGAGGAAGATGAACAGGAAGCCCAGGAACTTCAAGCTCGCCGCCAGCCCAAAGTAAACAAAGCGGAGGGAAGTGACATCGTACTCCCAGCAGGACCCGTGAAATCCACAATCCTGCTGCCAGAGCATACAGGTGGTGTCAATCACAGCTCCAAAATAGATAGGAGTGGGGATGTAGGCTGGAGAGACAGAAAGAAAGAGGGAATATATATATTTAAAAAACTCAAAATTGAATATTCAATAAATAGCAAGGAATTAATTAAAATGCTTTGGTAGTCAGCAGTAGGGCTGTGCCCAAAACAATCCATATATTTCCAGCCTTTTAATAGATATGTCTTGATATTTTAAAAACACTGCCACTATTCAGTAGTTTGAGGAAAAAAAATTCTGTAAAATCTGTCCAATCCTACCAAGAGTCCTGAGAAGAACGAACTGCATTCCCAGAGCAAACGGCCTGTCCTCTTCCTCCACTGACCTGCTCAGAAAATCAGAGCGAGAGATGAGCGAAACAAAGAGCAAAAGAGAAATGATATCAGAGGACGCGGAGAGAGGCAGACCTGAGCGTAACGATGATGACGGACGGCTGAGCGCAGGCGGTTATGAGAGTGACGATGAAGAGGAAGATGAGGAAGGTGATGAGTGTTCCGCACGTGCGCTCACACTTTCCAGCCAGAGCGTAACCGTTCTCGTTCAGGTACGTCTTCACAATCACCACCTGGAGCTCGTGGTTTCCTCCTGATGGAGTGATCACCTGTCTGCTCTGAACGCATGCACAGTCAGAATAGTTTCTGATCTGAGTGGGAGAAAAACACACACGAAAATGTCAACAATGCTGACGTAAACCGTCTCAACAACAATTTTTCTGCTAGTTACATTTTTTGGTCACACTTTAGTTTGGAGTCCAATTCTCACTATTTACTACGACTTTTGCCTCAAATGAATTACTAATTACTGCTTATTAACAGTTAGTAAGGTAGTTGTTAAGTTTATGTAGTTATGTAGAATATGGTCATGCAGAATAAGGCATAAATATGCACTTTAAGTACTAATAAACAGCCAATATCCTAGTAATATGCATGCTAATAAGCACATTATTCATAGTAAGAATTAGACCCTAAACTAAAGTGTTATAACATTTTTATATTGCCCTTTTTCTTTATCCTAAGGCAAATATGAAAAATGTTGACTTAACATATAATACCATTAGGATTGTTTTACAACAAATAATAACTTTTTAAAGGTTAAATAACTTAAATAAAAGGAGTTCAGCCAATCAGCCAATCATTATTGCAAAGTAAACACATTTGTCTGGACACAATATTCTTGATGCGATTTTGTTTCACAAGTTTGCGTTTAAATATGATTCAATATTGATTAATTTTGATATATATCATGTACAGTACATGTCAATTTATCTCAAGGAAAAAATCTCTCTTGACTAATTCTATAAACTAATATAAAATTAACAACTTATTTGTATACAAAGATTTAAATAGCATGTAAGGCAATTCAAATATTATAACAATAATAACTATTATATATATAAAAAAAACTATAATATTTTTTATATATATACTGGCTGTCACAACTTATTTTCATGAATGATTTATTCACAAATATTACATTAAATATTGAAGAACAGGTTAAGTAAAAAGTTTGCTTGAACTGTGTCAGCTACAGTGAACTGTCACATCACATTAAAGAGAGCCAAAATGGTTTTATTGTTTGAATTTTATAATAAAATCTGAAAGATGAAAAAGCGTTTATTGCGATTGATTGAATGGGAGGTGTGCTACATATAATGTTGAGTGAAGTTTTATTTAGGCATCATCTGAAAACAGTATAGACTAAAAGATCAATTCTTAGGATCATGAGGAATCAATATCAGCTAATCAAAATTAGAAACGGGAAATCAATATTTTCAACCCAGCCCTATTTTTGTCGAGACCTAAACATTTTTGGTTGTTGCACACTGGATTCGCAATTTTTATCTACATTTCAATTGATATTAATAACCTATGGTTTGTGAAACTGGGTCAGTGGATAGATGTGAAACAACTCACTCCTGAGGTGTGGTTCGCGATGTTGCTGCAGCCTGCCAGACATGGGTTAAAGTAGGTGATGCCGTCAGAGCCGCAGACAGGTGCATACTCATGAATCCTGCAGCCACAGTTGACGTTACAGCTTCCCGTTAGGTTTCGGTGAGACAGAGTCAGAGTGGGCCTGCAGAACACAGATCGAACATCATTCAGTGCAGCTCATGTTTGCAGGTGATGTTATCATGCATGTCTACAGGGGTTTCTCCATTACCCAGTGGTGTAAGGGATATTGATTCCACCAAGGTTGATGCTCTCACAGCCCACGATGAAGAGCGTTGAAAAGCAGAGCAAAGACACTCCACTGCAGATCATGGCCAGCTTTGCTGCTTCTCTTGCGCCCAGTTTCAGCTTCTTAATGATGTACCCTCCTAAAACTATACCAACACCTGCACTGGGTACGATTATCAGACCTGCACACACAAACGCACGCTTAACAAATACCCACCGTAAGCACTGTGATCAGATCGACGCATTTGTGTCAGTGTGCGTGCGTGTTGTACCTGTGTATATACTGGCATTAGATGCTGGAACACCAAATTGAGATTCAATGAATTTGGGAATGAAAGTGATGAAGGCTGTGACGATGGCACATTCCGCCGTATACGACAAACTCACAAAGAGAAACGTCACATTACTCAATATACGCACTGCTGCTTTTGGCAAATCTAGAGAGAGAGAGAGAGAGAGATAGTGTTGTTATTGTTAACTAAAACTATTACAAATATTTTTAATTAATTCAATTAAAGCTGAAATAAAATAAAATATGAAAATTAGATTTACATGAAGATGACTGAAACTAAATGTTTAAGTTGAAGTACTAAAATGAAAAAAAAATTATAAATAAATAAAAATAATCAAATTAAATGAAGAAAACAAACAAACAATTAAAGCTAAATAGTTTACGAAAAATTTACGAAAATAACAAAAGCACATAAAACTACTAAATCTAAAATTAAAATAAACTAAATACTTTAAATATTAATAAACAGTATTTAAATAATACTAAATAATAAATATTAATAATAATAAATACACTGGTAATAAATAAATTAATTACAAAATTTAAGATAAAACACAAAAAGTTCAGGGCCACTAAGTTAAAGGAATATTGTTTTAAATAAAATTAAAAAAAGTATGAATACAAATACTTGCCCATGTATTCAATGAAATAAAACAATTCAACAATGTCCAACTTGCTAGCCATCTCCACAAAGCAAATCTCTGGAAATCCTAGCTGTGTCAAAATCTAGAGTGACATTTTTCTTCAAAGGTGACCAAAAGAGCGTTTACAATCATTACAAATCCCAAAAGCACCTTTAGCCAACTATGGTCGCAAGTTCCATTGAATTCTATTGGTAACGACAGATCTTGCGACCATATTTGGCTTTGGGAAACTCATCCCTGGTCATAAGTGTTTTTTTTTAAAGAGATAACTAGCAAGTTGGATGTGAAATCAGAATCTGAATTTAGATCTGATATTAAGGTTCACCTTTGATATTGTTGCCAAAACCCATGGAGGACGAGACAGCCTGGCTCTTTTCCTTCATCATCTCGTCATCACTGGACAAATCACCTGCACCCTTTTTTACACGTCTTTTACTTTTTTTGTGGCGCGGCGGAAGTTTTTTAGGGAAGGAGAACATGGGAAAGATCACCAACAACATTGCCACAGCACACAGGAGAAACCCACTCCACCTAAGAAAGAGCCAGACAGAGACGGGGTTACGGTGTTAAGTTTACTGTATGAAAACTTCATTGATATCATTGATAAATTGTGTATCATTGATAAAAAGCAAACAAGAGACAAGATTTTCCTCACCAGTTTCCTACAAACCGTGGGTCACTCTGGTCAATATTGACAATGGTACCGGGGTCGACATAGAATCCGATCAGAATCCCACCCAGCAGGTACCCAGCGGCTGGTCCAAGAGCTCCCATTACGTACATGATAGCTAAACACACAAACAGAGAATATTGGTCACATGCTAATGTAGGCATCTTCTCACATTAGTGAGAAGCAGTTACAGACTTTCCAAGGCAGAATTCAAGTCAGAGAGCAAAAAATAACTTTTTAAAAAGGCACTGTTTTTTGCACTTTGGCTTTCTGTCAAACACATTGGACATTCATGTCATTACTCACTCAAGCATGGACCGTTACTATGCACTTTCTAAAAACAATTTGAAGATTGTCAGTCACAAATGTTGCTTTTCTGTTTTTCAGAAAAGGTTTTTCAAAGTAAATACATTTTTAGTAAATATTGGACACATTACATTACACATTAAAAGTTTTGGATGTGATACCTTGGGTGTGATGAATCCCCTAAATCATTTTTCAGTGCATGTAGAGAATACAGAAAACACTCCTAAAACTCTCAGTTACTGACTTAAATTAAATATATTTAAGATAATTAGAAATATTTAACAAAACAAAATTTAACAAATTAAAATGAAATTGAAAATATAAAAATAAATATTAATAAATACTAAGAGTATATAAATAATACTACACAGTCTGTAAACAATTTCTTGTATATTATAATGTATTAAATTTAAGTCACCTGAAGTATTCATTATTTCCAGGCCAAAACACATCTTATCTGCGAAGCCAAGAATGATTTCTCAGCAATTTGGACAGGTGGCCCTTACAGAAATGGGTAGATAGACACATAGACAAACTGGTTCCCTTTAAGTCCAATAGTTCAGTGTCTCTCAGGGTACATATAATTTCATAATTGACTTGTTTACCCATAAAAAGACCATGGGTACTAATAAATAGCATTTTTCTTAAAAATAAGTCATTGGGTTTTCTATCAGGCAAGATAACCCCTCCGCAGAGAAAGCATATTGTTACTCATACTAGCTACATATAATAGCTTGATCAGTCAAACTAAAGTAATCAAAACATGGACATGGCTATATTTAAAAAGTTTGTATAACATGAACAGAGGTCAGTGGCGTCTCCCCGTTTGAAAAACTCTACATGCATCGCAAAACAATCAGATTCAGACAAATTCAGATTCATGTAGCTTTATTGGCATGGTAAAACGACTTTACATTGCCAAAGCATTGACAGGGCTCTGATCCAGTTGTGTTGAGCATTGTCAAATGGGCAGCGAATAAGGCAGTGATTGACAGTGCTCTGATGCAATGGCATTGGGCATTGTTAGATGAACAGTCAGATAACCTGTTCTTGACAAGCGCCAGTTTAACGAGTGCTCCCAACACCAGTGTAGTGTGAGTTTACATCTGAAACTGACGTAGGGACAGTTTCGGTTATTAAAACCTCCATCCAATAACACTTGTAATTACTAGTATTGTAGAATCAGATTAATCAAAAATATTTGCAAAAAATGCTGAACAGAGGCCCCCTGATCACGAGGGCCCCTAGGCCCAGCAGGCTTTAATACAGCCTAGCCTATGCGTTAATCCGGCCCTGGACCCAGCTACCCACCAGCACACGGATTACACTCCAACAAAGCCACACACTGACTCACCCAGGTACAGGGAAGCATTCTCCTTCTTCACATTGTCATCCAGGTAAGTTGGTCCAAGTGTGTATATGGGTGTCGATCCCATTCCCACTAGAATCTGAGCACAGATGAACAGCGCCACGTACAAGGCGTGCTCACTCTCCTCCCGGTCCCGCTGGCACCTGGACAGTGCTGGCCTCTCCTGCCCACTGCCATTACCGCTGGCACAGAGCCCCTCACCCCCCACTGTGCTGTTCAGCTCCTCCAGCTGATAGGGCGGAGAGATGAAGTGAGGTAGGGAGAAGAGGGCGGCACCCACCGCAATTAACACGCCTCCTACGGCCAGCCAGCGTGGCCTCTGACTGCGTCCACCGAAGTAGCTGATGAAAACCACAACGAGGAGACTACCAATGTCAAAACAGCTGACCAACAGACCCGACTCTGAGCTCCGCAGACTGTACCGCTTTTCTGAAAAACATGGGAAATTTGTAAATGCCAATATTGAATGAGAATATGAGCACTGGGAAAAGATAAAATGGTGAAACTAAGAAATTGGGATGGAAGGAGATTGGTGTGAGATTAGATGAGATGCGATAACATGAGACCTTAAAAGGCACACCATGCAGTTTTTCACCACTAGAGGTCGCCTATTCAAAACAAAGGCGCAGCTCGATAATGCCGAATTCCGATTGAGCGCGGAATCTTGGGAGTTGTCATCTTCACCTCACAGCCAGTGGAAAAAGAATTGAGATGGGGTTACTGTAGTATGAAGCAGAGCAGGGCCTAGTGTTGTGGAAGCTGAATGAGGTCTCTGAAGCGATTGCAAATGAGTGACAAGCGTGACAGGCGGCTCGACAGCAGCTGAACTTTTATAATGCCACAGTCACCACTTCTGCTTCTTCCGGTCAAGCGTATGTGGGGTAACAGCGCTATTGATCATATTAGATACATTTGAGTGTGTTGAAAATCATGTTACATAACATTACTTTGTGCATTTAGACACTTGTTGCACACTGCAGTTAGCTAGATCAATATTAGAATATCATATTAATAAATGCTGGATGGCTTGTGTTGCTAAATGGCCTGCAATTAAGTGTAAAACATATTGTATGATGGAGACACTGTTTTACTGTGTAATAATTTGGTTTTCTGTCTTTAAATGCCTCCAAACAGTTGTTCCCTTGTCTAATATAATAGTAATATATAAACCCTTTTCACAGACTGTATATCGTAAATCCAGCAACGTTTTTTTAATTATTTTTTTAAAATACATGTAGATATATGACACTAATACTTTATGGTGTCTTTATGGTTTCTACAAAATAAAACCCGATATCGAGGGTAACGGGTATGATGTCATTGATAGGCGACGCACTGACACGGTCCGTGTCCTGGTAAAAAAAAAAAAAGGCTTATTTCTCTGGATTTAACATTTGGGATAATGTAAGTACACAAGTCAACAACGTGTATAACATTGTTCTAGTGGTTTTGGGATATTTTAATCCAAATATTTTACATATTGTGCCTTCAATTGAAGAGCTGAGATTAGGAGAGGAGAGGAGAGAATGTTGTCAGGTATGTTACCTATAGTGGTGATGACGCTGCTGAGATATCCGGACACCATCAGAGACTGAATAAAGGTGAGGTAACACATGCAGAACAGAAAGCAGCGAGAGTCTGACAGGATCCCGTCCACATAGCGCCTCACCGGCACCCGCGATAGGTGGAACGTCAAGAGCGCAGCTACGCCGCGAACCTCCGGCTCACGACACTCTGCCCTGACGGGGGATCCGCACCGGGGCGAGCTGTGCGGGGCAGAGAGCAGCGTCTGATCCGCGTCCTGACTACCGCTGAGCACGGGGAGGCTCTTAGATTTCAAACCCTGAGTAGATTCCTCACACAAGTGCGGAAACGGTTTCACGGGTGCGAGGCCCCCTTCCCCGGCCTCACCAACTCCACTGGATGCCATCCTGACGGGCAGCGTGAGCTCAGCGCGTCTAGTAAAGTTACACACACGCACACTGACACACGAACATACCAGACCGTCAGATGAACCAGCCGCGGCTTATCACTGACAAATCTTATCCTTTCTGTACGAAAATGCTGTCAATACCAAGAGCTTCAGATAACGGTCCACACCCGCTCTCCGACCCCTTTATCAGCGCGATAGAGACGCAGGCATTCTGCGCTGGCTCATTCCAACAGAACAAAACACCTTAACAGATGCTTGTAAACAGATATGTTATTACGACTATATATAAATGCGCTCTTTGTTCGTTTACAGCAACATTTTCATTTCAATTCGCCGCATATTCACCAAAACAACACAGTGAATCGACGAGCCGCCGAGGGCTCACGCGCCTCTGCGCGGATACTGCAGCGGCGCAGCGCGCGCGCTCGGCCGCATCACACACGCGCATTCTGCCCCGTTATCTGCGCTAGATTAATAACCCCGTTAAAATCCATCGGCGCCATTAAACGATAATAGATCGCCTCCCTCTGCACACCATCAGATCTTCGCCTTGTGATCAAAATATCCTTGTCCTTGGACAGAGGGGCTAGCACGGACTGTCCGTTCTTCACGGTATCGTTGTAAGCAGTATCTCCTCCAAGCGCATTTGGTCTGTACCGCAGCGAGTTGCAAGCAAATAAACGTTTACTTCCGGTTCACGATTCCGCTGTCAAAAAAATAAAATAAAATGAGGGTGCACTTGCGGCCACCCACTCCGTATTTTAACTCCTTAAATGCAGTGAGTGCAAATACTGTTTTCCTCATAATCCAAAGAAAAGTTATTAAACATTTTGTAATGAATTTATTTAAAATTATTTTAAATTTGAAGTTTGTAATAAACAATCGCAGTGGACGCTGTTTTAACTGGCGATCTATATGAAACAATGCGCTCAACTGACAAATAAAGAAATCGGAAACAAAAAAGTCAGACAAAACATTATTATAATTTATTACTGAAATATATAATCACATTTTTGATTGACAGTGGTCTAGCAAACAGAATTCATTAATGAGATGCTTCAGCCATTTTTCAGGCAACATCTCTGAAGGCCATTTGAGAGAAAAAACGCACACAGACAAAAACATGTATTTATAGTCATGTACGTTGCCATACAAATCCAGTTATGTTATTAGCCTAATAAAAGCTGCTTTATTTTACATTTGCATATTATTGAAAACTGTCTCTAATAGTGAGAATAATTGAACATATGTTGACTAGGATATATTCCATATATAATCAGATTACATTGAGACGAGGGTTGTTTCCTTTTCCATTTCCATTTTATGTGTTTCATACGTTTTTTAAATGTGCTCATTTGTAAGGCACGTTGGAAACGTGTCTGCTGAATAAATGTCAATAGCCTGCTATTGGGGCATGTTGTCACAAAAAGGTCAACTCTTTTTTTCTTTTTTTCCCCCCAGCAAAATAAACATGTTAAATAGCTGTTTTGTATAAATGGTATGTGCCTAAATAGAAAAAAAGACATTAAAGTCCCTGTAAAGGCAATTCTGAAATTTGTTTCTAAACACATTATAAATGTTAGAAATGTATTGTTGAAACACATTACAAAGACTGTGAACTATGTAGTACTGAATTCAGAAGATAAACCGATAAGAAGTTTTTCACCATTGGTGTGTTCCGGATTTTTTGGGCGGGGTTAAAACGGTGGCTTGATGACGCACTGGAGCCGCTTGGCATGTGGCCCCTCCCCCATAACTAGAGCCATTCGCAATTTCGCATCAGTTCACCCGCTAGATTGCGAGTTAACCTAAACTCAGAGGGAAAAAAGTGACAACTAGACCCAGCCTCCTCTAAAGTGTTTCCAGAATTAAGAAATATTGATCAAAATAATGCCATCTCAGGAACTTTTTATTAGACGCACACACAAAAATTCACAAATTGCTCTTCCACTGCTTTTCATTTGAGCCTTCACCTGCAAGGGGAAAAAATGAACATTAAGACAGACAATAACTACATTAAAAAAAAAACAGTGTTCATACACCATCACACGTGCACACACAGATATGCAGAAGGAAACACCTGTGCACACACACACACACACACATACACAGATATGCACAAGGAAACACCTGTGCACACACACACACACACACATATACACACACACACATACATACCAAGGCAGATCTTTCCTTCCTTATGGAGTTTCTTTAAATGGTGCGATAAGTTAAACTCTGCTGCTCTGTGCAGGTGTTCAGGGGTCTCCTGGCAAACAGACAACATGAAAATCATGTCATGTACACAATTAAAAAACAATAGCATTACATTTCTATAATTAATTACAATATTCTATAAAGCAATGACCGCTTATAGAGAAACACCAAATGTAAAGTTAACTTCACACACAGTGGGGTCCAAAATTATAATTTTTTTGTTGCATTTTTAGGATTCCATACAAATGTAGAAAATAGAGGAAAAGCTGAAATGAAAAATGAGACTGACTTTCAGAATGTCATCTAAGAAATCGGTTAGTCCCTTGCCTGTACAAAGGAGTTCACAAAGTCACACATTTTCCATATGATTATCACCTAGAAGTAAATTTAAATATTTGTTCTTAGTTTTTATTTGTTTTAAAGGGTTTAATGTTTCAGATTTTGGCCCCCACTTTACATGTATCAGTTTCTTTCCTCTCCTTGTGGATTGCAGGTTTGACGCTTCCAAAATGTATTAAATACTAAAATGCTTTTGATGGTTGTGGTTTGCTATTGCTGTGGTGTCATGTGACAGTGACAGGTTGCCCCGCCCTCAAGCCAGTAAACACCTCACAGTCTTCTTCTGAGTCCGCACTTTCACGACATAATGCCGCTTTGACTGCCGGGTAGAAGTCCTCTGCGTAGCTTGCGAACTTGCGGGCTTAGCTGAAGTGCACATCGAGGCGAATAGCAGCCGCAAAGGGAGGCGCTCACGAGCACCCTTCTTTAAGCTTAAAGGAACACTCCACTGTTTTTAGAAATAGGGCTTATTCAACATCTTTTCTACATTTAGACATGCGGGCAAATGCATTTTTGTCTCAGTGCATGCATTTTTTTAGTTTGGCAGGGTCGCCGCTAGCTTAGCTTAGCATAATGAATGGAATCGTCTAGTCTTTTATCTACATTTATGCAAGAGGGACGGGAAGTTTTATCTGCATAGCTATTTGTACTCGTTGTGAATACGTAGGCCACAAGAAGTAATTAGGTGTGTTTCTTTTTTTTGGATCACATTTACTCAGGACATGCTAGCTGGCAACATAGGATTCCATTCATTATGCTAAGCTAAGCTAGCGGCGACCCTGCCAAACTAAAACAATGCATGCACTGAGACAAAAATGCATTTGCCCACATATCTACACCCTGCGGTCTTGTGGACTTAACGGACACACGCACATAGCGGCCATTGTAAGTCTACAAGACCAAAAGTGCACATGAAGTATGCCATTTGACACAGGACCAGAGAAGAGAAGTCATGTCACTGCAAGAGGGACGGGAAGTTATTTTGACTAAAGATTTTGAGGGAATACAGATTAAAACAAATAATGATGTGCATGGATAAATCATTTATAATAAACACTGCAATATTCCACAAAACATAGAAATTGTCAATTTTGATTTCATGGTGACTTTAAAGAGTTAAGATCATTCAGAAAAGAGTTGAACCTTGTACACCACTTTAACCAGTTCGCTGGAGGTGAATGCAGTTCCACGATTCTCCTGCAAAACGTTTAGGATCTGCTGTTCTCTTGCGTTTCGGTGAGTTATATACTCACAGATCTTAGAACCTGCGTTGTGGACCACTGGCCCATGACCTGACACACCAAAATAACAAAAACACAAGCATTTCTTATAGCGCCACTAAAAATTTAATGTAGAAAGCACTCTGGGGGAAAAAAAGACTGTAACAACACGCACACACACTCACCTGGATATATGAGGTCGGCCTTCACACTGAGAAGCTTCTGCAGTGACTTCATGTAATCATGGAGGTCCTCAAACACAGCCGTGCCCTCTCCCAAAATACAGTCACCTGAAAACACAGCCTGCTCCTCCTCCAGGAATAATGCCATATGATCATCTGTGTGTCCAGGGGTAAACAGCACCCTATATGCAGCACAAACCATATAAAAACTTGTTCAAAAGAAACAGCTAATTCATATTTTTGCATATTTTAGAAATTTACCCAGTGCATTTATATAAAAATTCAGGAGGTGAGTAAATAAAAAATTATAATAAAATGAAATAAATTATTTTTATTCTACACTACTATTCAATCAGGAAGACATTTTTATCAATACTTTTATTAAATAAGCCCATTGGGATTTTCTGCCTCTCCCTGCACAGTATTTGGATTGTATTTTCTTGTTTTTATTTTATGTATTTTATATTTGTGTAAATAAACTAAAAAAAAACACCACATCATCATATTAGAATGATTTCTGACGGATCATGTGACAAAGATGACTGGAGTAATGATGGCGAAAATTCAGGTTTACAATCACAGGAATCAATTACATTTTAAAATATATTAGAATAGAAAAAATATTTAATAATATTTCACAGTATTAATGTTTTGATCCTTTTTTTAGAAAACAAAAGAGCTTTGACAGCTAAAGAGACTTCTTACAAAAACCTCAAACTTTTTAAAGGCAGTGTGTATAAACAGAAGCATGTTAACATGACCAAAGACTATCATGTACTGTGTGTGTGTGTGTGTGTGTGTGTGTGTGTGTGTGTGTGTGTGTGTGTGTTGTTTACCGTAATGTTGCACCTTCAGTCTTTATCACCTCACCATCACTGAGATAATCATATTTTTTCTTCTCGCCTCCGATTGCTTCTTCCTGTGGAGGACACCGAGGGAGTTTACTGACCCTCAGCTCTGCTTCTACATAAAACACATGCAGCTATATTAGTGAGGTAGTATTTCTCATAGATTCAATAGTTTTTATACCAAGATAATGATATTTACATATACATTATTAAAACATGATTTGGTTGAGAGCTTTTCAAATAATGAGGAGTAGGGGTGAGCGGGGCACAACCTAACATGGGGTTAGTTATAACACACATGATTTAAAACTTTCCACACAAGCCAGCATGACGAAAGTGTATTTTCTAGTTGCCATTTCAACACTATATCGAGAAAAAATTCCATCAAATTATAATATCTTTGGAAGATATAATTGAACATTTATTTAACCATAGCAGAAGTACATTTTCGGTCAGGGGATCTCTGGATAATCCGTAATTCGTTTGGAGTTATAAAACGAAAATACCGTTTTTCTGTTTTTTGTTTCAAAATGAAAAAACAAATAACCGTTTTTGGTGTCAGAATCAAAAAACGAAAAACCAATTAAAAACGGTCCGTTTTTCGTTTTGAACTTCAGTCAATTCGTTTTTCGTTTATAATCCAAAAAATGGAAACCACGTGGTCTATTCCTTTTTTGGAAGCGAAAGTAACCGGTAACACTTTCAAAATAGAAGTAACTATGGTTAACGAGGTGATTGTAGACTAACTATAACGTTTTTTAGTGCCACTAAAGTAGCACTGGGTGTGAGAAGAAAAAAAAACACTTAAGTTAACTGAAATAAAAATTAAAACTAATAAAATAATAACTCTGGCTGTTAGGGAGAATTAAACATTTGTAAGAACATTGGTGACCTGTAACTTCAGA
Organism: Gobiocypris rarus; assembly: GCA_023029165.1. NCBI lineage: Eukaryota > Metazoa > Chordata > Actinopteri > Cypriniformes > Gobionidae > Gobiocypris > Gobiocypris rarus. The sequence continues at coordinate 9,217,909 of CM040915.1, read as the reverse complement.
TTAAGACAAGTGAACTAATTTTATATGTAGCTTAGGATAGCCTATTTATTTATAAGTTTCTATTATTTAATTCACATTTTAGTTTTGTAACATATGTCTTGCTATGTGGAAGCTCAACCAGCAGAGGTCACTCTACCCCCTTCTGCGCACCGACTCTTTCTGTGGGACAACAGGCAACAAGGGTTTGACCTTTTGACTTGTGTTTATATCAAAGAGAAGGCAAGCACTGCTACCAACAGAAGCTAATCACTGAGTTTGAAGGGCGTGAAGAACTTCACGTGCCTTCCAGCTCCTCTTTCTATGGCACTATAGCTGTTAAAAACTCTCAGCTTCCACCATCTACTGTTACCTTCTGTGTCAAAACAAAACTCTTCCAAAACAAATCTATAAAGTTGTATACCTTTTATTTTCAATCGCATTTTTCTCCAGTGTAATATACTTATTATGTTAGTAAAGTAGATGAAATATTTTTTTATGCAGCTTGTAGTTCTCATTAGTTATGTAGACCTACTTGTGTGAAACCTAGCCTTACTCAGTCAAAAATTATCTCTAGCCCTGGGACTTTCAGATCTTTTAGTGCTTTTTTGGGTTTAATTCTGTTTGATGAACCACCAGGGAAAGGCAGTGCTCTGTACTCTTGGTACTTGTGTAAAGTAAAATAAAAGTGAAGTTAAATTATTTAGTTTTGGTACTCTGGTACTACCCTAGTACTCGTGTCAGGGCCTCCCAGAGTTTCCCCAATACCTGGAGGATGTGAGCCTGTGCACTGTGTGCTGGGTTTAAGGACTGATGATAGTAGCAAGACTGGCCCCAGTCACCTACCATCACTCTCTCTTCAAATAAATGCTGGACTGGCAGGACACCACTCCTTCCTCCGGCACCATAAAAGGGCCTTTGTTGTCACTTTCAGATATTTACATCATGGTTTATGGTAAGCCACATCTTTGAATTGTGGCACTACTTTGATGATGTCAACTTATGTCTTTAAATACAAATGTACATCATAATGTACAAAGGTACAGTGAAGCAGGGCTCTGGCTTTCGGAGAAACGCTGCTGTGCTATCATGTCACACCACCCAAACATGGACTGCCTGTTTTGTTGTTGTTACAGTATATATAAGACACACAATCAACAGAGGGGTTAGCTCTTGTAGATTTTGTTTTTCTAAATATAACGTCTTCATCCAATATTTTTAAAGACGATTGTATTACTTCAAATGATATTTACTTTGTTATGTTAATAAAACGAGTAAAAACCATGTGAAAATCACCCATTAAATGAAGCCTCCTCTAAAGATGTGTTTTTCATTTATAGGCCTATGCAATGTGAACATGGTTGTACAGTGGTGGTCCAGACACAAAAATCTCTGTAAAGCTGCTTTGAAACAATCTACATTGTTAAAAGCGCTATATAAATGAAGATGACTTGACTATAACATTTACAGTAGGTTTTAGTCTTCACTGACCCAATATGCTTGTAAATCATTTAAGGGCATATATGCAAGTGAAAGAGTTGCAATGCAGAGCCCTGCTTCACTTTACCTTTGTACATTATGATGTACATTTGTATTTAAAGACATAAGTTGACATCATCAAAGTAGTGCCACAATTCAAAGATGTGGCTTACCATAAACCATGATGTAAATATCTGAAAGTGACAACAAAGGCCCTTTATGGTGCCGGAGGAAGGAGTGGTGTCCTGCCAGTCCAGCATTTATTTGAAGAGAGAGTGATGGTAGGTGACTGGGGCCAGTCTTGCTACTATCATCAGTCCTTAAACCCAGCACACAGTGCACAGGCTCACATCCTCCAGGTATTGGGGAAACTCTGGGAGGCCCTGACACGAGTACTAGGGTAGTACCAGAGTACCAAAACTAAATAATTTAACTTCACTTTTATTTTACTTTACACAAGTACCAAGAGTACAGAGCACTGCCTTTCCCTGGTGGTTCATCAAACAGAATTAAACCCAAAAAAGCACTAAAAGATCTGAAAGTCCCAGGGCTAGAGATAATTTTTGACTGAGTAAGGCTAGGTTTCACACAAGTAGGTCTACATAACTAATGAGAACTACAAGCTGCATAAAAAATATTTCATCTACTTTACTAACATAATAAGTATATTACACTGGAGAAAAATGCGATTGAAAATAAAAGGTATACAACTTTATAGATTTGTTTTGGAAGAGTTTTGTTTTGACACAGAAGGGATAACAGTAGATGGTGGAAGCTGAGAGTTATAGTGCCATAGAAAGAGGAGCTGGAAGGCACGTGAAGTTCTGCACGCCCTTCAAACTCAGTGATTAGCTTCTGTTGGTAGCAGTGCTTGCCTTCTCTTTGATATAAACACAAGTCAAAAGGTCAAACCCTTGTTGCCTGTTGTCCCACAGAAAGAGTCGGTGCGCAGAAGGGGGTAGAGTTACCTCTGCTGGTTGAGCTTCCACATAGCAAGACATATGTTACAAAACTAAAATGTGAATTAAATAATAGAAACTTATAAATAAATAGGCTTCCTGCTATCCTAAACTACATATAAAATTAGTTCACTTGTCTTAATCTGAAGTTACAGGTCACCAATGTTCTTACAAATGTTTAATTCTCCCTAACAGCCAGAGTTATTTTATTAGTTTTAATTTTTATTTCAGTTAACTTAAGTGTTTTTTTTCTTCTCACACCCAGTGCTACTTTAGTGGCACTAAAAAACGTTATAGTTAGTCTACAATCACCTCGTTAACCATAGTTACTTCTATTTTGAAAGTGTTACCGGCTACTTTCGCTTCCAAAAAAGGAATAGACCACGTGGTTTCCGTTTTTGGATTATAAACGAAAAAAGAATTGACTGAAGTTCAAAACGAAAAACAGACCGTTTTTAATTGGTTTTTCGTTTTTTGATTCTGACACCAAAAACGGTTATTTGGTTTTTCGTTTTGAAACAAAAAACAGAAAAACGGTATTTTCGTTTTATAACTCCAAACGAATTACGGATTATCCAGAGATCCCCTGACCCGGACCGTTTTTAATTGGTTTTTCGTTTTTTGATTCTGACACCAAAAACGGTTATTTGGTTTTTCGTTTTGAAACAAAAAACAGAAAAACGGTATTTTCGTTTTATAACTCCAAACGAATTACGGATTATCCAGAGATCCCCTGACCATTTTCCTACTTAAGTTAATTGTTCATCTCTGTTTTTTTGTGTTTATTTAAAATTAGACAAAGCTGATATTATTTGAACCTTATAGCTGTTATTTAACAGTTGATATTGTTCTTTAATGCCAATCTAACCAGCAGGAGACACGAGCCGGGTTTAAAAAAGGTGGGGCATGTTGTCAAACTGCATTGCAATGCTATTCTTTTCTATAGTTTTATGAATTCTATTGAGAAGCCATGAGAAAAAAGATGAATAAAGACTGAAAGTGAATGGTCAAAAAATTATTAATTATTATTATTATGTAATTATTATTATTATTTTAGCTGTATAGCTGTGTTTTGTGGTGTGCTTGTTGTCAAACTAAAACATTTTATTTTATTTGAACATGTTAATAATTGTATTTTATTGACAAAATATTTTAGTTTGTCTTGAATATTTTTTTTTTTTTTTTTGATTGTATCAGATAACATTTTACATTTGGTCATGTTAAATTGTGCCCCTCACTTTACCACCATATGGGGCATGTTGTCACATTTCACTTAAATTCTTTCGGGTTAAATTAAGAAAAGAGTATACACAGTATTAATGAAACGAAACCACATACTTGTACTAGACATGTGGGAAATTAATACTCTGAACCCCAAGTGGATTTACACAAAATGAGAACGTCAAAAAACGTTAGGTTGTGCCCCACTTCCCCAACTTAAAATGTTCCACTATATGAAATTAAATTTGGGACAAAAATGTCTAAACCTGTTCACCTGTGTTAAAGTGTGTGAGTATATCCTGCACTCCTCCAGTGTGGTCATGATGCCAGTGTGTGACTATAATGTGCTGTATGGACGTCTCGTGCTGCTTCAGAGCCTCACGCAGATTGACAATATACTCCGGTACCGCGCGCTCCCCTGCATCAATTAAAACTCGTCTGACAGACACACATGGACATTTAATAAACATTAATATACGCGTTACATTCATTAAATAAGTTGTACGTGGCAAAATAAAAAAGTTAATCAATTCATTTATCTTGTGCGCAGTCTGCACAGAGACCAGTGTTGTACCTTCTGCCCGTCCCGACCAGGTATGTGTTGGTCCCCTGCAGTGTCATGGGCCCCGGGTTACAGCCCAAAACACGCACCACTCGCGATGACAGCTGCTCGATACGAGGAAGAACAGCGGACATTTTCTCCCGGACTTACTCAGACTTTATATGACCCCTGAAAAAGCTCTTGCGACAGAACATACTGATAGCTGATACTAGCACATTAGACAAAAACTTCCTGTTTAAAAAAAGTCACTTTACAAAATAAAAGTATCTGAGGCTCATGGATGTTTCTTTTGATTTGATTATTTTAAATTACAATGAATGTAATGGCATTATATTTCATTAGTCTCTGTGTTCCGCTAATAGGTCATTCTTCAATAAAATAAAATAAAAAATTACATGATGTATTAGAAGGCAGTCTAAGTGGTCTGTTATGCTTTATAATAAGTTGTATATCCCAATATGATGTTCCGCTAATTCCCGTTTAAACAACTGTAAAAAAAAAAAAAAGGCTATAGCCTACCTATAAAAAAGAAAAAGAAGAAAAAGTAGTAGTTTGTGATTAATATCAGTTCAAAAGTACAACCGAGATGTATATGTATGAACAATTATGAATTAAACAGTCACATATTTTTATTGCAAATTTAGTTTTAATCCAATGAATTAGATTATGTCTCCCATCATTCACAGACATCAATGGACTGTGCGGTCCACTGTCACGTCATTTATTCATCACACTGTTTCGACGTTCGGTGAGTATAACCTTGAGTGCAGAGGCATCAAGCACTTTGTAGCGAGTCGGCGAGTGTTCGTAAGTACGCTTTTTACACAGGGGTTTGGGGATCTGAATTTTAATTAATATTTAATAACTCTAAGAATCTGCTTAAACAGTGGAATGCTATTGACTAGATGCAGTGCATAATGAGATGTTTGATATGTAAATCAATAATGATCAAACTAATGAAAATTGGGTTTGATTTTTTTTGTCAATTGTCAATTTATTTTTCTTTAACAGTGTTTCACAGGTATAGATTGGCAGTATTGTTTTCTTCTTACGATCATCTTTTGACCATCTTCAACCATGCCTTATTTTAATGAGAGTGTAGAGCAGTCCTCATCTTCTGAACTATCAGATGAGCTCATCACGGCCCTTGCTGCGGGGCGGTGGTGGGCCATAATGGAGGTTTCCGACCCCATATCTGCGTATGGGGACACTACCTCATGGCAGTGGTGTGAAACAGTGGAGGAATTTGAAACTTCATGCCCCACATCTCTGGTCTTCAGTGATTCATCTGAGAATGTCCAGTCTCTGCACTCAGGCTTCTCAGATGCAACACCAAAGTCCACAAAGCAGTGGAGGCAGAAGCAGGGAGAACCTTTGTCTGGCAGGTCCACAAAAGGAGCACCAGTGCCTACCAGGTTCCAACAGGGAGCACCTGTGCTTGTTAGTTCTGAGATGGGGAAACTCACCCCATCCCAGATCTTCAGTGATGCTTCCGAGAAGGCCATGGGCTCAAGCTTCTCAGGTACATCAATTATGACCAGGGATCAGCGAAGAAAGCAAAGCCAGAAAAAGCCACAGGAACCACCTATGGCTGCCAGGTCCTCACAAGGAACACCTATACCTGCTGCGTTCCCTCAAGAACCACATATGCCCCCCAAGTCTCCACATGGAACACCCTTGCCTGAACAGATCTCAAAGTGGCAACAACTAAAGATCCTTGAGCGGAGGGAGGAGATGTTGCAGCAGAAGCCTCTTGCCTCTACCCTAGAGCCTTCAGCCCAAGTCCCAGGAAACGTGGAAGAGAGCATTGGTTAGTCACAACTTTCTTTCAATTTAACTTAGATTTAAACAGTTAAACACTTAAATAATTGAATCTGGGACGAGTAATGTATTATTTTCAATTAATTTAACCCTCATATTGAAATAGTAGAAGTATGTCTTTAGATGATTTTCGATGATTACTCATGAAATCTGGTCAGTATTACATGTTTATATTTGTTCTTTCAACAGGACAAAGCAGGCAAAAACTAAAGATCCCTGAGCCACTGAGACAGGAGCAGCTGGAGCAGAAGCCTTATGTCTGTTTTCTTCAGGGAGCACCTGTGCTCAAAAACATCCCAGAGAAGAAAAAGCTTAAAATTTCTGAGCCACTGAGGCAGCCTCTAGCCTCTTTCCTAAAGGGTGCACAGACCCCACAGGAAGCCGCAGTGCCAGCCAGGTCTTTACAGGCAGAGTCAGTGCCAGCCGAGTCAGCAGCATTGCCCGCCCGGAAAATTCTAAGAGCGAGACGGAGGCTTGCTGAGAATCTGAGGAAGAAATTACTAAATGCACCAGTTCCTGTTTCTTTCACCCAGGGAGCACCCATGCCCTCCAGGATCTCAAAAGGTGTGTCTGAGCATTCAGGGGCCCCAGATGTACCCCATATCCCAGCTGACCCAAAAGAGAGCATTGGTTAGTCCCTCCTTTCTCTTAATTTTGCTTAGATTTAAACAAACACTAATCATTTAATCTGGGACGAGTAATGTATCATTTTCGATTAATTTAACCCTCATATTGAAATATTAGAAGTAATATGTCTTTAGATTTTCTCAGAGAATTACTCATGAAATCTGGTCAGCATTACATGTTTATATTTGTTCTTTCAACAGGACAAAGCAGGCAAAAACTAAAGATCCCTGAGCCACTGAGGCAGGAGCAGCTGAAGCAGAAGCCTTATGTCTGTTTTCTTCAGGGAGCACCTGTGCTCAAAAACATCCCAGAGAAGAAAAAGCTTACAATTTCTGAGCCACTGAGGCAGCCTCTAGCCTCTTTCCTAAAGGGTGCACAGACCCCACAGAAAGCTGCAGTGCCAGCCAGGTCTTTACAGGCACCAGCAGCGCTGGCCCAGTCAGCAGAACTGCACACCCAGAAAATACTAAGAGCGAGACGGAGGCTTGCTGAGAATATGAGGGAGAATTTGCAGCATTGAAAGAATAATAAAAAATACAGGGTAAAAAAACCAACAACACAAAAAACAGTGTATTTATTTATTAATTTCAAATAAAACAATGATATAATAAGCAACAGGTTCATGAAATATGAGTAAATCTTAAAGGTTTTATATATAATGCATTATTCATTATGTACATTAAAGTGCATTGTATATTTTCATAAATAATTGTAACCAAAGTTAAAATGCATCATAACATTTATTGTTTGAATGGTATGCCTGAAATTGGTTGTTTGTCGTGTTATATACTTTATTACGTATTATAACTGAGGTTATAATTATTCATGAGACCATACAATGCATTATAAGGAGTAATTAATTTTAAAACATAAAATTTCCCCTTGTAACCTCAGCTTGAATTTATTAATTGCGGTTACACTTTATTTTAAGGTGTCATTTTTACAGTTTGATTAAACCTGTAAGTACTGAGTCATATTAATTAACAACATGTACTTACTATAAGGTTAGGGTATTGGGGTTTGGTTGCATGAATGCATAATTTACTGTTATAGTAACTACTGATGTTTCAGAAGACTGTTAACAAAAATATTGTTATATGATCATCTGTATTTATAAGTTGTGTGTGCCCACATGATTGAAAATGAATGTGCATATGCATGTTTGAACACTCAGGACACGCAGGAATTTGTGCTTTACTTCACAGACACTTGAAACTTTATTATGGAGCTGCACAGGATCAAAACAGCTTTGGTTATTCAGTCGCAAAACACACCGATAGTCTGTTAATGTTGAATTTAAATATGCACAGTGTAAACTTGGTCATACAGATGAGCTTGTTGGTAATGATCAATCTTCAATGAGGGTTTAACAACGATTACTCGTATAGTCAAAACAGACATGTTACAGAGAAACCGACCCATCACAGAATATATATTTTTTTCAAATAAATTTCACAGCATATCCCCTAATGAATCTTTAGGATCACTGCAGATATCTCAGAAACAGCCTCCTGTATGTTTCATTATTGATGTATGAGCTGCTATTTTGGTCAGGCGTCATTAATATCTGTATTAAGAGATGAATTGCATATCCATTTAGAGCGTCAGGATATGTAGAATCTAATTCCCCTATTTCCTTTGATGCGTCTTATTAAAATGAGTGAATGTTTATTGCTCTTGTGGATGTTCACTGATCTGAACTCCTCCTTATGCTCATGAAACTTCTCAATAACAGCATGGAGATCAGACTGTAATTTGCCAGAATTTTATTCGTTTACATTTTCTATGCACAAGTTCGCAGTAAGTTCATAAAGCACAACTCTGCACAAGTCTTGCATGCATTTCTACTTGCTATCCACACTGTTCGTGTGCACAGATTAAATTTTAATACCACATGAAAGCGGTAGTGCTTTTTAAGTGTTTTAGTCTCACAACAAAAGTTCAGGTCAAGTTGAACATCATGATGTAGCTTTGATTTATGAATGATTTAAACGTTTGCTTGGCTTGGAAAGGCAAAAATAGTGTTCTTGGTCTAAATCTCGCATGCAAGATGTTTACACTTTGTGTGGGTCTCTGATAATCAGAAAAACTGCAGTTGTCACACATAATCTGTAGAACACAGTTCTAAATCTGAAATAACAAAGCACATACAGATTAATTCAATAAATTCCGGTCCAATTAACTATATATTTAGAACAGATCTGGCCTTAGTTTAAATTTCTGTGTGATATGCAATCGAAACAGCAAAGATGAGAGAGTAATTAATATGAATCTGAAATAAAGAAGAAAATTATGACATTAAAAATAAAATGTCTTTCATATTCACACATAGCTAAACCAATACACAATTCCTAATTACTACCGAATATAGTCCAATCATTTTACAGACAAAATAGTTTCTTTAGGACATATATCTTCTCAGACATGTGATCAGAGTTTATATACAACCAAGAGAGAGAAACAGAAAGGTAGGAAGAAAGGAAGTATCACTGTGGCAGGACTTTGAGAATAGCGTTCACTTCCTCAGCTACAGTCGTCAGTGCAAACTCAAACTGATCCTGAGGACACAGGTTATATTTCAGGATGAAAAGATATTGTCTTTTTCAGTGTATACGTGTCTATATGTATGTAGAACTTACCTTAGTCTGAACCATGCCGGGTCTCTGGTCCCTCAGGTGCTCCAGCGTAGCAGCAATATCAATCTCTTTTGCACCTGTAAAGCACAGAATCTTGTGTCATATTTATATCAGTATATCAGTGCACTGACAGCCCACAATGTGCAAAGCATCACTTAACACCCACTGATATCTGATCTGTCTTTGTCTTTACCTTTGGCCATTTTATTCAACACCATGTCAATCAAAATGTACGTCCCAGTCCGTCCAGCTCCGTCACTAATGGAAAAAAGAAAACAGCAACATTGAAAAACTATAAAAAACAAAAAAATGAAGCACACTATGATATATTACAGATACTTTTATTCTGTAAAGCGCAAACAGGAGGTTTCTGTTAGCGCTGTCAGACTGATCTGTCACAGAAATGTTTTCAGATTTTTTTGAGTCGGCCATCTAAAAACAAGCTTTTAACCTTTAGGCAAAATGTAACAACTCGTTTCTGTCTCTCACACGACTTTCCCTCTAACGTCATCATGACAGCATGAATGTGGAAAACAGCCAAACGTGTTTTCTTCCAACCATCTGTCTTTTGCTAGTTGCGGCCAGCACATGATGAAATTAGTGTCCCAAACACAAAGATGGCGAGTAAGATTTACTCTTTCCCCGCCAGCATTTTTTTTTTCTTTAGACTAAATCCAGGGAGGTATTCCAGAAAGCAGGTTATGTGCCAAACCTGGGTATATTTAAGAGTAAGTAAGCAAATAACCTCAAATTTCAGTTCCGGAAACAGAGATTACTTTCAGGGTATGTAAGTAGCCATACCAACTCACTCTCTGAACAACTCACTCTCATAACCTGCCCTGAACTACATTTGTTATATAGTAACAGTTATATAATATACAATTATTTCTAAGCACTATTATGCTTAGAAATAATTATTATTAAACAAGGTAATGTTTAAATGTTAATTAAATTCAATTATATTTATTATTTATTTTATTGTCATCTCACACATGGATCTGCATTCAATTAATTAGCATCAAACAAACAATGTTACTCTTATTCTCAGTGAATAAACAATACTTATTAAACGGAAAGATTGAAAAAATGATTGCACAACCATCAAATACGTGGTGATGTGCACTAAGTAGGTTATGTAAATCGGCATTAAAGGGATAGTAATAAAGGCCTTCTGAAGTAAATTGTCGAATCTTTACTTAATAAAGTTTTAAATACAAATATTTTTCTTACACAAATGCATCAATTCACTTCCAAAGGCATTTATTAACCCTCCGGAGCCGTGTGGAGCATGTTATTTGATGGACAGAAGCTCTTTTATGGACTTCAAAAACAGAGCAACAGTCAATGCCATTATAAAGCTTGGAAGAGCCAGGACTTTTTTAATATAACTCAACTTTTATTCGTCTGAAAGAAGAATGTCATGTACACCTAGGATGACTTGAGGGTGAGTAAATCATGGGCTAATTTTCACTTTTGGGTGAACATTTAAACATACACTTTAAACAAAAGAAGAAGAAGGAAGTAGAATGGCACGCTTTTTCTGAGCATCTGTTTCCATGCTGAATCATCAATTCATTTCTCTGTTAAGAATGTCTTGTGTTTTAATTGGGAACATACTCTGAGTTGTCTGAACTTACTCCCGGTTTACCTTGCTTTCTGGAATACCCTCTGGTTTGAATTTCAGGCAATATTACAAAATATCAGGCAAAATTAAAGGAGTTTGCCAGCATATTTTTTTACATTAAAATGTTTTTGTAAAAAAATATAAGCATTGGTGCTGGGATGACGTCAAAACCTGGAAGACTAGTTTGCCCCTGGTTCCCTTGAGATTTTCCTTTGGAGGTTTTCAATTTACGAGTAAAATAAAGCTTGTGGTAAGCATAACTGATAAATTACACACACCCATACTGACAACACAAATTTTGAAGCAGTTATGTTTATTTTTGAAAACGTATGTAACTGATAAGACGATAAGAAACTAGTTCTAATAAGTAACTAGATAAGACAGTTTGGGGTGTGAGTGTGTGCAGTGTACGTTGTAGAACAAAATGTCAAATTTTTGTCAAATTATGTTTACCACAGGCTTTACTTTACTTATAAATAAAAAAACCCTATTATAAAACCCCACAGAAAAATCTCATGGCGGAAAAGTCTCCTGGATTTTGACGTCATCCCTGCACCGCTTGAGCATTGTTATACAAGTATAAAAATGATTTAATATCATGCTTGCTGTTGTTCATTTAGTGAACAATTGTGTTGAATACATGTCTTATTCTACTTCTTGCATTAAATATTTTAAATCTAGTTGAAACAGTGGCTGTTTTCAGGCTTCACTGACTGAAAAAGAATATCAAAATATATATCAGATAGCAGAATATTTAAGTGTGTGTGTGTGTGTGTGTGTGTGTGTGTGTGTGTGTGTGTGTTTTACTTGCCTGCAGTGAACAATGACAGGACATGACCTTCCACGGTAGCATTTGTTTACTTTCCTATTGGAAAGAAGACATACATACAATCATAAACACACAAACACACACACATACACACAGACATAAGAAACTTGCAAAGATACTTCAGATGCAGCTAAATTCTAGAGAAGACAAAAATGATAAATTAATAAAAATGAACAATACACTACCCTTCCACAGTTTAGGGTCGGTAAGATTTATCTTATGCTGAAGAGTCTCTTTTGCTCACCAAGGCTGCATTTATTTGATAAAAAAGAAGGTAAAAACTGTAATATTGTGAAATATTATTTTAATATATTCCTGTCAAGACAAAGCTGAATTTTCAGCATCATTACTCCAGTCTTCAGAGTCACGTGAACCTTTTGAAAAGTTACGTTTTGAAAAGTTACGTTTTTGCTGCTTAATATTTTTTTGTGGAAACCACGATTCAGTGTTTCAGGATTATTTGATGAATAGAAAAGCATTTATTTGAAATTGAAATCTTTTATAACATTATAAATGTCTTTATGGTGACTTTTGCATCCTTGCTGAATAAAAGTGTTTCTTAAAAAAAAACTTACTGACCCCAAACTTTTGAACAGTATAGTGTATAAAAACAGATTTAAGTTTTGACGTAAAGATTATTATAAAAGATTTGGGGATTAAATTATGCAGGACAAATCACACACATGTTTGTTTGAATCTGTCATGTTGAGGACTATACATTTTCTTCTGTTGTTTTTAAACTGTACTAAGCTAACAATATTTTATATCGAAACACAACAATTCTGACACAAAAACAACTGAAAATATAAGAAAGACAGATAGAACAGAACTACACAGAAAATTGTGTGTAAGAGGCGAAGAAAGGAGGAAATCATAGGTCAGAGGTTAGAGGTTAGCAGGCAGAAAGGTTGAACAAAGATTGAGGGAGGAGAGAGGTTGAGGGTGTGGGCTGGTATCCCAGGGTGCAGTTGGATGCAGAGTCGCAGTTGTCAATGATCACTTTTGTGACTATGCAACTGGAGCCAGTGAACTAGCTGCACGACCACAAAAATGACACTGGCAACCGCTCAGGAGCTGACACACACACGCTCGCACAACAACCAAACAACACGTGCACACACGCACCTGCGGAAGTCGAGCAGGGTTTGGCTGGTTTCGGGCCTTCGGTCGTTCAGCCAGGTGTGATAATGGAACTGTGTGACCGTACGGGTCTCATTGGTCTGCATGTTCTTCAAGTAAAAGCTTCGAACCAGGAAGTCCTCACACCAGACATGCTCAGAAACCAGATTCACCTACATTAACAAACATATTAGGAAACAAGAGAAATGTTATTATACTTAACAGCACCACACACAGCAGTGCAAATATCAGAGGATACAGGGGGACAAATAAAGAATGTAGGAAACCAAACCAAAAATGTAGTCACTGTGTTCAGAATTTGCATTAAATTGCAACTATTATTACATGAGACCTTAAAGGGGATACTCCACTAAAAAATCTAAATCTGAAACATATTTCAAAATATCTTCATGTTTTAATTCAATATTATATTTCAACTGTGTTCTGACTGAGTAGACTTTCTGAAGCTGCAGAAGGCCTGAGGGGCCTACAGATGACTTGAAGTCGTGAAATGTGCAGATCTGGTGTATCACGTGAAAAAGTGAAAAGGGGTATAAATGTGAATGGGGCAGAAAATCTGTAGTGTCTTCTGCAGAATCCACTCAGACTTGGTTGGTTTGAATAAAGCCTTTTCTGAAATAAAGATCTTTTAGGAAGAGATTTTTTACAAAAGACAAGATAATTTAAAACAAACGTGGAAAATGAAGTATACCCTGGCCTTAACAAGGACGCTATACTTAAGTGATTCTTTTGTCAGGTTTTCTACCACCAAAACAGCAGAACAAAAACCCGCAAGCAGTCGCCCTTACTCTCTGCAAGGAGAATATTTGTGCGTACGGTACCTCATAAATGTGATAGAGGTTGGAGCCTTCATCGGGCCAGTAATGGTAACACTGTTTCACACCGTTCTCAGTGAGAGGAGTCAACATGACAATCACCACACACCCGCTCTCCCAGACCATCTGCAAGAGAACACACACAATGTTACACACACACTGCATGACCACCATCTGCAAGAGAACACATACGTTACACAGACACACACTGTACACGCTCTTCCTGACCATCTGCAAGGCAACACACACACAGGCTTTTCCAGACCTTGTGTTAGAGAACACACACGACCACACTCTAACCAACACAAACCATCTATGTCAGATTATAAACAAATAATGCAGTTTACCTGCCAGAAGTCAGCCACGGTGGAGGGCAGTGGGCCCTGAGTGGCGATGTACGCAGGGTTACGAGGGTCATGATCCATCTGATTGAGAGAAAACACACAATAAACCTTTCTGCATCACATGCAATCTGGCTGAATATGATTTAAATAATAAATACGTAAATTATACTACAGAATGGGCAATCAAAACACAAAGAATGAGGTGTTCCATTTATTTGCATAGTCTGCATCGTTATAGTACCCAATTCACTTTTGCAAATCAGCTAATGCTGCCCATAACATCTAGCCTGGATGCCAGCCGAATTTAGTCCCGCCCACAAAAATTTTTGCTCGGGCAATTCGGTCTGGCCTCGATCCATAGAGGAGTAATTATGCCCGAACAGAAACTGTTCGGACCAATGAAATTGTCAGGGCGGGCTTTAGACGATGATAAGGACAGATGATCAACAGTAACGTATGTCACCAAAGGCACTTGGGTTGAATTTGCTCTTATCCTAAACGGAGAACATGTTCGTATATGCATTCACCTCCACTATTTCTCTCCGAAACGATGATCGTGTTGGTAAGTACTCTGTGTATCCTTAAATTATTTTTTACAACACTGGCAAAGATCGTTTAGACTCATCTTTTCTTGTAACGTTACTTAATCCAGCGCGCGTGCAGACAGGGTTGGCACGTTTTTATTTGCAATGGCGCGCACAATTGCTACTCAAAACTATAGCCAAAAACAATACGGTTCTCCGTAAAAAAATGGCGTTTGGTTGGCAAAATATGTTATTTTGGCAAGGTTGCCTGCTAAAATTCGCATTCCTGGGTTTATATGATCACATAATTGGGGTCGCTTCAACCCGCGGACATGGAGAAAAACACGGACTTGGCAACACAGTGCAGTTGAGTTCTGTTGACATTTGACGCATTTGACAACTAACGTTACGCGTCGCTCCGTTGGTTGTGGGTCTATCCAATTGAGGTCTTTCCTGGCTCGGTTGAAACACGCCCCATAATCAAAGTTCAATGGAGCGGTACCAGACTCATATTCTGACTAGAATTGAGTATGGCCACGCCAGGCTACATAACATCTGTACGTTACTGCACACAATTTGCACAATGCAATCAATTTCCGAATATTGCAGGTTAGTTCTGAGTGTTAGGCTAACTGCCGACTTTTCTGTTGATAATACTAATGCTGTGTCCGAAATCGCATACTGTAATAGTAGGTACTACAATTGGTTTAGAACTTACTTCTCGACTGTTAAAAAAGTATATTCTATATAGTATGGATATTGGTAGTATGATGAAATTCAGATGTACTATATCGCCATGTTGACATTATCATGTGACCTATGGCATCAGTTGTGTCGCTTCACTGCTATTCACAAATCCTCTCCTGTAGCCTCATGGGATAGAAAAGTGTTCTTCGAATGTGCACTTTAGAATTTCAGCAGAAGTAGTAGGTCATCCGGGTACTTTTCGCCTACTGCTTTTTGAATAATATGCATTCGGACATACTTTGTTGGCGTACAGTTTTTTGCATACTTTATAGTAGGAAAGTATTTAATTTTGGACACAGCATAAACAAATAATATTAAATGTGATGTAGGGTGCATGATAAATGGTAATTAAACTGCACATGTTTTGGCAAAGGTTGTGATTTTTTTAATGCGCAGCTTGTTAGTGAAGCACGGCTCTGTGATCAGCAGTAAATGCTGCTCCATCTGAAAGCCAGAGAGAGCTCTCATACAGAAACTCAAAATATGCACCTCAGGAGTACCATAACGCATCCCTATGGCCATCATACTATTGCTGTAGCTGAATAAACAAAAGATAAAAATGCTTTGATTGATTAAACATGACTTAAAAATGTGTTGTGTGCCTTATTCTATGTAAGAAGCCACATCATCTCACAGAAGAATGCTCAACTGTCGTTTTGAAGTGAGTTTGGAGTAAAAACATGTTATCAATGTTGTCTTTTGTTGGACAAGAGGTTCATAAATGTTTGATGCATGTTGCTTTTTCACATGTTGGTTATAAGCGACTCAGTGCTTTCAGATGGAGAAGAATTTACTGATCACAGAGTCGTGCTACATTGACAAGCTGCGATTTCATAATCGCAATAAGGAAAATCAGTTTATGCCTGAATATCCGGTAAATTGCGATTAATCATGCAGCCCTACTGTGTAGGCAAATTGCACTGAGAAACTTACGGTTTATTGTCTTCCTTAAGGGCACAGTGGTAATAAAGCAGGTCTCAGTTGTTTCGTTAATTGGTCCACAGACAGTTAATCATTGCCTTCTAAAGTAATTTACGCTAAGTATTTTCTACAGGTGCAGTCACCCCGGAGCAACCAGGGTTGAAGTTTCCTACACCTAGTGGTTTATCCAGTTTGATGTAGTGTGTGGTTTGCACTATAGTTTGTAGTGTGCATTTTGAGTTATAGTTTGTTGCTTTTTGCTGAAGTATGTAGTTTGGGCTCACAATTGGGCTGGCATTGATGTAGTCTGAGTTGCCTTGATTGTTCTCCAACTTCAGAGTTATTCTGCAATGATCATCTAAACAAAAAAACAGATTTTATTTACCAATTTGAAAAGCTCAATTACAGCATGGAAATGCATTTATACACCAATGGTTACAGGACATACATAAATAAACAAATATATATGTTTGACTCACAGGCTATGACTGTGCTTATGCGGTTTTTCTTGACGTTGCCGTCTCTCTGTCCGATGGTGGTGGCATTGGGCTCGGCCTGGTACGCACAGAGCGCCTCCCACTCTGACTCCAAACGATTCTTATTTTTCAGGTGGTCTTCCATATATGCCTACAAGTATACATAGAGGAACATACAGGATATTTTTGCATGTCTTTTGCCTTTATGCATTAAACCTCTTATGAAACAGAAAATCCCCCTACCGTTCAAAAGTTTTTGGTCAGTAAGATTTTTTTATTATTAATACTTTTATTTAAGGTGCATTAAATTTATCAAAAGTGACAGTGAAGACACTTACAATGTAACAAATTAATTCAATTTTAAATACGCTGTTCGTCAAAAGTTTCTATTCATCAATGAACTCTGAAAAAAAGTATCATGGTTTCCAAAAAAATATTAAGCAGCATAACTGTTTTCAACATTGATAATAATAAGAATAGTTTCTTGAGCACCAAATCAGCATATTAGAATGATTTCCGAAGGATCATTTAACACTGAAGACTGGAGTAATGATGCTGATTCTAGTTTTAAACTATATTCAAATATAAATTATACAACTATAAATTATAATAATTTTTCACAATAGTACAGTTTTTCTCGTGAGTACGTATTTTCAAATAAATGCCGTCTTGGTGAGCAGAAGAGACTTCTTTCAAAAAAGTAAAAAACTTAAATGTATTTGTAATAAATTACAAAAATAAAATGTTGTGAATTTTTAAATAAAAAAATAAAATGTAACTACGTTTCAATAACATTTTTAACTTCATTTTACAACTTTTCAAATGGGATTGAATAAATGCATCAGTGTAACATTTTTAAAATTTCATGGTTTGTGTTTGTTTGGGTGTGTACCAATATCATGTGACCAGTAGAGATGTCCATGTTGGAGTGGGCGGGCTCTTCGCTCCAGGAGGAGGTGCTAGTGCGAGCAGAGGGGCTTGGCATTGGGCCCTCACTCAACTGAGATGACACGCTATTTATACGAGAAGAGTGAATAGGCTCTGACTTCTCTACAGGAGGCTTCACTGCCATTCGCTGCCTACACAGCTCCTAGAGAGAGATGGAAATGTCATATATCAAAGAAAATCTTAAAAGAACATCTACACACACACACACACACACACACACACACACACACACACACACACACACACACACATGTTGTGTTTCCATGTTTTATGGGGACATTCCATAGGCGTAATGCATTTTATACTGTACAAACCGTATTTTCTATCCCCTACACTGCCCCTGCCCCTAAACCTACCCATCACAGGAGACATGCTGCATTTTTACTTTTTCAAAAACATCACTTAGTGTGATTTATAAGATGTTTTCCTCATGGGGACCAAAAAATGTCCCCACAAGGACAAAAATTTGGATATTGCCATCTTTGTGGGGACATTTTGTCCCCATACCGTAGGGGATTACCAGTCCACACATACACACACACACACACACACACACACACACACACACGCTCTTTGGTACCTGGTAGGTAGCAGTGGCATCAGTGGCAGGGTCGGAGCCAAGGTTGGTGAGCTTCTCTTTGAGTTTGTGATGAGAGCGGTGACGCAGACAGTAGACCACGCTGGATGCCAGCAACACTCCAGTGATGCAGATGATGGAAATCACAGTCAGAATCAGAAACTTCATAGACTCAGAGCGACTGTACTTGGTGGGAATCTGATTCAGTTTACTCCTCTAGAGAGAAAGAGAAAGTGATTTTTGAAAGTGCATTTATTTTATTTATCTACTTTCTAAAGTCTAATACAAATATAAAGAAAGGATCCTGTAGCTGCTGTCAGAGTGTTTTGTTCTTTCTATATTATTCAGACACTGGCAGAACCTTCTTGAGAATCTCTAGGCATCTTTGATGGAGAGACCCAGAGTTTGTCTTCCATTACTGTTTTTACTGTCTTTACCGTTCTGTCCCTATTCATTTTACAATTCTCACATATTCACATTTTAGCTGAGTGGAAGTGGTCTTAAAGAAAGCGCCAATGGGAGCGCTCATTTTAGCTATTTATGGAAATGTTTGTGCAAATGTAGACGTTGGTTTTATCCGTCCTATTTATTTTATTTATCGATTTGTTTTAACTCTTGTTCTAAATAATCGTATGTATTATTTATTAATCATGGTAAGACAAGAGTTTACAAAAATGGCATGTTCCAATTAGCAAGCAGGAAATGTATGTGTTTTTAAGGCAGCCATCATTAGTGGAAGATGAAGATTGGAGGACTGATCAGGGTTTTGAGGAATGGTGAACAAGGTTATTGTGCTGCTGGAGCATGCTGAAACTCTGGCCTCAATATTATGAGGTAGAGTTGGTACTGTTTTACTACCTAGCAGTTCTAGTTTTTTTGGCTGTTTTTATTGATAACCTGTTTTATTTATCTTATCCGTATTTATTTGCAGCTTTTTTGACTACAAAATCTCTCCCGTTTTACATCTTGGTGTGATTCTCCTGGTGACCGCCTATCACACAGCATCCTTTTAAAGGTTACTCAGATCCTGATTCATTTTAAATTCAAGTGCCTCAAAACCTTCTTATGATTTTATTAGATAAACCACTGACAGTCCTTCCAAGTTCTTGCAGGACTAATGGAGCTTCATTTTGAAATTTCTTTAGTTTAGAGAACTGGCATTTTTTTAAAGATCTTAATTAATGGTTCCACCAGAGTGGTGATCTGAGGAACCCGAAATGGTGCCTCGGTTTTCATTTTTACAATGATTTGATTAGCAACAGTTTTGATGCAGTATATTTGATACATTAAAATTACAGAATTGTATTTTACTCTGTTTGAGTATTAACTTGGAGAGAGGTGACAATGAGGTGGAAAAAAAGTATAAAGAATCTTACATCAGTGACTCCAGCCTCCACGATCTTGACTTTCGCCTCTTTTTCCAGTTCGTCTTTTTGATGGACTGATAAAGGGAAGAATCAGAATCAGAGAAGAATGGAGTACTCATTAGTCTTAACAGTGAATTTCATGAAAAAGCTTCTTGTATATTATCAGTTAACTCTTACTAAACTAACCTGCTACATTAGCCACATCCGTTGTAGTGATGTTCTGAGCGTTTGGACGGACCTGAAACGTCACAGCTGGACTAACAATACTATACAAATACACAAACACATAACAGCTTAGTGTCCAAAAACATGAAATATACCCTCAGTTAGTGTTTTAACCATAAAACTAACAAATACAATAAATGGCACATTTAAAAACAATCAGTCATTAAATTATTCTTAGACCCTATAGCTGTCTGAACCTTAAAGTCATGATGTAGCGACACACTTTTCTTTTGTAGTCTGATATACATCCAGATATAGATATACATCTGATATACATATACATGTGAAACAGATAATCGAAAAAGACAAAAATGTAGTGCAGGGACTTGTTTCTATCCATTGGTCGCTGATTGGAACTGCAGTGGGCGGGGTTTAAGCAAACTAAATAAGAATATCAAGTTATGATAATTTAATGAAAAGTTACACAGTCAAAATGTTTTTTTATTTTTTATTTTTTTATAAAACATGAATTTTTCACAATAAGATCAAGATAGATATACTTAATTTAACTTAATTTCTAAGCTTACAATATATTTTAAACCCACTGTGGCTTTTTTTGTGTAAGTTATCCTGTTTTGAGAAATAATTAACATACATGCATTGAAGGAGACACAAAGACACATACAGGCACCTGCACAAGTATACAATCACAACTCACGAGAGCTCTGAGAAATCCGTCATTTGAATCTTCGCTTTACGGGCCAGCAACTCCATCAGAAACAGACCCTTATCAGTGGGAAGATTCCTAATCCAGAGAGAAAAATTTACTTTTAAATGAGATCTTAAAATACATATCATATACATAATCATATCAAAATACATATACATATCTATATAACACGTTATTGTAAGGGTTATGTCTTGTTTGTTCTGTGTTTGAGTTGACATTTAAGAGTCGTTTAAACCATTTTATGCGTTTTGGCCGTTCATTTATCGCCTCTGTGTACACTACAACATTTTCTGAAAACAGTGACTGTGTCCGAAATCACCCCCCATACTCATAAATCGAGGGGCTATTTGAAGGGACAGCCATTTGTGGTGGTGTCCTAAACCATAGTGGACGTTATTAAGCACGCTCATTCAATCCCACAATGCACCACAGTAATAGGCGTACAACCAGTGTGTGCTCAATGGCTAGAGAATACCCATAATCATTCATTACCACTGCCAGTTTGCCAAGTTTAATTATTAAACAGAAAGCACAAACCTATGCAAAAGAGGCAGCCCTTCAAGCACACTCAGTGTCCAAATTCACTATATTAGTGGACTAATGTAGGGAATAGTAAATGAGGGGCGAATCGTAGTGTTTCTTTACAAAGTGACATCACCATCTATTGGCCCAGCATGAATACAGCATTTTTAGTTATTTTCACAGATCAGTGGGAAGTGCGAACCGGAATTTTTTTTGACAACATTATTGTCTGTACGTGAAAAACGCGAAGGAAAAATGTTTCCATTTTTAGCACATTGTTGTCATGTAAACTTGCCCTTAGATGATTTTTTCATTGTTTCTAGATCAGTTCCTTTGTCTGGGTTCTATAGTTAGTTGCCATAGTTTTTCATTTAGTTGTATCACAACTAATAGTATTTTAACTCTTTGATTGTTCTGTTCATTGTTTGATCTTGTTCTGTTCCCAAAAGCATCATAAGCCTAAGTTAATCGTAGAACAATTGCCATCAATGGTCTCAACAAACAACTTAGGCTTACGTTGCTTTTGGGAAATGCGGCCCTGGCCAGTAAAATACAAATTGAGAGAAATAGAAAGAGAGGGAGAGGGAGAGAGAGAGAGGGTCTTACTCTGTGTCAGTAATAATGTATCCATAGATGTCATTTTTAGCGTTGCTCTGAACATCCAACTGAAGATCTTCTACTTTCATGTTCTTGCGGTGTGGTGCAGGGTTTTCCTTCAGGCCAGAGGAGGGCGCTATAGCTGCTGCCTGCACCCAGCCCTCTACCTCCTCCACTCTCTCTATGGCCTTTTTCTGCATCCCCACCTCCCGGTGTGTTGTTCTGCTACGAACTTTCTCTACAGACACGCCCTGCCCCTTATCAACAGGCTCTGGTTCTGAGCTGGAGGTTTTATCCAGGTACTGCAGCAACTTTCCTAAAAAGCCCACTTCCTGCTAAAACAGGAAATAAACACAAGAGGGTGTAAATCTATACTTGAGCGAAAAATCCATGCATAATATTTGTTTTATATTTATATAATTTTTATTTTAGTGAAATGTAATTCAACATTCAGTCAGTTCCCTGGCAATCTGATGCACACTGTCAAGTTGTTTTTTTGGAACATCAAACTAGGTAAATTTGACTGATGCCAATATTCTCTGTTAAGCTGCTTTGTAAACATGTAAAAATATTATTTAAGTGTAAAACAAAAAAATAAATAAAATAACTGCATACATTTTATGCAGGTTTACAGATCTGACATAAATGCTGCATTTAAAATGCAGGTCTTGACGGCGAATTCCGATTTGTTGACAGTTTTTTTAATGACCAGCTTACATCTGTGACCCATAGCCGATATTTGCATTTACACCTGCCGTAACAACCCAAGGTAGATGTACTGACCTAGAAAAGCTTAGGCCAAAAGGGAAGTAAAATGACTTTTGCTTTCTGTACCATATTTTAAGGTCAGCAAAACATTGGGTTAAGCCTTCGTCCTTCATTGTGCCATTAAAAAGAATCATTTGATCATGGTTGGTGTCCACCTGATATACAACTCATATAGACAGGGGAATATCCCATCTGTTCTCTTACAAGGCAGACTCAAATGCATGTATCCGATTCATATCAGATTTATTTCCACATATGAATGAGGCCTGAAATTGATCTGAGAATGTGCTTTTTTCCTGCTTACACATTTATGGGTCATATCCAATCTGTGTCACATGGGAGGAAAAATCGGAATTGGGTACTTGAACAATGTTATGTAAATGTGGCCTAAGAGTGGACAGAAAACATCTGCATTTGTGTACTTGCATGAAGTATGTTTCTGACTACCTTGTTGTCCATGGTTCTCTTCTCCTCCCCTACTGTCTGTCCCTCTGAAAGTGAAATATCATGAACTTTATAAATGTTTGTCTACGTATGAGTAAAGACTTGGCTTTGCTTCAGATGATGTTACCTGTCACAGGCAAGATGGTTTGGACTGTCTTTTGAGTGACAGATGAACTTTCCTCATCCACCTCCCTCTGCTGCTGAGCACTGTCTTTAGGGGTCTGATCCATTGCATAACTCTCAGGATGCTGGTCGTCATATTGCATGTCTTCTCCCTCGTCCTCAGGACGCCACTGTGTCTCCAGGTCTCTGGGCATCTCTCCCTGACCTGCCTGATGTTCCACCACCTGCAGAGCGTCTGCGATAAGAACAGCAAGCTTATCCAGATCTGCTGCCTTTAGACTCTTCACATCCACACTGTGTCTTCCCACATTCCGCAGAACTTTCCAGATGAAGGATTCTGTGAGAAAGTTTTTTTTTTACATCATTTTTATGGCAAATTTGCAATGGATAACGACTTAACCCTCTATTGCATATAAATATTAAAGAAAGGTAAAACATTTTTTTGTGTATAAAATGAATCTCATTAGCTTTTTTTTTACATATATATATATTAGTTCTGTCAATTTTTTTTTTTCTTCAGTTTAACGCAATTAACGCAGCATCCTGTTGTACCATTTTGTATTTTTTAAAAGCCTAATAAAAGTTAAAATGTATAGCTTTTGATAATACTGTAATGCTGAATGGCTATAATTAATGGTCAACCCGGTCCTGCAGATTTGCACTATACAACATTAGGAAGATTAGACCCTTCCTATCAGAGCAGGCGACTCAACTCCTGGTCCAAGCTCTTGTACTCTCCAGACTGGACTTCTGTAATTCTCTTCTAGCGGGCCTTCCAGCATCCACTGTTAAACCCTTGCAGCTGATCCAGAATGCAGCGGCAAGAGTGGTCTTCAACGAGCCGAAGAGAGCTCACGTCACGCCTCTCTTCATCAGTCTGCACTGGCTGCCGATAGCCGCGCAAATCAAATTCAAGGCTCTGGTGCTCGCCTACAAAGCAACCGCAGGCTCTGCACCAGTATACCTATACTCGCTTGTTCAGACTTACACACCCTCCAGAAGCTTGCATTCTGCAAGTGAACGACGCCTAGTGGTGCCATCTCAAAGAGGCATGAAATCCCTCACTAGGACCTTTTCCTGGACCGTTCCCACCTGGTGGAATGACCTGCCTGTCTCAGTTCCAGCAGCCGAGTCTGTAGCCATTTTCGAAAAACATCTCAAGACACTTCTTTTCCAGCAGCACTTGATCAATAAAGAATAGCACTTATCACTCTATTCGTTTCTGTTTGTTATTTTTTTATAAAAAAAATAATAATAATGTTTTGTGCTAGATTCCGTGAGACTTGTTATAGTGCTTGCATATTGTTGCCCTTGACTGTTCTTGGATGCTTCTATTACTCTCATTTGTAAGTCGCTTTGGATAAAAGCGTCTGCTAAATGACTAAATGTAAATGTAATGGCTTAAATTATGAAAAAGTAGGCTACTGTCGATTGAGGCTACCTATAGGCTACTGTCGATTGACAACACTAATATATATAAATATTCCTTCTTTGTGACAAAATAAAGCAATAAGGACCAAGAAGTCGTGTTTTACAATGAATTTTACGATCTGCATTCTCCAGAACTCGCAATGGTTGAAAAATAAAACACAGATGCTGCAACACACAGACGCAGTGGCGCAGTAATACTGATGTAATGTGTCACACGTGTATGTTTGTAGAGTAACCAATCATAATCAAGGACCAGAACTATCCATTTTCTAAAAAAAAAAATATTACATGAGGAAATATCGTGAAATAGAGGGTTAAGGGTTTACTTTTTGTTCCACTAGTAAAATTGCCAGAAAAACCCCCCAGCTTACTAATGGCTCTCTCTTCACATTAAACTGTGCTTGACTAAGCTTGACAGACTCGGATCACTTTCTACTGTTATTGTGTGGAAAAGAGAAGCTTTGATAATCTGCTAAACATCTCGTTTTGTGTTTCACAGAAAGTCGGACAGGTTTTAGATGACGAGTAAATGATCACAGAAAAGGTGAACAGGTGCAAGAAGAGAAGAGAAGAGAAGAGAAGAGAAGAGAAGAGAAGAGAAGAGAAGAGAAGAGAAGAGAAGAGAGAAGAGAAGAGAAGAGAAGAGAAGAGAAGAGAAGAGAAGAGAAGAGAAGAGAAGAGAAGAGAAGAGAAGAGAAGAGAAGAGAAGAGAAGAGATCATACCATCCACAGGTGTAAGAGATTCACTGGCAGAGGATTTTGTTGATCCATCTTTTAAGAAGAGCCGGTCTGCTCTGGATCTTTCCCCCAGATTAAGCTGAGGTGGATTGTTCTTGGAAAGATACTTCTGAAGAGCGGCCGTGAGCAGGTCTGATCCCTCTTCCTGCTGAGGAGCTTGTGCCGCATCGCTCTGGTATTGGCTGAGGTCGGGGTAAGACTTTGATTGATAGGGAACCTCTGGAATGAACTCGGGAGGGGAGAAGTCAGTGGCAGGGCGTGGTTCTCCAGGGCGATAATACTGACGCTCCACCCCCTACACAGGTTGAACATTTAAAACATCTTAAAATTAATAGATTGGTAAATCACACTTGCTAATGTTTATGAATATACCAAACTATAAATTGTCCTATTCAGCCTGCCATGTTAATACATTTGCATATTATTAGGCCTATCCAGTTTATATTAATTATATTGATTTTGAAGATTTGTGTTTACTTTTATATGATAAACCATTTTTGCTACTGTGTTGGGTCACCCCTTAATGCCCAATGTAAATATCAGTCCTGAGGCAAAACCAGTTGACAACACACACACACACACACACACACACACACACACACACACACACACACACACACACACACACACACACACACACACACACACACACACACACACACACACACACACACACACACTTTACTCACCTTGTGTGATGTTTTTGGTAGCAGACCCAGGTGCTGCAGGTATTTCAGAGTCTTCCTAACCTCAGCCTCTGATGACTTCATTCTCCTTTCTCCAACAGCAGTCCTATAACCCTGTGGCCTATTGAAATATCAAGATATAAGCCATGACTGCAGAAATCACTAGGGGAACCATGGGTAAAAACGATATGTATTGTGTGATATCCAAAAACAGTAAAAAAAACAGATTTACATTTACAGTAAAAAAAAAAACTGCAGGCGGTGTTTACCAGAAATGTACTGTAAAAAATATGGAAGCAACATTTTAGGTTTTACAGGTTTAACTTAAAGTAAAAAACGTTTCATTAGCTGATATAATGTTAATATACCAACATATTGAAGTACTAAAGTCTGTTTTGTACTTTTGTAATACACCAACAACCACCAAAAACAGGTGGTGACGAGAGTCACATGATGAATCATAGCACATCACAAGCAGCTTTTCCACAAGCTGAGTCAATAAATACTAATATATATAAGGTGCACAGTCTTATTTACACAAATACTAAACACCATCGTGGTAACACATGGCACTAAAGTAATGCATTAATTAGATGTACATTCTAAAAAATGCTGGGTGAAAAACAACCATTTCTGGTTTATTTGGCAACCCAGCACTGGGTATATTGGACAGATCACATACTGGGTTATTTTTACCCAGCTTGTTGGGTTTATACATTAACCCATTTGCTGGGTTGTTTTTTGAAAGTGCATGGGTCAGTCAGTTCATTTTTTAAGGTTTTTTATTTTAAATAATAAAAATGCACTCTAACATCTGTTTAGGACAGGACAGTTCATATACAACAGCAGCCAATTGGAATCTGTGGGAAGAGAACTGGTATCAGTAGGCTGTTCCAGTTCATTAAATGACAATCTTATATATTCATTTTTGAAAAGGGTAACACTTATTGTAAAACTTCACAATTAGGTTTCATTTGTTAACATTAGTTTATTTATTAACTAACATGAACTAACCATGAGCAGTTCATTTGTTACTGTATGTATTAATCTTTGTTAACGTTAGTTAATAAAAACACAGCTGTTCATGGTTTGTTAAAGGGGTGATGAATTGAGAAATCAACTTTCCCTTGAGCTTTTGATATATGATCATGGTAATATAAGAATATCCTGTAAGTTTCAGAGCTGAAAACATTCTTGTTAGTCAAAGAAAAGCTTTTAAAGACACTAGGCCCAGAAATGATAGAGTGCTTCATACTGACATCATTGCGCGACGAAACACCGCCTCTACAGAATAATAAGCACGTGTAATTCAGTAGCCCCGCCAACCGACTCATCACGCTAGCCAGCAGCAATAAACAAGTCGAAGAAGACAGCAAGATATTGTGGAAGAACTCAGTCGCTGCATAAGCTTCCTTCGGATACTAATATTAGGAATGTGTGATACTTCATTTATTTTTAATGAAGTTCCAGCTCACGTGGGGAAGACATGTCCGTGTGTTCGCTTCATTTCACTGCGGAATAGTTTGTAAACAAGTCTCAGGTGCTGGATTTGCAGACACAGTGTTGTGCCTTCTATATTGGATTCGACAGGAATGATGCAACAAACTTATGTGAGTAAAACATCTTTTTTATATGTAATAGTAGTCCCGGGGCTATGTGTTTTCCATACGGCTACCAAAACGTCTCAAATAGTGAAATAATATTCCTTTCTTGATCTGTGTGTGCGCGCACGTGTGTCTGTGTGTGTGTGCGTGCAGTTCGTGCTTATCAACCGATCAGGTGGGCCATGTAATACAGAAATAATATTCCAATCAATCTCGGCTGGACGAGAAATAAATCATTGTGTTTGTTTGATAAAGACGTTTACGAGCCCTGTGATCGAGAGAATCATTCCGGTTGCCGCTTTCAAAACGATCCCTCCCTAATGTGAACTGAACTGACAGGGGAGCTGAAGCTCATTAAATATGCAAATCTTATCCAATCCTAGCCGTGGGCGTTTACTTCCAAGTCTCCAGTGCGGCACGCCCATCAAAACCCATCGTTCAGGAGAAAGCCTCAAAACCAGTCTAGAAAATAGCCTATTACTTATTCATTATGATGTTTTTGAATGTAAAAACCACACAAACGTCATTAGTTGACCTCAGACAACAGTATAAAAAATAAAAAGCCAGTTCATTACACCTTTAATATTAGTTCACAGTGCATTAGCTAATGTTAACAAGATTTGAATAACGTATTAGTAAATGTTGAAATTAACATTAACAAAGATAAATAAATGCTTTATAAGTGCAGTTCATTATTAGTTCATGTTAACTAATGTAGTTAACTAATGTTA
The DNA here is from genome assembly GCA_023029165.1 of Gobiocypris rarus. NCBI lineage: Eukaryota > Metazoa > Chordata > Actinopteri > Cypriniformes > Gobionidae > Gobiocypris > Gobiocypris rarus. The sequence continues at coordinate 9,189,777 of CM040915.1, read as the reverse complement.
ACTAATGAACCTTATTGTAAAATGTTACCAAAAACATATAGTTTTACCTTGTGACATATCGTCTGTCAGACATTTAAGTTTCAACCCGTCAAACGCATAGCGTGAACACAGAAAAACTACCCAGCACCGGGTAAAAATGAAAAAAAAATAACCCAATAAAATGACCAAGCAGGATGAACAGCATTTAGGTTAAAAAAACCGTTTTTTTAGAGTGTAACATAAAACGCTAATGTACATAACTGACAAGAAAAAAAACTAAGACTAACTATTTTATTGTAAAATAACATTAAATATTAGGACTTATATAGATCTACAACAGTTATTCACCGTATATAGTAAGGAAACTTACTGTTAACCAGATAAATAGGATTTTACAGTGTCATTTTTACAGTTAAAATCCCTTTCACTTTCAAAATGTCACTTTCATTCACATAATTTTTTTAATCTGAATTATATAAACTGTGCTTTTAAACTTCATACCCAGAGGACAGTTTTAGTTGCTATCAGTTATGTAAATACGTATAGAAGATAATTGAGTTTAGGAATATTTTGATGAGCGTTGAGTTCATATTATAGTCTCTGACTTTTAATTGCAGAGTGGTATTATGGTAAATCTGACCACAGTGAGATTATTGATCTTTTACAACTATATGGGAGACAAATGAGGGTCAAATAGGAGACTTAACCAAAAGCCGTTTTAATGTACAGAAAAGACTATTGCAATTATCATTTAATGCCGACTTTACTAAAAGATCCTGTTTGTGATTTTTCTTTCCTATGGCTAACTAACTGGCAAATTTTAGTGTGTTTCACCTGTGCTCTGGTAATGGAAGGGAAACTTTGCGTAGTTTGGAGAACTCGTTTGTTAAAACCTGTTGAGTGATGTCATCTTCCCAAGACAGCCCTGCAGGAACAGAATCAAGCAGAAGATATTGACGTGTGAAATAAAACGCCACGCACTCATCTTACATCAACCGTCACACGCACAGACCCTTTTATTTGATCCTCGAATGCTGAGAAGCTCTAGGAGGAGTAGCCTTTATAACCATGGCGACAGTGATGTGTGCAGTTGCTATGGTGACATTAGTGCACCCACCTCTGTGTGCCAGTCTCTGAAGCAGCATGCGGAATCTCTGCACCGTTGCTGTCGTGACGTCGTATGTGTAGACGTCTGTTAATGGAGCAGCCTCGCAGCGGCCGAACATGCCATCTACAGAGAAAATCAAATCAACAGCCTCATCCAAATTACAATGATGTGCACATATCATGGTGTGTGTGTGTATTTTTAGATCCATTAAGAGTCTCAGCTTATTAGAGACAGTAGCTAGGGGCAACTGGGACCAGCTGGAGTGCCGACACCTGCCTGATAGTAAGGTCACACCATGTGTGTGTACGCACAGCAAATTATGTTCGCATCTCTATTTTACACACACAAGGGAGAAAAATAACGTCTCTCTGTACTGTCAATTAGTCACTCATTACATACGCACAGAGGTTAGCCAATCATAACAGGTCATTTCTATAAGTAAATTACCTTTGTTATGATTGGCTAACCTCTGTGCATATGGAATGAGTGACTGTATTAATCATTCTTATCAATATACAGTAACAATAAAGTCTGTTTGATTACAAGGGTGAGAAGGTAGAGAAAATTATTTAATACTTACTACATTTGGTGTAATAGTTTTTTATACAAATTTTAAGTGGGCTTCAAGTGAAATATCAATTAGATAATTAATCATAAAACTGACGTGTATATCAGCTATTTATAAAAAAAAATTCTAAACTATCTGTCTATTAATTACCATATTGTGAAAACATATTTGCATTGATGCCAGACTAATTTGTAAAATAATAAATAAAATAATAATAAGTATATATAAAAGGATTTTACCTTTCATTTGTAAAGCTTGGCAACTATTCAGCTAAACTGCAGTAAATTGGTGAAGAACAAAATTGCTTGGTGGAAGAATTATTATTTGTTATCAGTAAATGATTACTTTTTTGGGTAACACTTTAAGTATACAGTAATAAAGCATTTGCAAGCTATAAGTTTAGAGTTAATAAACAGTTAATAAACTGTAGTTAATGCATTAATTAAACATTATGTACAAACAGCGAGTTCATTCATTGTTACTGTAATTAACTAATTATTATTGTTTAATTAGCTCATATATAAAGAGTTAGATAATGTTTTGTTAACAACGTATTACCTGTAAATAGTGCTCACTTTAGATTTGGTCACAGAATATCACAAAATGTTATTAATTAAATGGTTTGAACCAACCTTTATTGGAAATTAATTGTATTAGTATTAAGTGTTCATTAAAATGTCCACAAATCCTTTAACCCTATCCCCAAAGCTAAAAATAACCACTTAAAATTAAATAACATAATTCTGTCGATATGAAACAAATACAAATACTCATTAGATTACATTGTTATCAGCTAGGTTTAGGGGTAGGGTTAAGGTTAAGGTTAGGGGACAGAATATACAGTATAAAAATCATTATTTCTATGGAAAGTCCCCATAAAACACGAAAACCCAATGTGTGTGTGAGTCTCTCTCTCTCTCTCTCTCTGTGTGTGTGTGTGTGTGTGTGTGTGTGTGTGTGTGTGTGTGTGTGTGTGTGTGTGTGTGTGTGTGTGTGTGTGTGTGTGTGCATAATTGATTTGTAAACATTTGAATGAACCCTGAATATGAATGCAATTAATGTCCAATAAAGGTGGATTTAAAGCACTTAATTAATGACATTTTCAGACATTTTCAGATCTAAATTGAGAACTATTTATGGTTAATAAGTTGTTAACAAAGCATTATCTAACTCTATACATATAAACTAATTAAATAATAACACTTTGTTAATTACAACAAAGAACTCACCATGTATTTAATGTAATGTCTTTTAATGTATTAACTACAGTTTATAAACTGTTAAATAACTAAACTAATAGTTTGCAAATTATATATATATATATATATATATATATCTATATATATCTATATATATATATATATATATATATATATATATATATATATATATATATATATATATATATATATATATATATATATATATATATATATATATATATATATATATATATATATATATATATATTCTGGATATGTGTTAACCATGTGTTACCAAGTGTTACAAAAGTGTTACCCGTATGTTTACCAAAGTGTTACAAAAGTGTTACCCATTTTGGTAGCGGTTTGTTATTTTATAAAATCTTGCCAGACATAAGTAGTGACCTTTTTATAAAAGCAATAAGCCCTGTGAAGCTGTTTACAGTGATTTTAGAAAAGCTCAAATTTGCATCATGCTAACAACACCCCTTAGCTGTTAAAAATTCCAGTCTATTGTAATGGAATTTTGGTCATCCCTGCATTTGAAATCTATTTCTCATTTTCTCATTGTTAAAATAATATAGGCTATATATAGTAAGAATGTTTAAGTCTGATTGGCTGACACTGCCTGACCTATGTGTGAATGTGTATGATTTTATTCATATTACCGTCTCATTGACGGCAATTGAATGTGGAAACATCTCATGTGGGAACATATAATGCCAACAAAAAACTATTAACTTCAACCCATGTGGAGGAGAATTTGGAATAGTTGCCAAGCAACACAAAAACGATATTAAACACAGCATGTGTGTTTGTTTGTTAGGGTGAGAGTGTCACAGGTTCAGGGTGTGACACTGGCTCTTCCTGTTGTTTGTCCTGTCCTGTCATTTTCCTACAGCTCGTGATTGGAGTAATTAGCTTGATCACGGGCTGATCTCCCACACCTGTTACTTGTTCCATCTACCCCCTTATATACCCAGCTGTGTCTATCTCTTGTTGTCAGTGGATCACTTCTTGTCACGTTGATGTTGGATGTCTGCGCTACGTTCTGTCTTGTATCTTACCTGTGTTTTGACTTTGTATTCAGGACCCTTAGATGAGGAGTGGCAGCAAGCGTTGGTTACTTTGCTGGCTTGGTCTCGTTACTTGCTGGGCCACCCTGTCTCTGGTATCCTTGGTTATCTTTCCAGCCAGTGTGTCAGCTGTGGTGTGCACTGACAGCGGGAGCCACCAAACCGTTTCCTCAGACGGGTTACAGTTTTTGTTTTGTTGTTTTGTTTATTTTATGGTGTCTCTGGTTGGCCTGAATAAACCTCTGTTCTTTCACCCGCTATTTGAGTCCTCCCCTTCATCACCATCACGACAGAATCCACTGACCCCAAGATGGACTCAGCGGAGGAACTAGAGTTACGACGAGCTATTACTCAACAGGGCATTCTGTTGGGACGGCAGCAGGAGGAGATGTCAGCTTCTCATCATGCCATTACAGAAATGTCACGCCAGCTTGCAGATATTACCCAGCGGCTCGAACAGCTACAGCCACACCCTGCTGTGGTTCCCACACCGAGCCAACCAGACACTGAGAGAGTGAATTCCCGCCAGTCTGAACCACGCCTGAACCCACCAGCTCCATATTCTGGTGAGCCCAACTCGTGTCGTTCATTCTTATCACAGTGCTCTTTGACTTTTTCACTACAGCCCTCCTGCTTTGCGACGGAGAAGTCAAGGGTAGCATTCGTCATCATGCACCTGTCGGGGCTTGCGAGAGAGTGGGGAACAGCTATGTGGAACAATGAGCATGATTGTTGCAGTACATACAAGGACTTCTCAGCGGAGCTGTGCAAGGTATTTGACCGCTCGGCACTGGGCACCGAGGCGGCACGAGCATTGTCGCTATTACAGCAGGGTGCTCGGTCCGTATCAGAATACTCTATCGAGTTCCGTACACTCGCAGCATCCTGTGGGTGGAATGCTAAGGCTCAGTGGGACCATTTTCTTCATGGCTTAGCTGAGCACATTAAGGATGAGATTTACTCACTGGAGTTACCCCCTTCCCTGGACGGTCTGGTGGACCTCGCTATTCGGGTGGACAACCGGATTTCCATTCGTTCCCAACATCGAAGGGCGGGGCTCCCTCACAGATCCGTCAGCAACGCACAGAGCACGGGAATGACTGCATCACAGCAGTTCGGCCGATCTGAGGAGGAACCCATGCAGATTGGGAGAACTCATCTGACTGTCGCAGAGCGGCATCATCGCCTTACCAACAACTTGTGCCTCTACTGCGGAGAGGCAGGGCACATGGCAGCGGGTTGTCCCTTAAAGGGCCGACGAGATCTTTCGGAGGACGACGCACGGTGAGCGTTTCTAACACGCTACTGCCACCTGGTGGTCGGTCCACACTCCCGGCTTTACTGCAGTTTGGAGGGGCAGCTCATCGAGTGTCAGCGTTAATTGATTCTGGGGCAGAGGGTGATTTTATGGATACTGGTCTGGCTGAGCACTTGGGCATTTCTCGTTCTCTTTTGGCTGAGCCGATTTCAGCCAGAACACTTTGTGGCACACCCCTCACAAGAATCACTCACTCCACAAGACTGGTTAGTCTCACCATCTCTGGGAATCATTCTGAGGAGATTCGATTCCTGTTGATTCATTCTCCTCTGCTCCAGTGGTATTGGGGCACACTTGGTTAACTAAGCATAACCCTCACATTGACTGGGCTCAAAGTTCCATATTGGCGTGGAGCCCATTCTGTTCGTCTCAGTGTTTGGTGTCCGCTTCTTCCCTTTAATGTCTGTTTCTGTGTTACAGGAGGAACCGGTGAGCCTGGCGGATGTACCAGAGGCTTACCATGATTTGAGAGCGGTGTTCAGTAAATCCCGAGCTTCATCTCTTCCTCCGCACCGTCCGTCTGACTGTGCTATAGAATTATTACCTGGCACTTCCCCACCCAAGGGACGCCTTTATTCGCTCTCCGGTCCTGAGAGGGAGGCCATGGAGAAATACATCAGCGATTCTCTATTAGCCGGCATAATACGCCCTTCTTCCTCTCCGGCTGGGGCGGGTTCTTCTTTGTGGGGAAGAAGGATGGTTCTTTGCGTCCCTGCATAGATTATCGGGGGCTGAATGACATCACGGTAAAGAATAGCCACCCTTTGCCGTTGATGTCCTCAGCGTTCGAACTCTTGCAGGAGCAACCATCTTTACGGTTGGACCTGCGCAATGCTTATCACCTGGTACGGATTAGGCAGGGGACGAATGGAAGACCGCTTTTAATACCCCGACAGGTCACTTCGAATATCTGGTCATGCCCTTTGGACTCTCAAACTCCCCAGCGGTTTTCCAGGCACTCGTCAACGACGCGTGCCAGAGACATGGTCGACCGGTTTGTATTTGTTTATCTCGACGACATCCTGATCTTCTCCCAGAACGAGCGACCATGTCCAGCACGTCAGGCGAGTGTTACAGCGGCTACTCGAGAATCGCTTATTTGCTAAGGTGGAGAAGTGCGAGTTTCATGCACGGTCGGTTCCGTTCCTGGGTTTCGTTCTGTCGCCTGAAGGCATCCGAATGGATCCAGGGAAGGTAAAGGCGGTTGCTGATTGGCCCACCCCAGAGAATCGTAAGGCGGTCCAGCGATTTCTGGGGTTCGCCAATTTTACCGACGATTCATTCGAACTTTAGCCAGGTCGCCTACCACTGGAATCTCACCTCCACACGAATTCGGTTCTGTTGGTCAACGCAGGCTCAGGAGGCGTTTGAAAATCTAAAGAGCCGCTTTGTTTCGGCCCCCATTCTTATCAACCCTGACCCGTCGTCAATTCATTGTGGAGGTAGATGCGTCAGAGGTGGGAGTGGGAGCGATATTGTCTCAAAGGTCACCTTCAGACGACAGGGTACACCCATGCGCGTTTTTTTCTCATCGTCTTACCCCTTCGGAACGGAACTACGACATTGGGAATAAGGAGTTACTGGCTGTTAAGTTGGCGTTGGAGGAGTGGCGTCACTGGTTAGAGGCGCGGGGCTCCATTCTTGGTTTGGACTGACCACAAGAATTTAGAATATATCCGCTCCGCTAAGAGACTAAATTCTCGGCAGGCTCGCTGGGCATTATTTTTCGGCCGGTTTAGGTTTGAAATCTCCTATCGCCCCGGTAGTAAGAACGGTAAGCCCGATGCGCTCTCACGGATTTTTGAGGCTGAGGCTAGTCCCGCTTCCCCTGCAACCATCGTGGCCCCCAGCCAGGTGGTCGCGGCGGTTACTTGGGGAGTGGAGTCCAGGGTCCGTGAGGCGTTGCGCGACGTCACAACTCCCGCAGGGTGCCCAGAGAGTCTGCTGTTCGTTCGAGTCGGTCCGGACTTGCGTTCTTCAGTGGGGTCACTCTTCCAGTCTAGCTTGCCACCGGGAGCGGCTCGAACATGTGCATTAATCAGGCAACGGTTCTGGTGGCCTTCACTGGCGCAAGATGCTCGGAAGTTCGTGTCGGCCTGTCCGGGCGTGTGCGGTGGGTAAGGGCTCTAATCGACCCTCAGCAGGGCTACTCCGGCCGCTGTCAATTCCTTCGAGACCCTGGTCACACATAGCCATGGACTTTGTCACGGGCCTACCCCGTCTAGTGGCAAGACCGTGGTGCTTACTGTGGTGGACAGGTTCTCAAAGGCGGTTCATTTATCCCCTCCCCAAACTACCTTCAGCGAGGAGACAGCGGTCATTGTCTTAGACCACATTTTTCGCATTCATGGCCTCCCGGTGGATGTGGTTTCTGACAGGGGTCCCCAGTTTGTGTCTAGATTTTGGACAGAATTCTGTCGACAGCTGGGGCGACGGCAAGCCTATCCTCTGGTTATCACCCGCAGACGAACGGTCAGGCTGAGCGAGCCAACCAAGACTTAGAGAGAGTTTTGCGCTGTGTGGCATCGGCAGAGCCGTCGACTTGGAGTTCCAGGTTAACCATGGTCGAGTATGCACATAACTCACTCCCGGTCTCGCTCACGGGGTTATCACCCTTCCAGTGCTGTTTAGGCTACCAGCCCCATTATTTCCCTCCCAAGAACCCGACGCCATTGTTCCATCCGCGCACTCGTTTATTCAGAGGTGCCTTCAGACGTGGAGGCTCGCCAGAGAAGCCCTTTCCCGGACTGGTGAAAGGAACAAGGCGTTGGCGGACCGTCACCGTTCTAAGCCCCACTTTACGTGTGGTCAAAAGGTTTGGTTGTCAGCCCAGGACATACCCTCAAACTTCCCGCACGTAAACTGGGACCCAAATTTATTGGACCGTTTTACTAAGGTGCTGAACCCGGTGACGGTTCGACTCAAACTACCCCCGCTTTAAGAGAATTCATCCGGTGTTTCATGTTTCCAAGGTTAAGCCCGTTATTCGCTCTCCACTTCAGCCCCAGACCTCTGCCCCACCGCCCCAGACTCATCGAGGGTTGCCTGCCTACACGGCAGCGACTTCTGGATGTGAGACGGAGGGGCAGAGGTCATCAGTATCTGGTAGACTGGGAGGGTTATGGTCCGGAGGAGAGATGCTGGATTCGGCTCGGGATGTGCTGGACCGCGCTCTTATTGACCAATTCCATCAGCATCATGGTGAGTCCTCTGGGGACGCCAGGAGGCGTCCTGAGGGGAGGGGTTCTGTCACAGGTTCAGGGTGTGACACTGGCTCTTCCTGTTGTTTGTCCTGTCCTGTCATTTTCCTACAGCTCGTGATTGGAGTAATTAGCTTGATCACGGGCTGATCTCCCACACCTGTTACTTGTTCCATCTACCCCCTTATATACCCAGCTGTGTCTATCTCTTGTTGTCAGTGGATCACTTCTTGTCACGTTGATGTTGGATGTCTGCGCTACGTTCTGTCTTGTATCTTACCTGTGTTTTGACTTTGTATTCAGGACCCTTAGATGAGGAGTGGCAGCAAGCGTTGGTTACTTTGCTGGCTTGGTCTCGTTACTTGCTGGGCCACCCTGTCTCTGGTATCCTTGGTTATCTTTCCAGCCAGTGTGTCAGCTGTGGTGTGCACTGACAGCGGAGCCACCAAACCGTTTCCTCAGACGGGTTACAGTTTTTGTTTTGTTGTTTTGTTTATTTTATGGTGTCTCTGGTTGGCCTGAATAAACCTCTGTTCTTTCACCCGCTATTTGAGTCCTCCCTTCATCACCATCACGACAGAGAGTTTGTATTTTTTTGCGACATACCCATAGAGTTAAAATGCATTGCATTCATAATAATGTTAGACACACAAACACACTGCCGAAATCAGATAAAAAAACAACTTGAGTGCTTGATCAAATGGCAGGAGATCTACAGAGACTACAGGTCCTGAATGTGTGCGAGTGACTCACCATTAAGACAGACTTCATAGTTCAGGCACAGACCGTCCTCAAACAGGCAGCCTGAAAGAAAGAGATAAAGAGAATTTGAAGAATTTGAAAATAAAGGGCCAATGGCGACAATCAGTTTTAACATCCATTCTAAGTCCAGACCACAGCTATAACAATTATACCATTGAAAAAAAACTCTGACAGCCAATCATAATCTGTCTGACTTTAAAGGGTTAGTTCACCCAAAATGTTACATTCTGTCATTAATTCCTCACCCTCATGTTGTTCCAAACCCATGAGACCTTCGTTCATCTTCAGAACACAAATGAAGATCTTTTGATGAAATCTGAAAACTCTCAGGCCCCTCTACTGACAGCTATGCAACTACCACTTTGACGCTTCAAAAAACTAATAAAAAGATTGTAAAATTAATCTGAACTAACACTTTGAAGAGCTTGAGCATTTAAATCTAGTGTTGGTGTGGTTGATAATACAGATATGCTTTAGTTATCTTTATAGATATTTTTGATGTGAACAGGCCTTAAAAAGGATTCAGTTTTACATTTTTTGGGGGGGAATGTGGCAAGCAGGGCAGGCCAGGGCAAAGAGCCGTGGGAACAGAGCGAGGCCAGTGGTGTGAGTGAGCATCACCACCTGCACACCACACTGGTCTCGACTCCCACGGAGGAGCTCTGGAATGATAAAAGGAGGAATGACAACAGTGAAGGATGAGAGAGGACCAGGCCTGGGACATTTATTTTGTGTTTTGTTATGTTTATATGTGGCAGACGTCCATGAGGGGCTGCCGCTTTACTTTCATTTTGTAGTGTTTATTTATTTTGACATGTTGAACGCTCGCCGGTTCCCGCATTCCTCTTTTATCCTTCCAAACAACCAAAAACATCACAAAAGTGAATTTCTGTCATGGGGTATTATGGGACTTACTGCAATGTGTTTGACATTCACACACACATCATTCATAGTATATTCTGCTCACACAAACCCCCACACACCAAGTGTCTCAGCAGAAAATAGCAAATTCTCAGCCTCAGAAAATATGTGTGTGGGGTTTAGCAGTATCTGTCCTCATGTCTGATTAACAAGCCGTGAACTGCTTCGTCTGGTCATAAATAATTCTTCTTAACATCTTTCACAATTTAGTGTAAAGACAATTACACAATAAAAAGAGTATTCCTTGGAAAAACAAACCAATTACAACTGACACTTTTCAAATAATCGGCGAAATACAGCATGTGTAATGTGCAACTTACAATCTCCTTTGTAAGTCGCTTTGGATAAAAGCGTCTGCTAAATGACTAAATGTAAACGTAAAGGTAATGTTATCCTGCTAGTTATTTTTTTAATGAATAATCTTACATCTTAAAGGGATAGTTCACCCAAAAAGGAAAATTGGCCCATGATTTACTCACCCTCAAGTCAGGTGTATATGACATTCTTCTTTCAGGCGAATACAGTCAGAGTTATATTAAATGTCCTGGCTCTTTCAAGCTTTAAAATGGCAGTGAATGTCTGTTTCTGTTTTGAAGTCCATAAAAGTACATCTATCCATCATAAAAGTGCTCCACAGGGGTTAATAAAGGCCTTCTGAAGTGAAGCGTAGCATTTGTGTAAGAAAAATATCCATTTAAAACTTTACAAACTGTAGAGCAAAACAAAACTTGGTTCTCAAAAGAACTTTCCATTTAACTAGCACAAGCCTAAAAATTACATATTTTACATACATTAGTAGACATCAAAATTCTCTTTGTAAACTCAAATATGAGGGCTGTGTCCGAAAACTGGAAAACGCTGCCTTTGGAGGACACATTTCAAGGTAGGAATGCATCAAGGCACGTCCGAATACAATATAAGCTTCACTTCCTGCCTCCTGAGAGACCTTCTTCTGATCAATTTTTGAAGGAAGCATAAATGTGTCCTTGACTACCTTTGATATCCCACAATCTTATGCATTCTTGTCGGTGACAGTCGAGCTAGAAAAAGAAAGATGGCGTCTGAAAGTTGATGGTCAGTTTGTGTGTAAATGTTTGTTTTTGACTTTTTCCAATTCTGATGTCATTTCTAGTGAGAAATTAAAAGTTCTCACCAAAGCTTGCTTTATTTTGCTGTTACGCTGCCTCAGAAGTCTGTCCAAAATCAGTTTTGTGAGGTACCTGCGTGCGCTTACGCTGCCTTACAAGTAATTGCCTGATAAGGCAGTGAGGCAACAAGCCGGCTGTCTTGAGCTGAATCCAAAATAGCCCCCTATACCCTTAAATAGGGCACTATTTGAGGGGACAGCCATTTGTACAGGTGTCCAAAACCTTAGTATACATTATTGAGTGCACTCATTCTATCCCACATAATTAATTCAATCACTTGTTTTCATGTATAAGAACTGTATGAGTGGACTAAAGTAGGGAATAGTGATGGTGAGGGTTTAGCGAGCGATTTCAGATTCTGTGGGTGACATATATGTGCCCGCTTCAATGAAAACTTATAACAAAGCATTAATAGAATGGCGATTCAACTAAATTGGAACTACCTGTGCATTAAACAGTTTAATTGCACACCTTCCAGCCAATCAGAATCAAGTATTCAGACAGACCGTGGTATAAATATATATAATGTATGCTTGCCTTGTCATATTCCTATTAAAACCCCTCTGTTACTATGGTGAGCAGTTTGCATGCTCAGTTTTGGGGGAGGCGATGTGACGCTGCAGTCACAGATCATCAGAATGCCGGAGGACAGACTGTCTCCTCATTGACATCCTATCAAATGAATCCACAGACACTTATCTACTCATATTATGAGCCACAGAGGCAAGATTCCTGTGTGATCATGATGTCAGCTTCTGCATGAGGCAATGTCTGCGAGTGCAGATGCTGTTTAGTAGGTTGCTCTATGACATCCATTTTTCCATAATTAACTGTAGAAAAGATGAATGGATGGACAGACACACCATAAAATCTGTTAACACTGAAACCGCATTATTTATGAACTGTAAATTCCTATAATAACTAACTAACTTCCTTTTTTTATTGAGAATTATTTCCAAAAGGTAACTTCAAAGTGCTTAATCTTCTTTATAAACCTAATGTAGATCACTCAATTGTATGATACAACTGCTGCCAGTCTTTACTCTTAATTCACTACAGACAATGAAATAAAATTGATCAAATTAAAATGATAAAAATTGCATATAGTCAATGTCATCTATGGCATAAATGTAAACAAACAAAAATATGGAATAAACTGGAATTTTACTATCAAATTGGCCATTTAAAGTGTTAGTTCACCCAAAAATTAAAATTAGCCCATGATTTGCTCACCCTCACCTTCTCTTAAAAAAATTCTGGTTTTAGACTTCTAATTCATGACCAGTGTTTTGTTTTGCTCTATCCTCTGCGCTTCTGCTTTCGTCAAGACGTCATGCATCAAGGGTTCAAGGGTTACCTGTAAGTTGACTTGCTACCGCTGACCACCGGAAGTTAGGTATTTTACTCTATAAAGTTTTAAATATAGATATTTTTCTTCCACAAACGCAGCACTTTACTTCAGAAGGCCTTTATTAACCCCCCAGAGCCATGTGGAGTAGTAATATGATGGATAGATGCACTTTTTGAACTTCATAAACGAGGAAACAATTCACTGCCATTATAAAGCTTGGAAGAGCCAGGACATTTTTAAGATAACTCTGATTGTATTCGTCTGAATGAATAATATCACATACACCTAGGATAATTTGAGGGTGAGTAAATCATTTAATTTTTTGGTGAACCAACCATTTTGTGTAATATTTTTTTAATTGATAATCAAGTGTTAAATTAGATTATATTTTATATCAATATATATTATAATATAGGCTATAATATTTCACACACACACACACACACACACACACACACACACACACACACACACACACACACACACACATATATATATATATATATATATATATATATATATATATATAGTAAAAATGGCCTGGAATTTATATGATTAAAGAGTAGCTAAAATTATGACAAGCTATATATGAAATAGTTTAGTATTCTTACCATATTAAGATTTTGTTTTAGCCATAGCTGTTTGTAGATGAATCTGAGATTCATCTTTCAAAGACATCATCTTCTAAACATCACCTAATGATTCACAGGCATGCGCAGTGCACTGTAAAAATACAGTATGATGCTGTTTGTTTACAGTAAATTGTGTTTTCCAATACTGTAAACTCACAGTGAAACCACTTTTTAGTGCAGTTAGATACAAGAAAAGTCCTACTGTGAAGCAGTATACTGCAATATACTGTAATTTCACACTAAAATGTTTAACAGTGTATGTTATGTCAGGTTATAATGCAGTGAGTGAAATCAAAAGTGTGTTTGAGCCATTCATGCGGACTAGAGCAATCAAGTCAATATGAAATTAACATGCTGCAATCTGTTGCCATGGTTACAGTTGATGACTGACATGATGACCTTTTTCTGGGCTGGGTTTATGAATCACACACACAGACCCCGTATAAACTCTATTATTGTGGCTCATGCTGTGAGCAGGGGCGAGCTGTAATCTGTGATGCTTCATTTCCTGTGCTACTGCACACACTGCAGACAGAGGCCCTACTGAACACACAAATCAGATGTTAATGATATACATAATACTATCAATTCGCCAAAAAACAACAACAACAAAAAAAAAGGCCGTGTGACTATTATCGTCTCCAGTTCCAGACCCAGTTATGTAATGAGCGAAAGACCAGTATAGAAAGTCCTACAGCTTCTCCGCTTCACATTACGGGACATGAAATAATTTTATGTGGCGAATTAAGATTTTTTTAAAAGACTAGAGCCACTTTTGGGTCAACCTGTGCTGTTTTTGTGCGGAATTAAGATTATTTATGATAGTCTCTTTCTTTATCGTCTCAGTACTGGAGAATCCAAGCATCCACACGCCAGAAAACTGTTATTCTGCCTAAAACACACAAGGAAATGTATAACCATAGGAAACGTCTCAGAAGAGAGACGTTGAGTTCTTATCAGCGCGCGAATATAACGACAATTATTGACATGGCGCGCGCTTCATTTCGCCCTTTCCGTACGGAAACGCGCGCGCGCGCACACACACACACACACACACACACTATAAAACACTTACCGAATTTTCGATCTGCCGCGGAGGCGAGACTGGCCCGAAAGGCAAGTATGGCGAGAAACAGGTGAAACGATTCCATCCTTCCGATCACGCGTCCATGTCACCAGCGCGTTATTAATCCATTCCAGCAGCGTATTTCCTTATTTCCGCGAAGTCTGATGTGATGGGAAATGGATGGAGACGGTATGGAGATAGAGGGAGAAATGGGAGAGAGCGAAAAAATAGAGGAAAGACGTCAAGACTACGCAAACCTGTCAGCGCTCACCGCAGAATCAGCACTGAACAGCAACCCGCTGCTGACGTCACGGACACACGCGCACACAAACACACTAGTGGGGGTGTTTCGTCGATAACATATACACATACACAAAAAGGCTAAAGCAAAATAAATGTTTTTATTTTTATATTTTGTGTTTCCACTGATAAATGGTATAATTTGCATAGTTACACTTAATAAATAAATGTTTTATGGGAACTATTCATAGACATGATTTTTATACTGTACAAACTATATGTTCTACCCTCTAACCCTACCCCTAAACACAACTCCCACAGAAAACTTTATGCATTTTTTAAATGTGTATATTTGTATGTATGTATGTATGTATATATATATATATATATATATATATATACACACACACATACATACACATTATATACGTATGTATAGTTATATACTTAACTATAGTTAACACCATATGTGAAATAAAATATATAAAAAATGTAAGTATATAAAACATTTTACCACTGTATTTCATCACAGAGTCACCAATTTTGTGTAATAAAACAAACAAAAGTGAAACAAAATGAATAAAAATAACTCTAAATATATTAAAACTATAAAAAAATGGACAAAAACCTATAAATTAATTTAGATTAAAATGTCTCCAAAACAGCATAGTGGTATATGACTGCATTTGTCTGTAAAATGTGGCAGTGTAAATGACATACTACCACCAGGTTATTTACTTGTACAGAAGAATTTGTTTATTAAAAGAAAATGGTGGACATCATCAAATACAGAGACTTTACAATCATATATCTGATGCCACATATCCTCTAAGGTAAGTATATTGTTGGTCATAAGGCACAGGAAATATATATACATCAATAAGGCAAGCTCAGCACAGAGGGGTGCTCTGCATACGTTTGCTTTTTGTGATAAGTATTAATCATAATAATAGGCATAATAAAATCTTTCGTAATATACACAATAATTTATATAATAAAAACACATTCTTGCTGACAGTAGTAAAGTCAAAACAGTTTGAGGTTTGACCATCTGCATACCATAAGCTCAGCGGCACTGCAGGAGATGAAACCACAACCTTCACTTAAGATCAGACCTAACACAAGACATTTTATATAACTCTGAGATGCAGATAATGAAGGAAGCACAGCTGCGAAGAGGTGGGTGAGAGGTGAACAAGTGAACATGTGACTGAGCACTATAGAAAAGCCAAACAAGAACCATAGATATGGCAGCGTTAGATATCCAGGGTCATGTGACACTAGCTGCCCATGCATGTTTAAGCACTGACAGCTAGTGCTGTGATGGTGGACGCTGAACCACACCAGAGAACATATAAACATACATATGTGAACACTTGGGTGTGCAAAACATTTAGGTGCATTTTTGGTTTAATCACACACTTAATAATGAGCAAAGCACTTCTTTGGTAGATGTCATCTGTAGACATTAACAGAGATTCTAACACTTTCAAAGCAAGCATGAGTTCAGCGTTTGTTTAACAGGAACTCTTAGGTTAATATTTATTAAACTTTTACAAATACTAGAATTCCTTTTTAATATTCCATGTATATTTATTTACAGTCTGATCTTAATTATATATATATATAAAATCTCTCCACCGTTAATTGTGGATGTTTTTAGAGTTTGCCACTCTTTGTTTAAAAGTCTTAATACATAAACAGCTAACCAATCCAACAGATGCTGCTGAACTGTATCCCTTTAAAAATCATTCTCTTTCGCTCTCTCATTCACTCTTGCTAAGTCAGTACACATACCATCAATAGAGTTTTTTTTTCACACTATAAATCTGTTAAAACTGATTAAAACTGAAGAACCAACAAGTACAAATTTTGCCCACAGGCTTAAACACATGGCTTAAATATGGCTGAGGTTTGGAGTCTTGTGTAGGGATTTGTAGTTTTTTTTTTTTTTATATGTATGTGTAGGCAGAAAAAGGTTGGTTCCTTTGATTAAGGGGATGATCGCCTCAGTCCGTCCACTGTAAGCTCATACCTGACAAACACACACACATTCACATAAAATTATGGTGTCATGTTCATGCACATTTTGCTAAATATTAACATTATTCACTTCATCCATTTTACTGTGGCAAAACAATGTCTGGGTCATATGCAGTCATGTGAAAATGTTTGGACACCCTATTGAATTCCATGGTTTTCTGTATCAGGACATAATAAAAAAATAATCTGGTCCTTGGCAGGTATTCATTTGGAAAATAATGAACATCAACACATGATATATCACAACGAGTCATTATTTATTTACCAAAAATAAAGCCAAAATGGAAAAGCCATGGGTGACAAAGTTAGGACACCCTTACTGTTGGAATTAAGAGGGTAAGTAACGGCCAGGCACTGCTAACCCTAACCCTTAACTGATCACCAGCAAATGCGATCACCTCTATAAAAGCAGAAGTTCTGGCAGTTCGCTGGTCTGGAGCATTCAGGAGTGTGTTAACACAATGCCAAGGAGGAAATACAGTGAGGAAGATTATTCAAAATAGACGCCAATCTTCCCATGAGTGGAGTCCCAGCAAATTCACCCCAAGATCAGACTGCGTAATGCTCAGAAAAATTGCAGAAAACCCAGTAACTACACCTCACACTCTACAGGCCTCAGTTAACATGTTAAATTGCATGACAGTACAATTAGAAAAAGACGGGTAAAGTATGGCATTTTTGGAAGGGTTGCCTGGAGAAAGCTTCTTCTCTCTAAAAATGGCATGGCAGCACGACTTAGGTTTGCAAAGTTGCATCTGACGAGACAAAAGTGGAGATGTTAGGCCATAATGCAAAGCACCAAGTTTGGTGAAAACCAAAAGAGCATATCAGCACAAACACCTCATACCAAAAGTCAAGCATGCTGGTGGAGGGGTGATGATTTTGGGCTTGTTTTGTAGCCACAGGACCTGGGCGCTCAGTCATTGAGTCGACTATGAACTCCTCCGTATACCAAAGTATTCTAGAGTCAAATGTGAGGTCATCTGTCCGACAGCTAAAGCTTGGCTAAAGTTGGGTCATTGGGCAAATCTACAACAGAATGGCTGAAGGTGTTGCAATGGCCCAGTCAAAGTCCAGACCTCATCCTGACTGATAAGGTCTCATGCTGTGATTAGAGCTGTGCATTAACAAATGCCCACAAACTGAAGCAATGTAAAAAGCAGACCAAAATTCCTCCAGAATGATGTGAGAGACTGATAAATCATGCAGAAAATTGCTTCTAAAAGTGGATCAAGAGGCAATGGAATGATAAGGTGTCCCAACTTTGTCACCCATGGTTTTTCCATCTTGACTTTATTTTTGCTAAATAAATAATGACACAGTGTGATATGTCATGCGTTGATGTTCATCTGAGGTTCTATTTTCCACATTTTAAGACGTGCCAAGCACTAGATGATTATGTATGATGTTCTGATACAGAAAACCATGGAATTTAATAGGGTGTCCTAACATTTTCATATGACTATATAGATACTTTGCATAAATATATTTTTTAAGATTTAGAAGATTTCTACATGGTGCATCTCATTCTCATTATTTTAATGTGAACAAATATACTAGTATTTAGCATTCTGAAGCAAGAAATATTAAATCAAAAAGTAAATAAAAATACTAATCTATTTCATGTTTCTTTTTACTTTAAAAAAGAATATAATCATTATAAATAATAATTTTCATCCCCAAAATGATGCATTTCAGGTATATTTAAACATGGCACACCATATGCATCAGAGTGTTAAATTGTAAATAACCTTTGTAAAGTGCAGTTATTAGTGAATATCAAATATTCATATTACTTTATAAAGTTATCAATATCATCATATTCATATGATTTAAAAAGGGTTAGTTCACCCCAAAATTAAAATCAGCCCATGATTTACTCAACCTCAAGCCATCCTAGGTATAACATGATGATTTTTCAGATGAATACAATCAAGAGTTATATTAAAAAAATGTCGTGGCTCTTCCAAGCTTTATAACGGCAGTGAATAGAGGACAAGATTTTGAAGCACAAAAAAGCTCATTCAATTCATTATTAAAAGGCCTTCTGTAGCGAGCCGATGTGTCTGTGTAAGAAAAATATCCATATTCAAAACTTTATAAACTAAAATTACTAGCTATTTTAGTTAATACATTTTTAAATATGGATATTTTTTCCTTACACATATGCATCGATTCACTTCAGAAGGCCTTTATTAACCCCCAGGAGCCGTATGAATTACTTTAATGATGAATGAATGTGCTTTTTTGGGCCTCAAAATCTCATCCTCCATTCACTGCTATTATAAATCTTGGAAGAGCAATGATATTTTTTTATGTAACTCCGATTGTATTTGTCTGAAAGAAGAAATTCATATACGATGGCTTGAGGGTGAGTAAATCATGGGGTAATTTTAACTACCCCTTTAAGTGCTTAATCTCTGTAAGTTATATAAAACATTTTACCATTGCGTTGAGCTCTTTGATATATCTTCAGACGTCAAGTCAACTATCACCTGAGAAACACACAATCCAAATTTTATATAAGAGTCATTTGTTTGAGGCACAACAAACTAGAGAAGAACATTCAATAATATACATTGTTTTAAAGGATTTTAAGGAAGTTTTGAACTTGTGTTGTGTTTAGAACACTGTTTGGGAGGATATTTATTATATAAATGCTTTGAGGACTGTTACTTCTGATGTTATTTATGATATGAATGTCACCTTTCCCAGCAGCCCTCTGTGTTTTGACAGGATTCCTCCTCCATTCTTCACAGCCACATCTAGAGTTCTTCTGTGCAACTCCACAAGTGACACGCTGAATTCAAACCTACACAAACACGTTTGCATGCACAAACAGACACTTTCTTTAAAAACAACAACAGTGTTTTATTTGATGCAAACACTTGATTTATTGAAATGCGAGAGCAGACTGGGGGGAGAAAGAAACTGACGTTTGATCGTAGATCGGGTTGACCGTTTTCTTTATCGTATTTGTTTTTCTGCGCCCAGAGCGCCGTTTATCAGGCAGCAAATACAAACGGACGTATGGATCAGAACCACTTTCAGTAGAAGAGATCAGATTCCTGCAAACACACACAGAAATATGAATATTTTCATATTAAATATGCCTTTCAAAAGCACTGACATAATTCATAATACATATAATTCATATGTAACTTACCTGCAGCTGTGCACCACGATAATTAGTTTGTTTCTTTGTGGACTATGCCTGATGGTTAACTGAATTTCCCCCAATGGAGCGAAACCAGGTGAGGCGCCACTGTAAACACAAAGACGGATTAAACTGTAGTTGTGGAGTTGCCATCTCATGAAAACAAGATTGAAACAATAACACTTATCCTCCGCTAAACCTAGATAAAAAGAGATTGACTGATGTTCTCTGCAAATTAGAGATGCACTGATACTACATTTCTCAGCCGATACCGATAGCCAAATATTCAGAATGATATCTACCAATACTGAAAGTTTAAATTTCCTAATGAAAACAAAAATCTCTCCCAACTAATGTTGTAAACTATACAGATAACCCTCTTATCTGGTACTTTCCTGTAATATTAGAGGTTAAAATTAACAACAAAGCCCAAAATATTATACTCAATTGCTATTAATTTTCAGACATAATAATTACAAATTAAAATATTTGTATGAAAAAATCAGTTGCACATAAACAATTTATGACAAATGTAATTAACAGTAAATAAGTTAATCCTTTCTAATGTTTTTTTTTATAGCTACCTAATGAATTGTGAACACTGGATAACTTTCCTGAGGTAAATCCAACGTTAAGTGACATTAAGATGTCTTTCCACGGCTGAAACACTGATTGAGCGTTTACATGACGAGACATGATACATTTTGGTAAGTTGTACTGTATCTTTCAACATACCTTTTGATTTTATGCCTATTTTTTGTGCTATAATTTGTGTTAAAGGGCACCTATTATGCAAAATTCTCTTTTATATGGTTGAACATAAATGTGTGTCAGCAGTACACAACCACCCTATAATGATACAAATCCACCCACTGCTTTTTTGTAAAATTCCTATAAATCGAAAGAAGTCTCAGAACAAGCCGTTTGCAGATTCCTGGCAAAGTAATGTAATTTTTTTTACATGCCCCGCCAATGACCGTTGACGGACACTGCTGTATTAGCAAAGACCCCGCCCTGAGCAAGTTGTTCAAAGTCTGCCGTTTTCTCCAGACTGGAGCAGCTGAAGCGTCAAGAATGTCTCATAAGCAACTGAGTAGTTTTGTTGTTGGATGTAAGAGTGAACATAACCATGTACTCCTGACATCAGAGCCGCTGAAGGATTAGTTTTATTTTTGAAGGCAATGTCCCCCGATATACTTAAATTAATTTATGTCTGCTTGAATCATTTCAATATAAAGGGACAATACAAAACAGGTTTTGCTAAAAGGTTATTACTCAAGGATGGATCACTGGTAATTGTTGGTGATCCAGCTTAGAGTCTCCAGAGTGATACTGGATACAGCAGTAATAAAGATGAGAGCATGCACTTTATTACAGTTCATCGAGATGATTTACGAATATAAAGTTTACCAGTTTATTAAGCACCACCCGAAAAGGCATAAAGGTCTGTATATAATTATTTACTGTTAATTGTAACTAGTGTTTCTACTTCGCTATGTATGTTGATGATAATGCAAGGAGAGAGAGAGTTTATGGATAATATTTTAATGCTCACTTGCACAGTGTTTTATTAAGCTTTTACAGTGATTTTCTGGAGTGAAAACAGATGCTTCATATTTTGTGTGAAGTACAATAAACATCATTAAACTCATTGGTAGTTTTGGCCATCATTCAGATGGGGTCCGGTACAACAAGCCTTTACTAACAGTGGATAAAAGCAAGAAAACAACATAAGTTATAACCGTAATTAAATTAAAATATACATGTTCTATCTCCATGCAGCATATATTCGCAGTTTCTGACATTATAGTGTGTCCTGACACCAAAGAATGAGCTATTGAAGTTCCACCCTCTAAGGCCGAGCGCAGCAGCTGATTTGCATTTAAAGGGACACACACTAAAATGGCATGTTTCTGCTCACCTCCCAAATTTTTAACAATTAAACTGCCAATTTTAACATGCTATAAAAAATATTTATGAGCTAAAATGTCACATAATAAGGACATTAGGAGATTTTAAATCTTGTAAAAAGGGGCATAATAGGTGCCCTTTAATGTGAAAGAAAAGACTTGCGCTCTGCGCTGACACTTGAACTGAAGCGCTACAGAAATCTGTCACATCACATTTAAAGGGATAGTTCACACAAACATGAAAATTATGTCATCATTTACTCATTTCTTTCTTTTGATAAACACAAAAGAAGATATTTTGAAGAATGTCGGTAACCAAACAGTTGACTACTATTACTGTGGAAGTCGATGGGGGCATGAATTGTCTGGTTATCGACATTCTTTAAAATATCTTCTTTTGTGTTCAACAGAAGAAAGAAATTCATACAGGTTTGGAACAAAATTTTCATTGTTGGGTGAACTAACCCTTTAACTTTTTCCCCGCCAAACATGGAATTTTCTGTTATTTGTGATAAATCGCTTCCATGCCAAACATGGAATTCTCCGTGTTTCCGTGTTTTCACGCTAGGGGACACTATTAAGCATCTTCTGAATGAGTACTGAATCTCCATATCAAAACACACACGAGTAAGACAAGTAAAGCAAGCGATCGCATGTAAGCAGATGCATATGAAAAATAACGTGATTGTCAACATTAAACATCATATGAATCAAAACTATCTAATGTTACTGTATGAAATGTGGACCCAGGACGAGCTACAGGACTGTGCAAGCATTAGGGATGTTGATAGACTCGATCTCCTCCATCTGTATGCGATCATCGCTCTGAATCTGATCTGAATGCTTTTTTTGACAAAAACTTGATTTTCGCAGCTTTTTGCTCAAAACTTTGCTTTTTTTATGAAACTTAGCCATATCAAGTGTTGATAAAAAAAGAATGCATGAAGCTAGAATAAAACAGGGTTGTTGTTTTTTTAAAAGAAGAGGGTCATCTCTTTCTTTTGATGTATTGCATGCTCAGATATTCATAAAACAAAATATTCTATGGGCTATTAAATTTTGGTGAAAATTGTCAAAAACCGGTGGCTAACAACTTTTTTTTTAAACGCTGGCGGGGTTAAGAGTTAAGAGCATCAAAACGACATTTATTGTTTGAGTTTCATGATAAAATGGACAGATTTTGACAGTTAGGACTTCTTTCTTATCAGAAGTAAAGCACAAAAATCTTTGCGATTATTGGATGGGAGGTGCGCTACAAAACCGTGGAATGGGCAACCCTGGCTTGAAGTACGTATGGGTGATTCATAGGGTCAATTAGAATCTGCATTAACGGCACTATTTTATACACTGTTAATAATACATTATTGTCACATTAACTTTGACAGCCCTTAATTCAACACAACATTTTTTTTTGCCAAAATATGTTAATATGTAAAACATACTTCTGTAATTGTTGTATTGTCCTCTGGAGCTCCTGGGTGGTGCTAGGATTGGAGATGTCAGACGCTATGCTGGGTGTCGGCTCTTTGTGGTTCAGGTTAAGCAGAGAGCCAGAAATGGCCAGGTTAGATGTGCTCCGCCCCGATTTAGCTAGACGGTTAGGCGACTCCTCCAATGGCCTCCTGTCTATTAGGGGTTCCACCCGTGGGGAGGGTGTTGGGGTGGGTTGGGTCCTGGTTGCAGGAGTGGGCTGCTGGGCTTTGGATGCCGGGGTGGGCTCTGAAACTTTGGGCTGCTGAGGGGAGGGGCTGGGGTTCACGCTGGGGCGGCGGATTTGAACTGAGGACGGCTGATCCGATACAGCCAACTTATCCATAGAGAGAATCTGAAATAAACACACATACACATATGCCTTGGTTCCTGAATTTTTTTTCTCTTTTAGATTGTTTAGATTGTGCTCTGATTGGTCGGCTGGAAAAGTGTGTTATCATTACTCTTTAAACAACTTTCGAGCATGTTTATGAAATGTCACACCCCTTCCCAGTTTCAACACACTACAAATGCAACTCAACCAGGCCTTGCCCCCTTTTTTTGCATATGCCTTAAACTGGAATTATTTAAATGAGGAATATGTACATTCCCAGATGAAAAGTCAAAACTACTATCAAGGCATTTCAGAGAGTTCAGAAACAGTGCTTACTGATATAAATAAATACAGAGCTTAAGCATTATATGTCCTTTTTAAGCAATTATTTTTCATTTAAGCTGCTTTGAGACAATATATATATTTTTAAAAGTGCTAAAAACATTAAGTAAAATGTTAGTAGGCTACAGTTTTAATTGGTTTCAACAATGCTGTGGTCACTTCCAGTTTAGTTTTAATTTTATTTAACAGACAAATTCCTATTTCATTTTATCTTAATTTTAGTTTCAATTTAAGGTTTCATAGATAAGGAATCAACAGAACATTGTTAGAACTATTTATATGTAAAATATGTCAGACCTGTTAGATGAAACTTTTAAATAAGATTTTTTGTACAATTTAAATTGTGAAGAATTCCTTTTTTACTACATTCAATAATTTAGACATTTAGCATGAAGGACAAAAATACAAATATTTATTATATATTCATTATATACTGTTTATTAATATTCTATAAAAAAGTTGTTCTTTTTATTTCAGTTAGAGCTAGAACCAGTGTTTTTTAATTTTGTTTCTGTAAGTTTTCATTTACTTTACATAATTTTTTTTACTTTAGTTACAAAATGTGTGTGAGATGTATGTGTGTGCTAGTGTGTGTGTGTATTACCCTAAGTGCCATCTTCATCTTGAGTGTAGCACCGGGTCCTGAGTTCTTGAGAAGAAATCGCTGACTGATAGTCATCTGATCCTCCTGCAGCAGCTTCGACAGAGGAAGAGAAAACGTCCCTAGGGAACACTCGTGTTTGTCATCCTTTACCTGCACACACACACACACACACACACACACACACACACACACACACACACACACACACACACACACACACACACACACACACACACACACACACACACACACACACACACACACACACACACACACACACACACACACACACACACACACACACACACACACACACACACACACACACACACACACACACACACACACACACACACACACACAGAATGTGCGAGAAACATTGTCTTGTTATATTTGCTTGCTAGCTCTTAAAGGGCTCAAGTCTACATCCCACATTTTTGACCACTGTTTGTGCTTACCTCCACTTCAAGTTCTTGACACTTTGGATTGTGGATCAGGAATGTGAAGGCCTCCTCCCAAACAGGCTCGTTGGTTTTAAATCGTGTCTATAATGAGAAGAATGAGAAGGGAATGTAAAACATTTAACCATTAAATATTTAACAAAAGTGAAAACACAAAGGCTCTGACCTTGGAATTATTTTACCATACAAAGTCCCAGTACTTAAGCAACCTTGCAGCATCACCTTCCACAGCCAGATATTGTTATACAATGACAGCTAAACATCTCTCTACTGTTAAATATAAACCCAGTGTATTTATTTATCTCTTTTCATACAAAGCCACTTAGCCGCTTAGCTTCAAACTATTTTTCATGTTTAAATTTGTACATGTGTGAATAACACAATATGCACCTCTGAAATTAAAGGCAGA
The DNA here is from genome assembly GCA_023029165.1 of Gobiocypris rarus. Taxonomy (NCBI): domain Eukaryota; kingdom Metazoa; phylum Chordata; class Actinopteri; order Cypriniformes; family Gobionidae; genus Gobiocypris; species Gobiocypris rarus. The sequence continues at coordinate 9,164,476 of CM040915.1, read as the reverse complement.
TTAAATAAAGAAGCAATCACATGTGTGTGTCAGTGTGTTTACCTTGCTCTCAAAGGATTTGTGTCCCACAGTAAACTGGACGAATGGACTGGGCACACTGGTGACCTTTTTACCGGTCTGGAGAATATGCAAATGTTTATTAACAACCCTTCCACATTCAAACACGTACTAATATCATATCATCCACAAGCACACTTACTAAAGCAAAGATCGACAAACAAACAATGTGTCATCTCAAATACGTAACAATCCGGATTACATTATTACCTAATAATGACTTGAAAAAGGATGCTTAGTAAACATACTGTATCATATTTACTCCTGTCTAATGAGTCTAAATGAACCACACCTGTAGCTTGCTGTCATTTACTATTGACATTTAAGTTGTGAATACAGTAAATATTTAATCTAAGGTGATTATTACATTATTATGAAAGTATAACCATAACATTTAAACACTACCCTCTCGGTTTCACAGAAAAGGCTTAAGCCTAGTCCCAGACTAAAATGCATGTTTGAGCTGTTTTAACTGAAAGCAACGTGCATCTTAAAATATGTCAGTATCATTGTTTTGTCTCAAGATGCATGCTAGTAATGTTGTTTTCAAAGGCACATTTATAAAAGCTACTTAAATGTCCTTATTGAACTAAGGCCTAATCCTGAGACTAATCGTCAAGATTAAATTTGAATAATATTTGAAGTATCAGCACTTAAATATGAAAACAATTTTGATACTTTAGATTAAAAAAACGGTTGATCCAGCTAATGCACATTCTGTTCATTAAAAAAGGGACCATTTAAAACAGGGGTGGCAAACTCCAGTCCTGGAGAGCCTCAGTCCTGCAGAGTTCAGCTCCAACCCTGATAAAACTCACCTGCCTGTAGCTGCCTAATAACCCTTCAGACATTGATTAACTTGTTCAGGTGTGTTTGATTAGGGTTGAAGCAAAACTCTTCAGGACTGTGGCTCTCCAGGACTGGAGTTCACCACCCCTAATTTAAAATCAGGCAATAAGCATTTTTACTGAGCAGTAGGGTGAATTCAGGGTGATTGAGACACGTTTTGCCATTGAGATGACTTGGAAAAAGTGTCCCAATCACCCTGAATTCACTCTACATGTTATGTGCTTTAAGAAAAATATAATAAGCTTTTTTGCTTTTCTTTTTGATTTTACAAACGGCAAAATTAGTCAAAATGATTGACCGTGGTAATCGGCAGAATGTCACAGATGTGGCATGTCATAGAGTTTATTTCATTCAATTAAAGAATGAAAATATTCCAATATTCTCTTAAATTAAAATAAACAACATTAGCAAAAAAAACGTATGAATGGCATTTACTATATACAGGACAGGGCAACGTAATTTCAACTTTCAAGACCCAGAAAGGTAGGAAAGACATCGTTAAAGTAGTCCATGTGACTCCAGTGGTTCAAATTTAATGCTATGAAGAAACAAGAATACTTTTTGTGTGCAAAAAACAAACAAAAATAATGAATGACTTTATTCAACAATCTCTTCTCTTCCCTGTTACTCTCTTACGCTATTATGCTCTTACTACCTTTCTGGGATTTGAAAGTTGAAATTACGTTGCTGTCTATGGAAGGGGTCGGCGAGCTCTCAGATTCCATCAAAAATATCTTCTTTTGTGTCCTGAAGATGAGCGAAGGGCTTACGGGTTTGGAACGACATGAGGGTGAGTAATTAATGACAGACTTTTCTTTTTTGGGGGGTGAACTAACCCTTTAAGCATTCTTGTATGTGGCAATTATGCAAGATCATGTGTATATACGTTTGATTCATAAATAGCTTGAATCAACTGCAATCAATGCAGAACTGGGAAAATGAGATTGTAAAGCTGGCTGAGATTTACACAAGTGAAAAGGCCTCTGTGTGGCATTCATAGAGCCTGTTACTGCATGCGGTTAATCCAAGCGCACACACAGCACATGTAGTACCTTCTGCAGACAGATCATCTTACACACAGTCACCTTGAGAGCTCTTCCTACATCTTTCTTTGTGTATGTGTGTGTAAATTGTGAGAAAACTGGTTGTGTTACCTTTTTCACTTTATTGCCCGTACCCTTCTTCAGACCTGCATTGTTGAATTCTAAAGGATTGCGCTTATTTCCCCAAGCAGAAAAGGACGAGACACACGCGCAAACAAATACAAATACAGGCAGGATTATTAGGAGGATTGCATGCAGAGTTAAATTCATAATGGCACAAAAAACACACAGACACAGATTACTCACTCATACACAAAATGAATGATGGTTACAGTATTAATGCATGGTTAATGTGACGATAATGAGAAAAGAAGAGGCCTCTGTCTTTTATGTGTAGGATTGTTCAAATGTTGAAACAGTCCTAGCAGAACACATCAGCATGGAAAGGGTTTTATTCGTTTGCGTTTGACTAGTGGTGTCTGGAGAGTGGGCAAAGGAGAAGACACAGATCAGATGTCAATGACAGTGATGAAGAAAGAATGAAAGAGAAATATAGACAAGGCAATCCAAAGAGAACCGGTCCAACCCACACTTCACTGAAAAGCAACTGCGTACAGGCCTTTATTTACTTGAACAATCTCAGTGACAGATGAAGATGATAAAACGAGGCATGAGCCGATACGGAGACAATTATGCAACAGTTATTTACGGTCCTTGAATTTGATTGGCCAAGCGTGCTAATGTGTTATAAAATAGCACTGGAGTTTGCTTGCAGCTCAGCGACACACAACAATTGATTCTGTTTTTATTTGGAAATGTTGAGCTTATTTGCTGTGCAAAGTTAATATTTCATATTAAATTTCTTACGAAACTGTTGTATAAAAGCAATATCACACTCGTTATCATTCTGTTATCTATGGCTGAATCACAGCCACTCTTGCCTGTGTGACATTACTTAATTCTTATGTATTTCAAGCAGTGAAGTGCAGAGTAAGACCCGTTTCAGTAACACTTCATTTTAAATTGTCTTTGTTACATGTACTTATTACAGTAATAACAGTAAATTATGCATAATTACAAGCAGCTAACCCCTAAACCAAACCCTAGTCCTAACCCTAAAGTAAGTACATGTTAATTAATATTACTTAGTACTTAACTGTATAATTACACTGTAACAAGGACACCTTAAAATAACGTGTAACCCCCGTTTCATTCAACATGCCCCCAAATTTGACACTCTAAACCTCTACCTTACACCCCCCACAACACCACACTACACTACTGTTCAAAAGTTTAGAGTCTGTAAGATTTGTAATGTTTTTGAAAGTAGTATCTTATCTTTAAGGCAAAATAAAGAAAAACTGTAATATTGTATTACATATTAAATACCGTAAATATTATTACACTTTAAAATAACCATTTTCTATTTTATTCTATTACAAAATGTAATGTATTCCTGTGATGCTAAGCTGAGTTTTCAGCATCATTACTCCAGTCTTCAGTGTCACATGATCCTTCAGAAATCATTCTAATATGCTGATTTGGTGCTCAAGAAACATTTTTATTATTATCAAAGTTCATAACGATTCTTTGATGAATAGAAAGTTTAAACAAACAACATGTATTTGAAATATAAATCTTTTGTAACATTATATAACGTCTTTACTGTCACTTTTGAACATGACCCTTATATTCAACGCTTTCAAAAATAATAATAATAACTACTGACCCCAAACTTTTGAGCTGTAGAGTATCTCAATACAAAAGCTGTCTTACCGCCCTGCCCCCAGTTGTGTCATTGCTGGAGTAACACAATCCCAATTGTACTCCTGTTTATTATGGTTACAAACACAATCATAATGTAAATCACTGAGGCTACGTTCACACAGTGAATGTTCGGGATTAACAAGCATATTTACTGACAGGTGCCAGTCTGTTTTGTTCTGTAAATACAACCTATTGTAATAGTAAAGTATTGTAAAAGAGAAATATAGTAAGTAAGTATTGTAAAATAATTTGAAGGTGAATTCTGATACAATTTTGAGTATGCTTTCTTTGTTGTCATATGGTATTATCATATGTGTGATTTTTTTTTTGGCAATTTTTTAATATCTTTTCATAATTAGTATAATGGAGATTATACTGATTATACTAAGTGTGTAATGTATATATGATCATTCAAACTGTGATCGGACAACCTGATCTCTAGATATCGGTATCATCATTGGCCCATAACCTCATTTAGCACTTCAAACAGGGCAGATAACCACATTCTGTTGCTCTGTGAACATAGTCAAAAAGATTTCCCTGAACTGCCTCTGACACTCTATATTCAAATGGCCTCTTTAAAGGAAAATGTACACCTTTGCACTGATAAAAAACAACTGCACACACAAACATGGCTGCATTAACACCTCTGATACAGAGACTATTTATATCTATGCAAAATGCAGGCAGGGCCTCTGTAAACACTAGCATGCCGACAGGATGAACCACGACATAAACAAATGCAAACAAAACCGTCCTCAGAGTTCGAACAGCATTACAGGAAGATTTTACATGCAAAAGGGAAGTTGAGATGTAACTATGAAACATTTGTAAATGAAGTAACCAGTTGTTAACGCACCAAATGCAGGTAAAACGCGAGCAGAACAATCTAATGGAAATGCCAGCAGAGTGACTCACAAACATTGTCCTGTAGAGGGCAGAAGTGTTTTCACAGAACACCAGCCCAGCAGAGCGGCGCTCTCTCAGACACCCACTGCCCACGTTCCCCTCAAAAACACTCTTCACCCCGAATGACAGGAAACCAGAGAAGGACAACAGAAAGAGATTGAAAGAAGAAAAGGTGTAGTAGAAGAAGTGATATCAGATGAAATAGGGAAGGTGAAGCATTGAGGAATGCTAAAAAGGAAGCTTTGTGTTTGTGTGTGTGTGTGTGTGTGTTACTACTCACTGGCAGATTTTTGGCTGAGTCCAGTAGCACCAGCAGTAATGCTGATGACAGTCCATCATTGGCCTGCCCTTTATCTGCTTTAATGCTGCTTAAAACCTGAAAAGCAACACATAAAACTTTCATCAATGTATGTGTTTGTGATATACAGTCCCTGACAAAAGTCTCAAATTGAACTGAAGTGCTGCTGAAATATATTTCTTATCAAGATTTTTTTACAAGAAATGGCTCATTTTAATGTTTTATGTTTCAGTGCAAAATGAAAAAAAAAAAATTCTAATATTCACAGCTTGGTAAAGCCCATTGAGAGAATTTTTGCAAAGACATAAGTGTTGTCGCCTTGTCATATGAGCTTCACCTGTGACTAATAATGGATCAATTAGATCTCAGGTGTGTATAAAAAGAACCCCAGTGCACTAGACCTTCTCATCAACTGCAAATAGACCTCTGCAAACATGCCTAAGATTCACCCTGAGACTAAAGTTTTGATTATCAAGAGGCTGAAGACCAGATCCACTGCTGATGTGGCAGAAACCTTCAAAGTGTCTCAGCATCAAGTACAGAGGATAAAAAAAAAGATTTGAAGAGACTGGAGACGTTTATGAAAATCCCAGGTCAGGCAGACCCTGCAAGACAACTGCTCGAGAGGACCGTTTGTTGGCTCGGAAATCCAAGACCAGCCCATTTTCCACTGCAGCAGAGCTCCACGAGACCTGGTCACCTGAAGTCCCTGTGTCAACCAGAACAGTTTGTCGGATTCTGTCTCGAAATGGCCTCCATGGTCGAATCCGTGCCCAGACGCCAGCACTAAACAAAAGACAATTGAAAAACCATGTGGCATTTGCCAAAGCCCACAGCCTGCTAAAAGGATGGACGCTGGAAAAGTGGCAGAAGGATTTTTCAGATGAATCTTCTGTTGAATTACACCACAGTCACCGCAAATATTGCAGGAGAAATACTGGAGCCCACATTGATCCAAGATTCACCCAGAAAACAGTGAAGTTTGGTGGGGAAAAATCATGGTCTTGGGTTACATCCAGTATGGGGGTGTGCTAGAGATCTGCAGGGTGGAAGGCAACTTCAATAGTCTAAAATACCAAGACATATTAGCTACCTCTTATATTCCCAACCATAAAAGAGGCCAAATTCTGCAGCAGGATTCTTCCATCTCCACATCAAAGTTCCTCAAGGCGAAGAAGATCAAGATGCTCCAGGATTGGCCAGCCCAGTCACCAGACATGAACATCATTGAGCATATGTGGCGTAGGATGAAAGAGAAAGCATGGAAGACGAAACCAAAGAATATTGATGAACTCTGGGAAGGCATGCAAGACTACTTTCTTTGCTATTCCTGATGACTTCATCAATAAATTGTATGAGTCCTTACCAAACCGCATGGATGCAGCTCATGGAAAGTCATACAAGATATTAAATTTGGATCTCACAGCACCACTACTTAATTTGCTGACATATTTTTGAATTTGCAGTAAATTTGTACAATTTCTGTATAGGCGACAAAACTTTTGTCTTGCCAAAATTTGACCTTTCTGTCTTGATTAAATGATAAATCTTTTTTCAGTGAAACTAATTTATTTCAGTGCATTAAACATAATTTGGGAGGGTTTTAGCTTTTCATATGAGCTATTTCTAACACCAATTGATGAATTAAAAATCAGGTTAATAGCAGGTGTTTCTACAAAATAGATAAGCGACACGACTTTTGTCAGGGACTGTACATTGTGGGATGGATATTCCTCAAAAAAAAAAAAAAAGTTATTTTTACTAATTTTACATGCGATAAGTTAAACATTAGGGCTCAAATCTTTGTAAATATAGGTACTAAAAATTTCAGTGACCACATTTTTCTTGGCTGAAACAGCCATTTTCTGTTTCGGGCTGAAATTAGTGACCCGAAACAGATAATTTAATTACTTCTCTGATTGCACGTTCTGACTGTGAACAGCCTCTTTTGATAATATGAAATGTTTAAACACCATATCAGCATATTAGGAAATAGTTACATTAAACTTAATATTTCACAATATTACTGTTTTATATTTTTCTTTAAGACTTCTTTCAAAATCTTATCAATGCCAAATTTTGAAGGATAGCGTACATTTGCTATTTGATCAGTTAAGTCTAAATTGTTAACAGAAGTCATATCATATCACTATGATGTGTATAAAGGGAGTGTTATGTTACCTCATCGAGTTTATCAGGTGTAGGGAGAAGAGAAAGCCATTCGATCTTCAGGTGAAGCTTTCCTTTAGCAGTATCGTCGAGTACAAACCACTGCGTGCACACACACACACACATACATATATATATAAATATATATATATAAGTAAGGGGATTCAATATATAAATATGTTTATAATAGGTTTATTACATACATTTAAAACTTTATACTTTATAATAATCATTTATTAAAGGTTAAGTTCGCTCAAAAATAAACATTCTGTTGTCATTTACTCATCCTATGATACTTTTATGGTATTTTTGTCATCGTGTCAGTTCCTTTTCACTTTCATTTTATGGAAAAGAGTGGCCAGGGCATTCTTCAAAAATCTACTATTTGTGAAAGAAGTCATACGGGTTTGGAACATCAAGCTGAGTAAATGATGCTGTTACGTTTTTGAGTGAACTATTCATTTAAGCATTGTTTCCTGTATAAACTTTTTGATCAGATATTTAAAAAACAAGCTAAACAGATGCAAGACCAAAATAACACACACACAAAAATCTTTTTTTGTACCTCATCTACTTTCTGTTCCTTCAGTAGTTCATCTATGTTGAGAGTAAGGCTGAAGAATGCAGGAGAAACATCAGATGATTAACAAACACACACACACACACACACACACACACACACACACACACACACACACACACACACACACACACACACACACACACACACACACACACACACACACACACACACACACACACACGGTTTCTATGTTTTATGGAGACTTTTCATAGACATGACGACTTTTCTACAGCACAAACTGTATACTCTATCCTCTAACCATAACCCTACCCATCCCAGAAAATGTTCTGTATTTTTACGTTTACAAAAAACATAATTTAGTGTACATTTATAAGTGATTTATCTCATGGGGACTAAAACTGTCCCCAAAAGGTCAAAGATTTCTGGTGTTTCTACCCTAGTGAAAATCTCTGAGGTGGAATTCTGAAGTATGACATCTTGTGATCATTAAATGATTGACTTAATCAATCACAGCCATTACCTTCCCAGAAAATCATCCTTATCAGTGTCCTCATCATACAGCTCTATCTCCACATTCTGTCCTGAGTGATCGTACACAAATGCCTAAAACACACACAAACACCTCCATTAGCAATTCAAAATATGTCAGTGATAGACATACCTGCTCACAAATCAGCCCCTTACCTCATATACTTCGTTCCATTTAGGGTTTAACGACTCTTTGATGACTTTGGATCTGAAGAGCTGATTACCGAGTTGAATGACACCATACGGGTCTGACTTTCCTTTTATCATACCACCCAGAAACGTGTCCTTCCCTACCAGGTCCTGTGCCTCCAGAAAGTGAATCCGCAGAATACCCTAAACAAAACACACACATTATATGATAGAAATATTATGTGTATATAGACATGCATGCATGTGAAGCGTGTATATGTGTGCGTGTGTCACCTTCGGCATAGGGAAGCGGAGTCTGGAAATCTGTGCATCATCTACAAGTGGGATAGTGATTTTGTTTGGCAGCACAAGGTAACTGTATATGATATCCTGAATAATGCCATCACACAGACCACTGTGAGCAAGAGAGGGATTAGTATAAATGATAATGATTTCAAATAAATATAAAAACAAATCAGTCAAATGCATTAAATTCAATATATCCACCCACACATCAATACATATACAAACAGCTTCAGAAACATTATTTTCAAAATACTTTTTTGAAAAAGGTCTATTATAGATCACAAGTTGTATGGACCACTTTTATTATACTTTTTTGGTAATTTATGCTTGATAACCACAGTTACCATCTACCTTCATTTCAGCTAGAACTTTTGTCTATGTAACAACAAAAGTGTTCCACCAAAAAACATTATTATATTACTTTTTTGCCTTGTCCATGTGATATTAAGATGTTGGATGATCAGGATGTGAGGATGATCTAAAACTATTTACAATAAACACATTATTAATAATAAAATGTATATTAATATTATAATTAATATTAATGAAAATGTTTAAATGTTTTGTTCGGTCTGTGGTGTAAAAGGTTGCATAAGCAATTAAAGAAAAAACCCTTAAGCAAAACATGGTCAGGTCAAAGTGTCTGAATCATTTTGGTCCCAAATTTTAATCAATTTTACTGGTAGTCCACTCTATGAAGAATTTTTGGGTATAAAATGTCACAGTTAACTTTATTTTGCTATCCTCACTTACATAAATTAACTATAGTGTCATGCACCCACTAGTGAAAATTAAAAAAAATTATGTATATAATAAGGTTCATTATTTAACATTAGCTAACTATATTAGCTAACATGAACTAATAATGAACTGCACTTATAAAGCATTTTTTATCTTTATTAATGTTAATTTCAACATTTACTAATGCATTATTAAAATCTTGTTAACATTAGCTAATGCACTGTGAACTAACATGAAGAAACCATGAACGGTTGTATTTTTATTTACTAATGTTAACAAAGATTAACTTATGCCGAACAGAGGTGTTGTTCATGGTTAGTTCATGTTAACTAATGCATTAACTAATGTTAACTAATACAACCTTATTGTAGTGTTACCACATATATACATACACACACATATATACATACACAAGGTGTATATATATATATATATATATATATATATATATATATAAATATATATATATATATGCGCGTGTGTGTTTGTTTGTGTGTGTATACACCTTAAATCCATCTATAGCATTATTTTTCGATTACATTTGCATTACTTGAACATGTATTTCATCAGAGAGAGATCCAAGAATTCAGATTGATTTCAGCTCTTATGTCTGAGCAGAAGAGAGCATGAAATGTGACTCTTCTGTGAAGGTGTGTGTGTTTTAGAGAGAGAGAAATAATATAACAAAAGACAAGATCTCCTTCGCCACGCCTAAACCACAACACAAGCTCCACCTATGATATGACTATAAAAGAGAGAGAGAGAGAGAGAGAGAGAGAGAGAGAGAGAGAGAGAGAGAGAGAGAGAGAGAGAGAGAGAAAAGAGAGAAAAGAGAGAGAGAGAGAGAGAGAGAGAGAGAGAGAGAGAGAGAGAAAAGAGAGAGAGAGAGAGAGAGAGAGAGAGAGAGAGAGAGAGAGAGAGAGAGAGAGAGAGAGAGAGAGAGAGAGAGAGAGAGAGAGAGAGAGAGAGAGAGAGACTACTCTGGAAAATCACATTAAACTCTACATTTGGTCACACACGTTGCTGATAGGGGATCCTAGGGCGGCCTTTAAAATAAACAGATTATTAAAAGACCCCGTCATCATCATCACAAGTGGGTGTAACCGTGGATTCTCTGATGTGGTCTGACAGGAAGAGCAGCATTTCTGAGACCGGAGTGAGCGTGCAAAATGCTTGTGTGAGAGACTGTTATTTGAACCACCTCAAAATACAAAATAGGTCATGTGACAGCATGTGTGTTTCAAAGGGAGGCTGGCTAATCCACTTTCCAGTTTCATGAAACTGGCATAATAACATGACTACATTTTACATAATGCATGTGTGTGATGGCTGACACGTGTCACTCACTTTATTCCAGGAATGTCAAGCATATTTGTAAGACCCGTCCAGTTTATATCCAGAAACTGAAAGAGACAGTCACATTTAACATTGTTTAATACATTATGGTTATAGATGCATGCAAATGCCTGTGTTCTTTTCCTATAAAATACATACTTCATCTTTCACAGCAGTAACAAGGATATTGATCTAATATATACATGTCAATAAAACAGTAACTGCGCACTTTTTCAGGAGTCTTGGTTTCGAAAGCATTTTTCCTTCCATAGGAACATAGGAATTTCCCTTCCAAAAATTCTTCTATAAAGAGTTAAGCCATGAACCAAACCAGACAACAGTTTTTAAGCACAAAAACTATCTGAAAATAGGAAAAAGATAAAAAGGTACAAAACTGTATATATATTTTATGAAGGATATAAATGATAATATCAAGTCTTCAGTGTCACATGATTTGGTGCTGCTCAGAAAAATGTCATCGTATTATGTAAGTGGAATTTTTTTTGTTCTGCTTATATTTTTGTGAAAACTGTGATACATATATATTTTTGGATTCTTCAGGTGAACAGCATTTATTTGTAATGGAATTTGTATGTATCAATGCAAAAGTATTTACTGACACTTTTGAAGAAAACAATTCTCTCAAAGTTTAAGATACTGATATTAAAAGACAGAAGTGTCCTTTAGATCAAAATTTGGGATCAAGACTTCCAGGTAATGAACAGCTGAGAATGAGATAATGGAATGAGACAGGTTTATGAGGAATATATTTAGGTATTTTTTGAACAGTTTCTGCAGAGCAGGTCAGAGCAGTGTTCTCTGACCTCAAGGGTGTGCGTAACTATTAAATAACAGGCACATTCTCATCATTCTTTATATTGTATGATTGTCTAATGTGGGAAATGTCAGGTATGTAGTAGAAAAACTAATACAGATACAAACACATAATGAAAGCAAGTTCTTCTGCAATATGTTTGTCTGTGAGTGTGTGTATATGTGGTGGTTAACGTACGGGTTTCTGAAGGAAGAACACAGACAGGGCACCAATCAGAGGCATGTCTCCTAGCAACGGGTCCATGATGACCCTCAACACCCCATTAAGCTACACATACAAACAACAAATAAAAGGGAAGCAAAAACATTTTGCAGTACAGTATATCACATTATAATATTTTGCATAATTAATCTGACATATAAAAAGGCACAGTATGCAAGTTTTGCGGCTAGAGGTTGCTTATTCAAAACAAAAACAAAGACGTAGCTTGATGAGGTGTCGTCTTCACCTCAATTATTATTAATTGTTAAAAATCTGTTTATTTATTAACTCTATTAATGTTACTGCGGTACGAACCAGGGTGGGGCCGAGAACCGCAAGAGCGGATTGAGTCCCACGAAGGAATGAATTACGACCAGGAACGAGGACCAGGCCTGGGACATTTTACATTGCTCTAGTATATATGCTGTTTTTATTAAGCTTATATGCCATAGTCGGCCGCTACAGCTTTTTTTGTTATGTTGTTTATGTCTATTACAATATAAAGTTACGTTTAATGTTTGCCGGTTCCTGCCTCCTTCTTCCCTGAACTTGACCTTAGTTAGTCCCGTGTCCTTTCTCTTTTTAAAGAAATAGCCCCAAGTGCTGAATTACTTCTCATACAGGTCACTTCATTTGACAAATTAAAACTCTGGCACGCTTAAAAGTTCAGATCTATTTCACATGATCACGAACATGAAGCATCTCATGACTAACGACATATTATATAGTACATGCAAGGATGAAACTATCACATTAAACATGAGTTGAGGAATTAAACTTAATGTACTATTGAAATTGATTTCTGGACTTACTAATCTTATTTTTTTGTGAGTCCCCTCCCACACACACACTCCTGTCCCACCCACATTTTGAAACAAAGTTATGCTCACCTATTCAACAGTTCACCTGTCTAACAAAAGGCAATATATTAAAGCGTCTTTGGTGTTTCCTTGGTTTTTCGAGGGTAAGGCGGATACAGTGTCATTGACAGGTGAAAGGTGCAATGAGGAGGGAGGTTACACTTTCTCTGGATTTGAACATTGTTGGAAACATTTAAGATGTACACAACTGAACAAAATATATGATACTGTGATAGTGTTTTTTATATATATTTTAAATCCAAAAAACTTACATATTGTGCCTTTAATCACATTTTTTACTAAAAATATTGGAAAGAGGACAGGGAATCACGGGGAAAGGAAGAATGAACGTGAGAAATGTTAGATTTCAAACTTTTTGGCATGAGCACTACAGCTGAATGTGTCAAAGCATATGCATACACCACAATGCATTTAAATAAAAAGAATTCTGACTTATTGGGTAATTCACATGCACTATATGCACAGGTGACCTGAGTGATCCCGCTCAGGTCATTTCCTGAGACCACCACCTCTGGAATGTTTCCTGTAACATCTCTACTATCCTCTTCAGTTAAAGGCAAAAAGCTCATATAAATAATTTAAAAAACTTTTGTTTGCAGATATGAGAAGGGACTACCATTATCTCTAATGCCTGACTCTAATCTAACAGAGCAAAGAAGCTCTTCTGGAATAAAGTTCAAACTCATAAGGCTGATTTGTGGTTGCTCTGATTGTTATCAGGGTAAAGGGGACCTGCTCAAATATAAGCACCACATAAACGTGTCACACACTTGTGTCTCTGTCTTACCTGTATGCTCTTGATTCCTGCACGGCAGTAGTATTTCTTAATGTCCACATCAATTTCAGTGTTTCCGACAAAACTACACAAATACAACAACAACAAAAAAGAGGTTGAAAAATGCCCATTAATGAGTCAGTGGTTAAATGTGTCTATGTGTACTTTACCTGATCTGTAGGTCCATAATAATCTGTCGTTTATCTACATTCTCTGTATAAACTTTCACTCCATCCACCCTGAGAGGCTGCAGACAGACAAAAAATTCATATATATATATATATATATATATATATATATATTGTATTCAAATTTACATAATTATACACTATACAAACATATATATATATATAAAAATAAACACAACAGAAGTCTTTGGTACGTCCTCAAAGGTAAAAACAAGTGCTTTATCTATTTATAATAAATAAATCTATTAATATAATCAATACATTATAATAATTTTGATATAATTAAACCATAACATAATTTGTAATTATTTATAAACAGATACAAAAACAATGTGCTTTCTTTATTTTTAATGTTTTTATGTGTGTTCTTTTAATGCAAAAAGTCCTCTTTTAGGGGAAGGTATAGGGTTTGCGATATGGTATGTCCTCATTTAGATTGCTAGGTAAACATGTGCATGTACCTTGTCCCCCATGTCTATTTTGGAGAAGGTGAAAGTACTAAGGTGCGCATTGGCCCCCTGCACTGCTGGTTCAATGGTCTCTCTGAAGATTTTATCTACAAACTGACAAATATATGGCCACATCTGATGCACAGTCTGTGAAAAAAAAGAGAAAAAAGAGAAAGAGAGAGATTTAATACTCTTGAGGAGACATTTCTAGGTTATCCTAGATGCAGATCTATTTTTATGAAACCACCACAGCACACACACATACCTTGTTGAGCCACTCCACTCTCTCCACATCTGGAAAATGAACCTGAAACAGAAAACACACTGAATAATCAGAATGTTATATTTTATTTGAATTGTTATTTTAAACACATTCAGTCTCTTAAGTAACAGCACATCAGCAGCTGACAGTAGCACACATCATAGCTATTAAAATAGTTAAAGACAAACCATGTGCAAATTCATCAGTCAACATCATTGCTGAGTATTTCAATAAAACTGCAGTGAACTAAAGACGGTCTCAAAAACGCGGTTTGAAATGGCCTTGTTCTCTACATTACAAATATGTTGTAACGAGCCAACGTGCGGGGAGTCTCAAGAGGTTATCCTGGTGTACTTTTCTGTTGATATGAAAAATCAGTTACATTTAGCAATATAGCGGGTGAATTATGTATGTTATGGTGAACTATATGCCTTTCTCCACTGACATTCTAAGTTGTTCAAAGCGTTTCTAAGGATACTGGTTTTTAGAAGGCATCTGTCTGGCTCTGAGATGGCGAACGGGAACCTGGTTTGTGTAACATTAGCAACACATTATTAGCTGTTTGACAAAGTAGTCAAGCAAAAGGCCAATCCAATTAATTACCGTTATGTGTTCCGACATTGTAGCGTTACATGAAATGCATTACCATTCTGATACATCGACTTGTAGACAAGCCTGTTTAATTCAGTCTACCTCTTCTTCTTCTGAATCAGTTTCTGGTTCAAACATATATGTCTGAATCCAGGGCCATGCACAGACATTTTGAGGGGCAGTGGCCCATAACAAAAAAACGTTTTTAGGGAGTTGCATATAAGGGGTTGAGTATCATCTTAGTATAGAGAATGAATAACAAAACCTTTTACAATAGGTTTTACTGCTAATTCATTCAATTTATGTTGTTGTAATTACTCTTCCAAAAAGTTGATTATGTGCTAATTTGATCTAATATTTAATGTTTTTGAAAATGTTGTAGATGCAAATGAGAATCGCTAAAATTATTGGATATATTTTGAGACAAAGGTCTTGTTAATGATTTTCAGTTTTGTTCAAAGTAAACAAAGCAACAGTTTTTCAATATCAGAAGAACATGTAAAAGAATGGTATTTGGGTTAAAAGACACAATAATTACTAATTAATAATAATTAATTAGTAATTATTAATAATAATTGATAATTATGACTTTTCCATTGGCTGAAATGACATGGTAAAAATCAGATGGGAAATGTCATATATCAAGTTGGGTGTCCACCTTATAGATAATCACCATTTTTATAATGAAACCATCATATTTGAAAATATGATATTTATCATATTGTATAATAAAATATCATATTTATTTGTTACTACTGTGTGTGTCTTTTGCCCCGTGCTGGTTTTGCCCCATGTGTCAGTGAGGTAAAAGCATTTATATGATTTTAAACAAACAAACAAACAAACCACTTTTATGATTTATTTTCACAGAAAATCTGTTGCTCCAGCAATGTTTAATACAGATCAGAGCGCTTTTATGGGAATCCTCTGGAGGTCCGAGGGAGGGAAGGGGGGAAGAGGGGAAACATTAGAGTGGGAAGGTATTGTGGAGAAATGGCCATATTTAAAATCACTGCATCACACGGCTAACTGCTAGGCCATGGCTCACAGCTTGAATGAACTACTTTTATTCTGATTACTGATCATATCCATTACTCATTAAATGCCCATATTATAATGACATAATGTGGCTGCTTAACTGGAACATTTTGTTACATTGCTGAAGACCAGCAAACTAAAGGTGCAAACAGAACAATCTCACAGAGAGCGACCGATGCAATTAGAAAATCTGTGGATTAGAAATCAAGAAATAAAAAATAACCAGTTTCTTGACCATGTGCGTTCTTCCACAGATGCTGACACAACACTAAACATACAGAATGACTAGTGCAGTCCGAATCACAAACGAATGACTCTTATGGAGTCAGCTCTTTTAAAGAATCAGTCATGAGTAATTGGTTTAAACTGCTCTAAAGAGTTACTCGCTTACTGAATCAGTCTAAATATTATTTATTTCTTAATGCCCTGTCTGCTTCTATGACTATTTTAACTAGTGAAATTTTAAAATATATGATAAAAATAAGCTGCAATCCGTAAGTTTTTCCTCTTTGTCGCCATCTCTGTTTGAAATCTGCAATTGCAGTTATATGTGGAATTATAATCGCTATGTGCATTGGCATCGGTTCCTCAGCGGGGACGATCGGTCTCGTGTCCTCTCATGAGGGAGCTCGGAGCCATATAAGGACGAGCGACACAAGTGAAGGACTCGCTCCTCCCACGTCTCTCGTTCGTCCACCTTGCCACAATGACCAAAATAAGAATTTTCTCTGGAAAATATAATCTGAACAAAGTCAGTTTACATGTCTGCCACTTTTGTTCTGACCAACTGAGAAAAAAAGTATCAATAAATCGTGCCACCGACGGTGATTAAATCTAATGATCGCTTAGCTCATATCACATCAAATCGTTCAAATTATTATTATAGTTATACTTTGTATTAAGTGTGTATTTGCGTTACCTGTAGATTTCAATTTCTGTACAGTCTAATCTTTTGCTTTTGGCTACAGGTGAATCTCCAGCTGTCATTAATGATTGTCGTTTAGAGCTTTCTGGATTACAATCCGCCATCAAAATTAAAAGTTGAACTATTCCAGCCGCTGTGAGAAAGGGCTATAAATGATCCACCACCTGCAGCATCCTCGCATGCGAGCCGGACTCCATACAGACGTGACGTAATAATGCAGAGATGAACGACGCCATGCTCGTATTTACTACAAGCTTACTGTTGTGAATCGGGCTAAGGTAAGGAGATAGTTTAGAACACGGGCTGGTTGATGTACCTGCTCAAATTTATTTTGGATCATCTTAACCAAAAAAAGGTTTGGACTGCAGCTTTTAAAAAAAAAACATTTAACATTGATTGTAATAAAAACTCTAAAACTAAACCTGGACTGCCTGTCACAACCCTTTTAAATGGAGTTTTGTTATAATATATGATGCTTTAACAAAAAAACTAAAAAAAACTACAGTATGTTACCAAAAATAGTTCTGTTTTAAGTAGAAATCTGTTAAATTCCCTAAACATTTCTATCCCCATGTTGTCGGCCGTTTCTTTGATTTTAATGGTAGCGTTCTAGTGGTGTCGCATCAAGCTGCTCGCTCGCGGTGTCCCTCTCTGGCTCTTCATCTTACTTTCATCAACATGGAGTAGAGTAAACCGGGTTAAGGAGAAAGGACCTATATGGAAAGATGTGGCACAAAAGCATGTGAGCGAGAGATATCATGCCAGGAAAACCAAATGGAAAATCCCTGACTTGTCTTTGGCTCCATTTCTTTCTCATATTTTCCGGGGAGAAAGCCAGTCTATGACTCAAAGCTGTGCTATTTCCTGATTATATGCGCAGAGAGCATACAACAGCTAAAGTTAGCCTGCTAATTCCCATAGCCTGTCAGACAGCAGTCGAAGCTGATCTGATCTGATATTACAAAGACTGCTTCTGCCTTATCTCTGCCACAAACACACATGCCTCTTAAGGCAAGAGCTAAGAAAGCATTGATGGGGGTCAAAGTATCAGTCACAGACACATTGTGAATATATATTTAATATTATTATTTACCAAACTGTCTGTTTTTATAACATCAATCCCTAAACACAGTAAAAATGAGAATTGGTTTGACATGAGGCAGAAACTTCCATACAGTACTTCCAGTTACAATAGTGCAGTTTTGACAGGATGACACAGGCAGCTAGTCTAAGCACGTATTCATGAAGAGAAGAAGACACGTTAACACGCTGACCAACAGCAGTAATGTGTGTGTGTGGGGATTCATGGGCGTGGGAGCGTGGATGTGTGCATCTGTGTAAGATCTGATCTGTTAAGCAATATCATTTCCTATCCAAGCAAACAACTTTGTCATATACAACCCAGTTGAGAAACAAACATGCCCATTCTGGGAGTAACTGTAGCAACCAGGAAGAACTTCATTTAGATAGATTTGACCTCACCTGACCCCTAAATCAGGGGTTCACAACACTCTGCCCCTTGATGTCCACTTTCCTGCAGTTTAACTGCAACCTTGATCAATCTCACCTTCATATCATTTTCTAGTAATCCTGAAGGCCTTGATTAGCTTGTTCAGGTGTGTTAGGGTTGGGCAAAACTCTGAGCGAATTCCAATCGGATGTGAGCATCCCTATGCCCTACTCACTCCGAAGGGCAGAGCCCTTGAAGTGAGGACTTTGTAGGAAGCAGTGTACTTGCTTCATTAGGGAGGACAACTGCTGCGTCCAAAAACACATACTATGTACTACATTTGGTTATAGTATGTGAATGTGTGTATTCTGGACGTACTACATTCGCCATGCTGTCATTATCATGTGACCTACAGCGTCGGTTACATCACTTCACTTAAATTCACAAATCCTCTCCCATGGTCTCATGGGATAGTAAAACATCCATCAAATGCACACTTCAGAATCTCCGGAAGTAGTAGGTCATCCGGGTACATGTGGCCTACTGTTTTATGCATTCTATGAATCTGGACATACTACTCGGCTCAAATACTGTTTTTTCACCAACTATACATTATGGAAGTAGGCATATTTGAACACAACGAAAGTAATTTCCTCATTATCTTCATCTGGAATGTTACCTTGACTAAGCAGTGTGGTGTCCATCACACCATTATCTGTTCTTACAAGAGGAATGTCTTACTATTGCTGTTAGCATACTTGCTGCAAACAAATATACATTTTATAAATGAAGTTTATTCTAAATATTCTGTTTATACGTTAACCCCAACTCTCTCATCATCTAGCTTTAAAATTAATCCCTGATCATAAACGATAAATTACTTTCTTGAAGCAACCATGGCATGTACCCTTCACTAACGGACTAGTGGAAGGGCCCTTCATGAAGGGATTCAGGAATTCACTTTTGTTTGAAATGCCCCACCAAGAGGACCTCGAGGGCCAGAGTTGAGAACCGCTGCCCTATGAATCACGCCGAGGTTTAGATTTGATTGTGACCTCAATGAAGGACTGACAGCTAGAGCTGCTTAATGATTTGGTGAGGTCTGCCGAAATGACTGCTGAACAGGTCAAAGGGCATTTACTGTTTTTTTAGCTGGGCAGCATGTGTCAGATAGGCAGCATGCCAGACAGTCAACGTGTCAGACTCAATGCAAGAAACTGATAGGACGGTATTATTTTTGTTTACTAGTGGAACTTAAAGAGCACAAGACATACAAAAATACACAAAATCGCAGGACAGAACAGTGAGGATGCACTTAATGCTAATGTCAGCTCTTTTTTAATTTAGTCTTAGTCCAGTGTCAAGTCAAGTTTGGATGTCTGGCATTTAAGTCTCGTTTTAATCAATGAAAACAGTCACATATGCTGCATAATGGTTTTTACATTTCATCAGAATATAAAGCAAAAATCAAGAGAATATTAATTCATATGCATAGTTTATTTTACCTTATGTAATGTACTGATTTATTATGGGCTATTTATAATATAAATTAACACTCTCTGTCTAGTGTCTACATTATGAAAACTGGTAAAAGAAGGAACTTCTCAAATTAAAACGGTGAAATTCAATAATTCCAAATTACGTTAAAGTTTTTATATTAAAACAACAGCAAAAAGATTTTGTAGAGTCACACAGCGGTGGTATAAGTGAACATGGTTGCCAGATTGCAAAGATTAAGTAAAACACAAGGTAGAAAATCTATCTTTTTAAGAGAAAATCTCTGATTGGGTAATTTAAAATCTGGCAACCACATGTATGAACGCTCATATAGGCTTGTTAAAAACAATATGTAATATTCTGTCCCCTCTTTTTGTGACAAAAACAGAGAAATTTTGGTTACATTTTTATTTTTTGACTACATTTTAGTCTTGTCTTTTTTCTTCAATATACCCATACAGTCACAGTTACATTTTAATGACGTAGGTATCATGGGAAAAAAGGCCGTCAAGGAACATTTTTGTCATAGATTTGTTAACAAAATTAAAACTAGGATGATCCTTCCCCAACACCAGACAAAGAGACAGAAAGATAGTCAGACAAGACAGATAATCAGTCAGACAGGTGATCAGGGATGCACTAATGTTGAAATTAAATAATTATTCAAAAATTATGTTAATGTTTTGGCCAATGATGATATTAAAATGTTATACTATTTTGTCTAAAAAAATTAAAATAAAATTATTAGTGGGCCTATTAAATTCTAGTGAATTTAGGCATCACATGTAATGCATAATACTATATAATGTAATAACTAGTGTTATTGAAGATTCATTTTAAGTGAGTGTTAGATGACTGCAAAGGTAATCTAAAATGTTAAAAAAGGAAATGAGCATGCACAAACAGATTATTTATATCCAATATGGACCGATCCCAACAAATTAGTAATGCCAGTTGACAACTAATATATATCATGCGCCATGAAACCAAAAAGACTTTTAGCAGAATATTCAGGCTTGAATTTATATGGGTTTTTAAGCGGGTGAATAAATTGTGACAATTGTTGTATTATCTAAACCTAAATACAAAAGCTCTATGTTCTTCTCACGTGATCAATAAGAGTTTGATAGAGTTGATGAATGGTGAAGTAAACAAGCATCTCTGTTGAGAGAGAAAGGACAGACTGACACCCCTCAGCAATTTACAGACAGCGGATGACGAGATGAATGAGGCTGGCGATGGAGAGATCTGTGGATCTAAATGAGTTCTTGTTTATTCGGTAAAGAGAAATTGCATGAGGAGAGAAAAACACTGTCCTAAAAGGTCACAGTGTTTCCTGAAAGAACAAGATGATGGCTGTGGCTGCAAATCAATGTAGAAGATGGAAAAAAAAAAAACTTGGAGTTTAGCAATGTATTGGAAAGAGCCATCCATTAGCACTTAATACAGAAAAAGAATCTGAACAAACACACACTCTGAATGTAATTTAAAACTTGAGGCAGTCTCAGACAAACAACAAAGACTCTACAGAGCTCGAGCTGACTTTGATCAGATACAGTAAAGCAAACATACTGTAATAAATCTATTGGACACACACACACACACACACACACACACACACACACACACACAGTAAAGGCCCTTTCACACAGAACGTAATAAGATAAAGCTAAGCGAATAAAAGGTGTCGCTTGGATTAAACACTTTTGTAATAGTCAGATGGAGCCATTTTGTTGTATTTTAAGGCACTGCTTTATTAGACTTTACACTCAAAAAATTAATTTGTTGAATTTTCTTAAAAAAAACAGCATCATATTGAGTAAGTTTTACAAATAACAATTTAGTTATATGAACAAAAGAATGTCAAAACAAGCTGAGAAAATGTCTTTAAGTAAATACAAACCATTTGAATTTGTCACTGTTACATAATATTTATATGTGCAGTTTACTTAACAATGTTATGTTACATTTATAAAAGTTTATTATTGTTAAGTGGACACATTTATCGATTTAAATTACCTTATTGAATTAACTACTTCTTCTACAAGGGAATGTTTAAAAACAAAATAAAAAAAATAACTTAATTGAGAGCAGGACGTCCATCCAATAGATGTGTGTATATGAGTGCCCACAGTCTAAACACAGGCACCACTCTCTGCATAATGGTAACCATCATTACAGAAACTCCTCTAAATGTCCAACATAACTTAACATTAAACACTAACATAAACTAAAAACATCTTTCCTTTTACTGAAAAACACATAAAATTACACTTTAATACCTAAATTTACTCTCCTAATGCAGTCCCTTGCAAAGCATGCTGGGAAACTACAGATCCACTGGCCAGTGTTCGTTTCACTCAGCAATGATAAACTGACCGAACAAACACTTATTAAGTAAAGCTGACAATACTCAATTTTAGTAGACACAACTCAGTAAACTTAGGTTAATTTAGTTACATGAGTTTTTTAAGTAATGTGAACATGGATGATTTGAGTGCAACTAACAACAGGGCAAGTTCATTTTATAGAGACGCTTGACTTTTTGGTTTTGTAGATTAGATTTTCAGTAGGAGGATTTGGCAGAGCAGCTTAGTCAACCAATACATTGACAGATTTGGCTATTTATCTAGCCTTATCTTAGATTCTAGTCAGAACATGAGTCTGACACTGTTCCATTGGGCTGTGATTATGAGGCATGTTTCAACCGAACCAAGAAAGAAAATGCCTCTGCACTCAATTGTATAGACCTACAACCAATCAGAGAGACGCATAGTTGTCAACAGAACTCAACTGCACGCATGCTGGAAGACGTAGGATAAGAAAATGAGTGTAAACCACTGATCTATCTAGAGATCAGTGGTGTAAACAATCTTTGCCGGTGTAGTAAAAAGAATTTCAGGATACACGGAGTACTTACCAACACGATCATCGTTTTTGAGAGAAATAGTGAAGGTGAATGCATATATGAACAAGTTCTCTGTTTAGGATAAGAGCAAATTCAACCCAAGCGCTCTTTGGTGACGTGGATGATTACGGTGCCTTATCTGTCCATCAGCGTATAAAGCAAACCCTGACAATTTGATTGGTCCGAACAGCTCTGGTTCGAGCACAGTTACTTCACAACGGATCAAGTCCAGACCGAACTTCCCGACCTCAAAGGTTGTGGGCGGGGCTAAATTCGTCTGGCATCCAAGCTACTTTTTATCAGCATTGGCCGATAAGTGTCACAAGCGGGACTTTTATTTTGACAGTGCTGAAAACACAGTCTTCTGAGAACCCAGAATCTGTGGTCTGTGGTTATTGTCTTTATTTAACAGTAACAGTTCTGTCTTAATAATAGAAATGCAACTTCCAACTATGCTGCGCTATATCCAGTTGGCCATTATGTCATTTTCACTGTGTAATGCATGTAAAATTAGCATTGTCTGGTCTTTATTTGAGAAAACATGATCCCCAGTGCAAACAGACAGGTCTCACAGACTTTTTAACTCTAAAGAAACATTATCCTTCAGATAGATGGTATTACAGTATAATAGTATCTAAAAGCATAAATATTTGTGAAGTTTATATCATTTTCAAATTATTTATTTAGAATTATTTTAGTAAATACTACATAAAATAAATGTATTACAGCAACTTTACTGCTTTCCAAGATATAATCTGGAGGCTGACGTCAATATTGGTCAACCAGAAGCAGATTTTACGTAATGAATGAGTTACACAGAAAAGGTGAGGACAAACCAAAACCCCTTGTGTGTATGCTTCATGGTTCAAGACTCAAACTTCACTTGCATTTCATCGCCATGTTTGATATAATGATTCACTTGTTAGTTATAAACACATGCACAAACACAGACACACAATAGTATGCGAACACGGTCTTCATAAAATCTGCCCTCCGGGAAAAGAGTTATTGTATCTGCTCATACACACTATAATCCCGAGAGGGAACGTGGTGCACCTCATCTGACTGACAGGTCGCTATAGCGACATTTCCTCAAGCATGTGACTCACTGTGTGTTGGTGATGTCATAATAATAACGTTGAATGAATGTCATAATTACAGCCACCCCACCCACTAAGGAGAGGTTCTTTCACCGTATGTGGCCGTCACCTGACGCAAATAAACAATGTATGACCTGAACTTGTGTACAAACACAGAGACACACCACTTCACTCAAACACATATGCTTAAAAAGTTGAACGTCTGAGTGTGTGCCGTTTCAATTTTAAAAACTATCATATAGTACAATAACCCACTTTTAAGTAGGATCACAATCTAAGGAACCATGCAACCAGACAATCAGTGAACCTGAGTTTCATGAATTACCTGTTCGAGTTACTTACTATCGGCATAAAACCGAAAGAAAGAACAATGACAGCCTGTCTGGCCATGCCAAGAGTGTGAGTTAAAGCTAATGGAGGGAACACTGGAGTTTTGTGTCCCTGAATGATACTTTCAGCACAGAGGCCTGCTAACGATATGAAATATGCCAGAACTGTGATCTCAGGTTAGACAGCGCACTCGTTTGTAACAGAACCAAAGAGCGCCTGTTTAGGCCAAAAGAAACAGACATGACAACCTGGCTTGTCCGTGTGTGCTTAAAGCTTTGTAGATTTCCCATAAGAATTCAAGTTTATGTTTCTACCTGAGCATGATAAATGATTTTGAATGCAGCCACTTATTTAATATTTCAGAATCAGAATGTATTATTAGAGCTGCACCCACCATAGAGAGCCCATTAGCGGTCAATAAATGCACATCCTTTAATGACTTAAAAGTA
Organism: Gobiocypris rarus; assembly: GCA_023029165.1. Classification (NCBI taxonomy): domain Eukaryota; kingdom Metazoa; phylum Chordata; class Actinopteri; order Cypriniformes; family Gobionidae; genus Gobiocypris; species Gobiocypris rarus. The sequence goes on along the minus strand of CM040915.1, from coordinate 9,139,922 downwards.
GCATATACATTAAAATCACTTATTGGCCCTTATAAATAAAGCTAAGCGAACAAAAGGTGTCTCTTCGATTAAACATTTTTTGTATGGTAAGGCACTGACTTTATTAAACTTTATACGCTTGACTTTTTGGTTTTGTAGATTTTCAGTAGGAGGATTTGGCAGAGCAGCTGAGGAGTAGTTGACGACCGATATATTGACAGATATTATTTTTTATCAGCATTGGTAATAAGTGAATTTTTCTGTTGTTTAGTTCATGTTATATACACCTTTGTGTCATTGTGTTATTTATGCAATGAAAAATTCAACTTGACTATCAATCTTTTTACTAGACCTATCAAAGACTTTAAATATAAAGATTTTGAAGATCTTAATAGTGATTCTGATAGTGAGTCAAAATGTTATATTGGCGTTTCTGATGTTCAGTTTAAATTTGTGGTCTTGATTGGATTTGTGACTCATTCAGGTATGTAAGCAATGTCAGTGGTGAATACACAAAATTTTGACAGAATCAGACTTCAACCACACACACACCCACACGTAAATCTTAATGAGTGCTTTAGGTCAATGCTGGCCCTGGTGTCAAAGTTCTCCATATGAATCATTACCAGATCTGAGTAAGGCAATGTTCAGTGTGTCGCTCACTCACCCAGGGGGGCAGCTCTGAGCTCCGGACGGTCTGACGCACCGCTCGCTCCTCTTGCTCCAGAAACGCCAGTGCCTGGTTGACCCGAGCGAATCTGGTTCCCTGGTTCCCCTGGTTCCGTCTGAGCCAGAAGAGCGCGGCCAGGACGATGAGGACCCAACTGAAACTGAACTCCAGATATCCCAGCACGTAGATGGGAAAGATCAGCAGGAATGTCTTGGCGAACTTAATTCCCATCTGCGTGGCGTCCGTCACCGAGGACTGCGGCTCCTCGTCCGGTACCTCCGGCTCGGGTGTTTTGACATCTTTGGGGGTCGGAGTAGAACCCGGTCCGTTCTGACTGACCGCTGGTGCGGGTTTGGGTTCCACTCCGTTTGCTGACGTACTCATCTCCAAAGTACACAAACAAACAACAAAACTAAAAACTAAAGAGCTAAAGAAACAAGAGAGTTTCTAGAGAAACATCTCAAACATGTAAGAATATTTATATAAAAAACAAAACGAGTCGCGTCACTCGGTTCCGGCTCTTCCCAGGAGCGCAGATGATTGGATCAGCGTTCCTCCCTAAACTGGTCCCCACCCGACCTTGCCTTGTATGGAGCGGCTGTCGGCCCGTGATTTTCCGCCCTTCCCAACGAACTTCAACTCGCTCGAGTCTTTCAGCTGCTGTCCTGTCTCTGAGTGCGCGCCACGTCTCGCTGTCCCAATCGTCACCGGGCGAGCATTGAGCTGCACCACCACATCCTGCAATAACACACGCACTCTGGCCAAACCCTGCTCAGGGTTAGTGACAGGAAGCTTCTCACTGGCAGAATGAGGGTGGCGCAACGAGCGAGCAGGACTGGTCTCGAAGCGCCACCTTGTGGACTAAACTGAACATGCAGAAACTCTTCACAGTCTATGATTAAAATCGCCTTCATAAGTTTAGTATCTATCTATCTATCTATCTATCTATCTATCTATCTATCTATCTATCTATCTATCTATCTATCTATCTATCTATCTATCTATCTATCTATCTATCTATCTATCTATCTATCTATCTATCCATCCATCCATCCATCCATCCATCCATCCATCCATCCATCCGCAGTAGTTCGGAAAAAAAATCTAATAAATCACAAAATATTAATACATTTACTGATCATTCAAGGGCCTTTTCCGCATATATTAATCCATTCAGCATACACAGTAAAACACTCACCTGAACATTCCATGTGTTTGGACATTTAAGCTGGTGTTAAAGCATTTTTGTTCACTAGATGGCAGTGCACGCGCATTGTGGTCCTCATCAAATGTTTGGAAAGGCAGACATGTTTTCTCAATAAGAATAGTTGAAAATATTTTATTGACATATGAAAAGACATAGTGACATAATCAAAGTGCTTTTTGTATCTTACATGTAATGAAAGCTTCAAAAATAAATAAAGATATAATAAACACACATTGTGCATATGTCCTCATTCTGTCATTCTTTCCATTCCTCCCTCCCTCCCTCTCTCTAGATATAGATGTAAAATAGGAGAGATCAGCTGCTGCTGGGCATTGAGTTAAGAATGCGAATTCTAGTTCACATAGATCTATATTTTTACGTATCACAGTGCAGATATGATCTTGTTCATATTCATGATAAAATGTCCTATGTTAGCCTAAACAATTAAATCACAAATTATATTGCAAAAGCTAGACAAAACAAAACCTGAACAACTTTCTGTACATAATTGACAATTATGAAAATGACTTGACGTTAGTATCTTTAAAATGATAAACATGCTAAATGAGTATGTGATATTCTAATACACCTTAAAAAATGTGCATCAACAAAGACGACAACAAAGACGAGCATAAAACAACAATATATGCAAAGAAAATTGCGTAAAAGCACAAATATGACCACAGGTTTAAAAACACAAATAAATAACATGGATTTAATTGGCAACAGCAATATTTATAATATAAAATCCCCTGTTCTTTAAATTAAATTTAGTATGCAAGTAAAAAAAAGAACCAACACTAGCAAAATATTGGGCAACACAATAAAAAAATTAAAATAAGAAATAAGAAGATATGCTACAGGAGTCCTTTAAGTCTTTTAAGTCCCTCTGTGAATGATGTGCGAGTGTGTGTTTGCTATTTTGAGGGCGTTCCATCTACAGTTAGCAGGCTGACAGAAGTGCTGACAGTGAGAAGGTGCTGGAAATCATGTTTTTTGTGTCTGTGCTCATGAGAATGAGCCTAACTTTAAGATCTTAGTGCGTGTGTGTGTTTCTACATGTTGTAAGCCACATATATGGGGTCGAGCTGGTCGGCGAGGAAACCGTCTCGCAGGTGCATGCGTTGCTTCTCTCCGCGAGAGTTGATGGGAATTACGCCCGTATCCACAACGACCACCACACCCACAATCAAGTAATGTTCTTCTAGAACCACATTAGTTACCATTGGAACCAGATCTAGAGCCTCCTGCTCAGAACCGTCCAACTCCACCACCACCACCAAGAGATTCGTCCATGTGAACACCGCACTGGATGAGAGAAAGAGAAAGTTTCAACCTTGCGCTATGAATGCAAAATAGCTTGATTTCACAAGTAGCTGCTTTTCTGAAACGTGTATTCATTGTGCAATGCAACTACACTAGGCATTAGCATAACCTGTCTTCATCTGCACTGCATGCAACTAGCGTATTGTCAGCAATATTATGAAGAGAATCCTGCTGAGCAAACAAGTTTATGGATGGCTACCTGAATAATAACATATCCAGTTTAAGAGCACATACATTTAAAGGAAACTACTGCCTCGTTGAATACTGAGGCTTGTTACTGCTAGGAAAATATTAATGTTGAATGTGGCTCATCCAATTATTTTTTACGATTGATTAAAGGGTTGAGACTTCGGTTATTACTCAAGTGTTAGCAGCTGTTTTTCAGTTCAGTTTTTCATTGTGACCATCAAAGATAATATAAAGTTTTTATATATTTTTCATAATAATATAATATAAAAAATACAGCACATACTTAAAATAAAAAAGAAAATCAAATGATGAAAAAAAGTATGAATTAAATGTATTTTATAAGTATTTCAATTATTCAAATTATCAAAAAAGGTATTACTACATGGTTATGTAAAAATATTTAATATTTTAGGTTGTATTTCCAGTAAAATTAAGTATGTTTCCATATATACCCTATCTTTCAAAAGTTTGGGGTCAACCAGATTTATTTATTTTAAAGAAATTAATACATTTATTAATCAAGAATGAATTCAAATGATCAAAGTAACAGTAAAGACATTTATTCACAAAAGATTGGTTCTTCAAATAAATGCTGTTCTTTTGAACTTTCTATCCAAAGAATCCTAAAAATGATCACGATTTCCTCAAAAAATATTAAGCAGCACTAATGTTTTCAACACTGATAATAATAAGAGTTTCAAATCAGCATATTACAATGATTTCTGAAGGATCATGTGACACTGAAGACTGGAGTAATGATGCTGATGATTCAGCTTTACCGTTACATAAATCAATTACATCTTAAAATATATTAAAAACTTGGTTTAAATTGTAATAATATTTCACAATATTTTTTTTTTTAATTTATCAGCCCAAAAATATCCTGTAATATAAAATGATTATATCATATTACAATATGACAGTTTCCACCTCTAATTAGCATATTTACATAAAGTATGCTTCAGGCCTCAGAGTGAATAAGTGGCCGTGTGTGTGTGTGTGTGTGTGTGTGTGTGCTCACCACTCTGTAATGTTCCGATGTGCCCTGATGATGGACGTTTCAATGTCAATGGGATGGTATTTCATACCTCTCAGCTCCATGACTTCATCTAATGCTCCCACCACATAGAGGGCATCGTGCCTTTCTGAACACAAAAATTAAACGACTCTTAACAACTCTACTGCTCAATATAAATATCTTTCTCTTTATGAATGCACAAACAATCCCTCTTTATCTGTGACAAAATATATATATTGAACACACACACACCTCCGCTTGCATCAGTGAGGTCGGTCCTGCGCAGAAACCCCAGGTATCCGGTTCTGGCCCACACAGTCTGAGTGTCTCCAAAGCTCAACCTGGCTCCGAAATGATCCGAACGCACATTTTCCTCTCCTAACACAGTGAAGTACCCACTGGCATTCTGTGGACTATGGACCCAGATCTGCACACATTTTAAAGCAGACACGAGTGAGATGCTTTGTTATGAGGAGATATACTTTTATCTGATAAACATAGTGCTACTGGTCTCACCTCCCCTAAATGAGAGTCTCCGATTGGTCCCTTCGTCTCTGGGTTAGCGATGATGATGCGTACACCAGGTAAAATCTGTAAAAAAAATGTAATCTAATGTGGTTTACATTTAATTTAAGTAACAAATAAAGAAACATTTAACTGTCTTACTAACCTTCCCAGATTCCATGAGAGCTAAACTATGTGGAGATCCTCTTTCAACCAGTCTCACCCTGCAAACACATAGTCTTAATTCAGAAACGATTCCTGGATTTGAAGGATTTGGAAATATATATATATGGAAAAATAAATAAACAAGTAAATGAATCAAATAAATAAATTTATAAAAAATACAAAATAATACAAAACACACACGCATGTATATATTTAAGATTTGTTTTATATTTACATATACAATATTTACATTTTATAAATGCAATATTTCTTAAATATATACATGTGTGTATATTCAAATATACATAATAATTATACACAGTATGCACACACATATTATGTAAACACAAACTTTTATTTAGATTTAATTCATCGTTGACCAAAAAAAGAAAAAAACACCTCTTGAGGTGTGTGTGTGTGTGCGTGTCCTTGTTTATATTACATTGTGGGGACCAAATGTCCCCATAAGGATAGTAAAACCTGAGATCACCTACATTGTGGGGAGCAGCCAGCGGTCCCCACTTTTCAAAACTTTTCAAGAGTTTTTTGAGAAAGTAAAAATGCAGAATGTTTCCTGTGATGGCTAGGTTTAGGGGCAGGGGCAGTGTAGGGGGACAGAATGTACAGTTTGTACGGTATAAAAACCATTACATCTATGGAGAGTCCCCACAAAGATAGTGAACCAGACATGAGTGTGTGTGTGTGTGTGTGTGTGTGTGTGTGTGTGTGTGTGTGTGTGTGTGTGTGTGTGTGTGTGTCTTGCCTGTCATGTCTCAGTGCTCTCATGTCCACATAGACAGTTGTGGGATCAGGTCCTGATGTTCCCTGCACAAACACACAAATCACCTTCTATAAAATACAGTCAAACATACTTCATTGTCGGCCAGAAGATGGTCAAGGTGACTTGCATTAAAAGTGAACAAAGTGTACAAATGTATAGTGCATGGACAGGATCCAATCAATCAGCAAAAGAAGGAAGGGAGAGGTAGATTAGTTAAAAGATGAAATCTTTTTCTGTACCTATTGTATTTCCTATATACAGAAGTCCAAAGATATATTTCTATGATCAAAAACATCTAATGCCACTCCTATTCCAGTGTGCAAGGTGGCAAAATTGATTTGGATTTATACATCTTTTGTGAGCCACCCGAAACTTATCAGGTGTTGTCCAAAGGCAGAAATGTTTTTTGCACCCTTTATAACTGAATCTGGAGATAAGCATGTTTTTTTTTCTTCTCACATTATAACAGCTGTGTGGACAGTTCTGGACATGCCAGAAAAAGCAAGAGCACTGAAGTCATTTGAGGTGAGGTTAACATTAGTCGGTTAGTTAAAATGAGTAGTCATGCACACAGGACAATAATTAGTATTTACTCCCCATTTACATATGGTTGTAGTAACTGAATAACAGTCAGAGTTATGAAATGATGAGGATCAGTTGAAGTTCAGTCATACCTGCTCAGCAAGCTTCCCCAACCTATGAGGCTACATGAGGAGAGGAGAGGAAGATGTGATGTATAAATGTGTTAAAAAGTAACTTAAATAAAAACTAAAACAAACTAAAATAGAAGGTTAAATGAGATACATGACTAGTAAAAAGAAAAAAACTGAACACTGGGGATGCAGTTAGACTATGAAATCAGATATGGGTCATATTCTTGCCTAAACTGACCTGTAGGCAGATTGCGAGATTGACCCTGCAGCCGAAGGCAGTGCTGACGGCACGCGGGTGCAGCCCCACATCCTTAAAGAGCTTACAGAAGGACTGTGTCAGAGCAACACGAGGCCTTTCTTCCGCCACAACCACACACGAACGCACACGGATCAGATCCATCCCACGGGCCTGAGAGACAAACAAATACAAGGGTGAAGTTAGAAACAGTGTTATTTTGGTATAGAGGGAATGCATTGACCTCACCTTCCCGCCAGAACACACCCCTCAGCCAGACTGAGTGGCAAAAGAGCGGCTGCATGACTGGAGTTAATGGGGGAAACTGAAAACGCGAGTAAAACAAACGATTACCGTACCTTTAGAGAGTCGGTGAGAGAGCTGAGAGATCTCGTGCAGAGCTCCATCACAGAGTACGAGCAGAAAGTGTCTCGGACTTTAAACTGACTGACGGACTGCAGCCACAAAGCAGGGTTCACCTCCAGATCCATTGGAGAGATCAGAACAGACTGCTGCCCTGCAAACACGCTACACACAGACAACAAGAGCAAAAATTAGACAAACGAAAAGTTGCTTAACATCTGTTTTTGCCAAGTGTTCATCTCAGGCGAGTACACAGGTGCTCCGTACCTGCATAGACACCACAAGACGAAGCCAAGGCCGCAGTACGGGTCGAGACATACGGCCACCTCACGAGAGGGATACAACTCACACTGCAGTTTAACAGAGCGACACAGAGCACTGGTTGCATTGTGAGACATCTTCAGAGAAAGAGAGAAAAACAGAGATTATTGTTTTTATTTTTATTTAACAAAAATAATTAAAATGTTTAAATATAATTTAAATATATTTTTAATAATTAATGATAATATGTTATTAGACATATTATTATGTAGACATACAGTCTATTCTACAGTCAAAAGGCTATTTTAGTATAATGAGTCAAACCTTTACTCCAGCGAGCATGCCTGTAGTGGACACACTGAAGTCCAGATACGCCAACGAGTCTGGGTCACACGGCTTAAACAGCAGGGGACAACGCCTCTTTGGCAAGTCGTCTAACAAATAAACACACACGTACACTTCTGATGAACACCTGACAGGTGTAACCTCGGAACAAAGATATTGTGTCTCTCACAAACTCACCTGTTTCCAGGATAGGAGGCCATGATTTAAAGTCCACAGCCACTGACGCATCTCTGGACCTCAGAAGTTTAGAGATGGCTTGGGTGGTCATAACACACACTGAACGACTCACCTGCACACACCAACATTTGTATTCATTAAAAATGGTAATGTTTTGAGAGCTGATGCGTTGTCTCGTTCTATAATGCATCACATTTACAATAATTGAACTGATTAACTATAGATATGGTGTGTCCTCACCTCTAGGATCATTTTAACTGTAGGTAGTGTAGTGGGGATATTCTGAGGGTGAGGCGGTCGTACAGTTATAGGAATGCAGCCTGCATACAGACAGCCGTAAAATGCAGCGATTAGATCTAAACCTGAAACAAAACAAAATGCACACAAACATAAATCTTTGTGAAATGGAATTGCATTCAGTCAGCGCACATTTACTCATTCTCTTTTATGACATATTTATCTGTAATATGATATTTTCATTTAATTTTAATTTACTCAATGTTTCATAAAACAAATGTGATGTGATGTCTCTATAGATTTAAATGGAGTGGGCAGCTCTTGAATGTGAATTAAAGAACAGGACCGTCTGCTGTAGCTGATTGATTTCATGAAATATTACAATTAGTACTACAGAAATACTGCTACAAATGTGATTTCAGTACCAGAGTTCAGTACAAAATGAAAATAAACATACATTGCAAGTTTATTAACTTGTGCTCAGACAACATTTTGTACTGGAAAACTGGACAACATTTTTTGCAATGCATGCAACATTTAATGCCATGACTTTATGAAGTTAAAAATTTCTGCTCTAATTTAAGGCCTTAGTTTGTATAATAGCAAATTAGGACTTTTTTAGGACCAGAGTTAGCCAGAGTGTGTTTGCGCTTACCTGCTGGATACACTAACGCTACATGGTCTCCGTCTCGTAGCTGTCCTCTTTCATACAGTAAAGTGGCGATTTTCTCTGCTCTCTTGTGAAGCTGAAGACAGGTCAGAGAGCTTCCTATTGCACCCTGAAACACACACACACACACACTTATAGAAGCACAAAGCTACACCTGAAATCATATGGAAGTCAGAAAGGCTCTTAACATACTGCTGAGGGAACTGAGCAAAGTAATATATGCGTGTTACCCGTGAGTTAATGAGCGTGTACAGTATGTGATCAGGTGTTGTCTGAGCTCTCCACTGCAGCACCTCCGACAGAAAGAGAAACTAGAATTCACATAAGAGAAAGAATAGTAAGTCAGAGTGAAAGACACACACACACACACACACACACACACACACATGTTGTGTTTCCATGTTTTATGGGGACATTCCATAGGCGTAATGCATTTTATACTGTACAAACCGTATTTTCTATCCCCCTACACTGCCCCTGCCCCTAAACCTACCCATCACAGGAGAAATGCTGCATTTTTACTTTTTCAAAAAACATCACTTAGTGTGATTTATAAGATGTTTTCCTCATGGGGACCAAAAAAATGTCCCCACAAGGACAAAAATTTGGATATTGCCATCTTTGTGGGGACATTTTGTCCCCATACCGTAGGGATTACCAGTCCACACACACACACACACACACACACACACACACACACACACACACACACACAACACACACACACACACGTTGTGTTTCCGTGTTTTATGGGGACATTCCATAGGCGTAATGCATTTTATACTGTACAAACTGTATTTTCTATCCCCCTACACTGCCCCTGCCCCTAAACCTACCCATCACAGGAGACATGCTGCATTTTTACATTTTCAAAAAACTTCACTTAGTGTGATTTATGACCTGTTTTCCTCATGGGGACCAAAAAATGTCCCCACAAGGACAAGGATTTTGGATATTGCCATCTTTGTGGGGACATTTTGTCCCCATACCGTAGGGATTACCAGTCCACACACACACACACACACACACACACACACGCACACGCACACGCACACGCACACGCACACGCCGCACGCACGCACACGTTGGTATAGGTGGTTTACATGGACATTTGAAAGGCATAATGGTTTTTATACTGCATAAACCGTATATTCTATCCCCTACCCTAAACCTACTCCTCACACAAAACGTTCTGCATTTAATAAAAATATTTTAGTATGTTTATTTTGCGTTTTGAATTACCAGCACATTAACATTTCCTCATAATGTAGGGGGTGTGGCCTGAAACCTGAATACACACCACAATATTGCATCCTCATAATGTAGATCAAAGCAGTGCACATTCACAGACAAACACACACACACACAAGCCCTAGGTTTCCTTTAGGAGGTCAGTTGAAGTCAATATTTGGCTCTTATCCTCCCATCGACAGGGATTCTAGAGTTGCACGATATGGGTAAAAACTGTGATTTTCTGATAAAATTACGATTGTGATTTTTTTTGCTGTGCTGTTTTGTAGGGCTGCACAATTTGGTCAACATTTTTTGATTATATATTGATATAATTATACAATTATTATTGCTATCATTATTAAATAAAAATATGAAATAAAATAAGACATCTTACTATTAAAATATGATTTAAGAAATATTGATTTTATTCTGTTTAACTGTTCAGCCCTAAGAGATCTTAATCTCTGACACACAAACTCTGAATTTACCTGCTCATTGTCCTCCATGTGACTCAGGTCTCGTCCACTGGCCTGAGCCATCCGTTTTCCTGCAACGAGATTCCCCACCATCACAGAGGCAGGACCCACCTCTGCAACAAACACACACACACAAACACACAATATTTTACACAACACTCTCTATGTAACACAAACACATAATGCTCTATAACACACGCAAAGTCTTGTGCACCTGGTTGCTTCTGTCTAGGTTTGGGCAGGTTGGTGATGCAGGAGTGAGGACACATGAGGATGCTGCAGGGGTGTAGCGCCCCCTCCAAGAACAGCTGTTTAGTCTCAGACAGGTGGATTCCACCCAGAGGGGTTTTAGGGAGGGTGTTGGCAGGAACCAATGCCAGACAGTAGACCCCCACCTGATGAATCCCATCTATAGCCTATATAATTTACAATGAAGCATTACAGTACATCCAGACCCGACACAAAAACAGACGACATAAAGCATATTTGTAACATAACTGTATATTAAACATACAATATATAGTCTTCTTGACTGTGATTTTGTTGCTTATGAAAGAAAAACGCAAACTTTGAGCCTCAAAACTGGTTAAGTGTGTGTGTACCTGCAACACTCGGCTCATCCACTGGTAACTCTCTTCTTCAGTTGAATCTGGTCTCTGTTCTGCTACCAGTACTATCCTCTCATCATACAATACAGTCACTGAGAACACCACAGTCCTACACACAGTGAGCAGAGACATTGTAATCAAGATTCTCTCTGGAGTAGAAATTGTTTTGGTCTCTGTTTTCATACATACCTTCCTCTATAGATAAACTTCATGGGCTCTACAGCAAGAGCAGTTGCGATGATGTCATCAGCATTGTGTTTCCGTCCCCCGACCTGCATCAGTCCTTCCAGCGTACCAGAGATGAAGATCATCCCGCCGGGACCCACAAACCCCAGCAGACCCGACCTCACAAACACACAGTCGCTGACCAAACCACCGTCACATGCCACTGGACACACCTGCACCACAGAGACACACATATTTACCGACCGACAGGACACAAACAATAAAAAGCAGGAAAGCAAGAACCACATTTTTATCATAACTTATTACCAGCTAAGAAAAAAGGTCAGACCACACCAAGGTGGTCAGTCTGGTCATTGAAACATTAGAAGCTGTTTTGTTGGTCCAAGGTGGTCTATAAGCCCTAACAATCTTGTCCTAAATAGTGAAAACACTGACATCAGTCGGTAGTCGAGGTATTTAACTAAATAGACCAGCTTGAACCAACTAAGTACTACAAATGACCCACATGGACCAACTGGAATGCTATTTGAATACTATGTAACAGCTACAAATCCAGGAAACTGTGTGTTTTTTTTACACATAAAGATGTTTTACACTAATGTTTGGCAAGATTTTTTTAGTCTCTTATGCTGACCAAGACAGCACTTATTTGTAAAAAAATTTATTTTGGTAATGTATAATACAGTAAAAACAATAATATTGTGATTACACTTTAAAATAACTGTTTTCATTTATTCCTGTGAATATTAGTTTTATGCATCATTACTCCAGTCTTCAGTGTCACATGACCCTTAATAAATCATTCTAATATGCTGATTTGCTGCTCAAGAAACATTTCTTATTATTATCAATGTTAAAAACAGTTGATCTGCTTAATATTTTTGAGGATACCATGATACATTTTTTCCAGGATTCTTTGATAGAAAGTTCAAAAGACTAGCATTTATTTGAAATACAAATCTCTTGTAACATTATAAATGTCTTGACTGTCACTTTTAGGGGTCGAATTGTTTTGTCGAGTCGACGTTAACTAGTCTCTGATGACGTCATTGATAAACAAATAAGCCTGAACTTCGAGCTGAGATTCGAACATGTGTTTTCTTCTGCACAGCTATGGCATTTGACATAACAGCTTATTTCTATCAATTTGATGCAAGCTTGTGGAGCGCTCTTGGAGTATGCATTTATTTGTCATTTTAACGGAAACGGAGCGTAAAAGTAAACTTCACAGACTTCTTCTGCTGTTGCGCCCTATATAGGCCATGAATGATCAGCGACTAGCCGACGTCAAGCTTAAAGCGTCATGGCAGAGCATTAATTTCGACTAGTCTGTTCAACCCCTAGTCAATTTAATGCATCCTTGCTGAAAAGAATAATCTCTTTACAAAACATTGTACTGACCCCTTGTGTACTGACCCTCTTTTATATATTAACATAGTGAAACTTAGTGGATATGCAGTCTATAGTGTATTTTCACACCTCGAATGTGTTCTTGCTCATTCCTGTAAGCCCATAATATGATGTTCCTGTGGCAACAGACGACACGCAGATCTCTCCAATCTCATCACTTTTACACATCTGAGGAACGCCCTCTGGTTTAACAACGCACACCATTGCTGCAGAGAGACGGAGAAAAGTCAGTTTTATAAGAACCATAAAGTCGTTTGATGAGGTCTGCGGTCACATGAGGAAAACAGCACTGAACTGCTCTAGGCTGGTTTATGAGGTAGATGTTGGAACTGAATCAAAATGCTTTGGGGATGTTCATTCGTTCATGTTCTCATAATCTCTGTACCTCCTGGCATGGCTGTGCCCACATCCTGTAGGGTGAGGACGGACAGCTTCTCTCCTGTGTCCACTCGGATGACCCCGTGACTAAGGTTCGTCATACTCAGGACCCCTCGGCCTGCTGGCTTAGAGCTACCCTCCGGAGGCCTGACAGAAAACACATGCATACACACAAATGAAAAAATAAACATGTCCATATGTGTCAATAGAATATTATGTTACCATAGACACAATATTTTCCAGATTTCATAAACAATATGGAATTGTTTGGTTTGGCTTCCTGGAGCTGCAAAAGCTCTACAACCTCAGACAAAAGAGATTGCTGGGTTTGATTGGCTGCAGTAGATATTACTCGGCATTAAAGAAAGGTTGTGCAAGTATTACCATTGTTTAGTTTTACCACCAGATTCTTGCATCTGCACCCACAAAAATCTCATTGCATGCGTCACCAAAAGAGAGTAACAGATGAGAGATTCAAATATAACATACACTGCTGTTCAAAGGATTGGAGTAAATGCTTTTTAAAGAAGTCTCATATGCTGGCCGAGTTTTAATATTCGTATTTTAAAAAGTAATGTATTCCTGTGATGGCAGAATTTTCACCAGCCTTTACTCCAGTCTTCAATGTCACATGATCCTTCAGGAATCATTCTGATACGCTGATTTTTTGATGAAGAAACATTTTATATATTATAATCAAAGTTGAACACTGTTGTGCTGCTTAATATTTTTTGGAAACCATAGTACATGTTTTAAGATTCTCTGATTAATAGAAAGTTCAAAAGAACAACATTATAAATGTGTTTACAATCAATTTAATACATCCTTGCTAAATAAAAGTATTAATTTATTTTTTTCAAATAATTGTACTGACCCCAAACTTTCTCTCCATAAGTGTCCCTGTGGTTCTATGACAACTTTAAATAAACCAAAATGCATCATGTCACACAGTCAGGGTGTGCAGGTCTTTACTAGTGACCTTTACAAATTTCCACATCACTATAAAAGCCCATTCACACCAAGGATGATAAATATAACGGTAACAGATATAGTATATATATAGTCCTAAAAAAGAATAGAAGAGTCCAAACCACAACTATAACGGCACAGAGAAACTATATTGTTGGAATCACTTTCAGAATGGTTTGATGCTTTAATGCTTGGCAGATGACATAACTGGAGCGACAAAAGAACGATATCATGCGTTGGTGCGGACACTACTATAGTTATCGTTATAGTTATTGTCCTGGGTGTGAACAGTCCTTAATTAACGCTTCAAGTGACATTTAGCAGTCACATTTTGTATATTCCATTTTGTACTTTTGGTTGTATCCGATTTCAGGTTTACCAGCCTCTAAATGGCACATATAAAAGTTGAGAGTGGCTGATAACTTTACACGTCTGTCAGGCGGCCTTTATTGTTTATTCAGGCAATTCCTGGCAATGTGAACCAGACTTTATGGCGATATTGAAAAGTCTACGTGAGAGTAATATCCGTCTGCCTGTACGATAACAGTATTTAAACTCAGGCCACACACAAACACAATTAAATGTATTTTAATGAAGTGAAAACGGCATGGTTCTCAATCAAACATTTCAGATGTATTTCTTAATAGTTCTGTGTGTCTGTGTGAATAAATGTGCGTAGGCCTGGTTATGTTGTTTGTAATGAGTGACCACAAAAGACAGAACCTCCCATTTTAAAGTGTTTAAACTGAAAACAGATTCCTGAGCACAAGAATGACGTTTGCACATGTTTGCCTCCAGGGCAAAGAGAGTGTGAGTATATTTATACCTCCTCAGAGCTACAGTTAGGCCCTCGGGGGAGCCAGCACACGGGCATATGACCTCTGACCTCAAGCCCATGTTCTGGAACACATTTAGGAATGCGTCACAGGAGGATATGGACCCTGAGAAAAGAAAGACAGACAGACAGAATCACTGTATATACTTTACATAAAGGCTTGATTCACAAAGTAACATTTGATTCAACACTAACACATGCTCAAGGGGGTTTGATTCATTGTTAACACACTCACAAGGGTTTGATCCATCAGCAATCAGCAGCATTCTCAGTGAGTTCATGTTGGTGTCAGCCTGGTCTTTGTGGGACATTAGAGCCCAGTGTAGATCTCTACTCTTTACACATGCCACCTTAGCTGCAAACACACGGAAAGAAAGTAATTATTGATTACGAATGATTATGTGTGACACTATGTGTGCACTTGTTTTATATAGCAGACCTCGCTTTTAATACTGTACATGATCTTTAAACAAGCAGGAGATGGGAAAACTCTCCAAAAAGTCTGGAGACCAAAAGTCAGCACATCTGATGAATGTGTACTGTGTGTGCGTATACCTTTGTACTGGCAGACTTTCTGGATCCAGGACAGCGGATTCACCTTCATAAGTGCGTATGGAACACTGACCACATGTAACATATTCAACACACTCTACAGAGAGAGAAAAAGTAGAAAAAAATCACTTTTTCAGAAAAAGAAACAAAAACAAGAAGTCAAGTGTAGGCTACAAAAATCTTATAAATGACAACATACAGTAAATGGAGGCACTCATATTACCGTTTGAACACTGTGCCAAAGGCCTATGCCTTTCTTAAAGTCCAACACATTCACCATAGTCTCAGCTGAAAGACACACAAAACACTTATAATAAAGTCATACAGGTTTGGAACAACATGAGGTCGAGTAAATGATGAAATATCAGAAGAAATATCCCTTTAAGATTCAGAGGAGTATGATTTGTGTGCTTTTAAGTGTGTGATAATTGTGTTTTATAAAGTTGTGTGTATCTTACCCTCGCTGTATCCGCAGGTATGCGTAAGTGTTTGGCAGTGTTTGAGCATTGCCATCCTCGTCACAGTTATTCCCAACACACTCCCATCCTTACAGGTCTTATACTGTCAATCAACCACAAAACGCAGCCAGTCTCATTATAATGAAATACAAATCAGGCCCACTCGGGAAGACATTATATAAATTAAATCAATTATATTAAAAATATTTTACACGTTTAAAAGTTTGAGGTCTGTAAATTCTCAGATGCTGACCAAGGCTACGTTTATTTAATCAAAAATGCAGTAAAAACAATAATATTGTTAAATATTTGTACTATTTAAAATACAAATTTTCAATTTAAATATATTAAAAAAAATAATTTATTCCTGTGATGCAAAGCTCAATTTTCTATTTTAATCTTACTGACCCCAAACTTTTGAACAGTAGTGTATTGTTAAAAAAATTACAATAAATTGAATAAAGTATGATATATTAAATAAAAATAAAAATGAATTAGACACACAATTGCATGGTGTGTTACCTCAATGTACGCTGTGTCATTGTTAGCATCTTTTATGAGAGGAAACCACTCTCGTGGGGGTTTAGATAAATGTTTGGAGTCAGTCAGCACCCAGAGCAACTTTGGCCAGCCTACACACACACACACACACACACGTTGTGTTTCCATGTTTTATGGGGACATTCCATAGGCGTAATGCATTTTATACTGTACTAACCGTATTTTCTATCCCCCTACACTGCCCCTGCCCCTAAACCTACCCATCACAGGAGACATGCTGCATTGTTACATCTTCAAAAAACATCACTTAGTGTGATTTATGACCTGTTTTCCCTCATGGGGACCAAAAAATGTCCCCACAAGGACGAGGATTTTAAATATTGCCATCTTTGTGGGGACATTTTGTCCCCATAACATAGGGATTACCAGCTACACACACACACACACACACACGCACACACGCACACACGCACACACGCACACACGCACACACGCACACACGCACACACGCACACACGCACGCACACACGCACACACGCACAAACTGGTAAGGATAAAAACACGTGTATATCCAAAATACATAATGGAGAATACTCTATGGAGAATCGTGCAGGTGATTCTATCAAATATTTAATGATGTCTCTTACCTTTGAATTGCATGACATCACCACTAGCACTCTTGGGAAGACCTTTATGACATGCATCGCTGGTCAACGCCACGGCAACTCCACAGCTACCCAACAGGAAACCAATTTGTTGACTACCAGCGTCCTTTGAAGGGAGAGGGCAGGAGGGCACACGTTAGGAAATTTTACTTATTTGGTGGACTATTCTTTTAATAATGACTAATTATTAGACCTGAATATGTGCAGTCCTGCCTAACCTGATGTATTATTGCTTGAATATTTTTTTGCAGTAGAAATTACCTTTTTGTAAGTGGTACTTCAATAGGGACAGGAACCACTTCAGCCAAGAGACAGCCGTAAAACGCCACCATGAATGCTGCTGGGTCATTATTGGGGTAAACCAAAGCTACCTACAGTAACACATACACAACATACATTCTTCATCAGTTACTGAATATATGTCGGTATTAATGTTTATATCTGATTAGTATCTTTATAATGGAGTTATACACAGTTTAAAAGTTTGGGGTCGGTAAGATTTTTTAAATGAAATGTTTTTATAAAGTCTCTTATGCTTGCCAAGGCAGCATTTATTTGACAAATTAAATTGTTTTATTTATATTTTAAAATGTGATTTATTTCTTTGATGGCAAAGCTGAATTTTTAGCATCATTACACCATTCTTCTGTGTCACGTGATCCTTCAGAAATCATTCTAATATGCTGATTTGATGCTCAAGAAAAAAATATTATTATTATTATTATTATTATTATCATCAGTTGAAAAAAGTTGTGATGTTTAATATTTTTCTGGAAAAAATTTGTGATACTTTTTTTCAGGATTCTTTAATTAATAGAAAATTCAAAACAGCATAACGTTACTTGAAATAAATATATTTTATAACTTTGTAAATGTATTTACTGCCACTTTCAATCAATTTATTTGCTGAATAAAAGCATTAATTTCTTTAAAAAAAAATTAACTGATCCGAAACTACCGTTTGAACGGTAGTGTATAACTCCATTGTAAAGACAGGAATCAGATATAGAACAATATACATCATCAGCAACTACTTATTAGGTAACCTGTTAAACTGCTTCAAATGGCCAATCACATGACAGCAACTCAATGCATTTAGGCATGTAGACATGGTCAAGACGACCTTCTGAAGTTCAAACTGAGCATCAGAATGGGAAAGAAAGGTGATTTAAGTTTCTTGAACATGGCATGGTTGTTGGTGCCAGAGGGGCTGGTCTGGGTACTTCATAAACTGCTGATCTACTGGGATTTTCACACACAACCATCTCTAGGCTTTACAGAGAATGTAAAAAAATCCATTTAGTGGCAGTTCTGTGGGGCGAAAATAACTTTTTGATGCTAGAGGTCAGAGGAGAATGAACAAACAGACTGGATCAAGCTGATAGAAAAGCAACAAGTACTCAAATAATCACTCATTTCAAATAATGTCTGCAGAAATGCATCTCTGAACGTACAGCAAGTCAAACCTTGAAGCAGATGAGCTACAGCAGCAGTAGACCACACCGGGTGCCACTCCTGTCGGCTAAGAACAGGAAATTGAGGCTAAAATTTGCACGGGCTCACCCGAATTGGACAACTGGACAGAGATCTGAAAAACATTGCCTGGTCTGATGAGTCTTGATTTCTGCTGTGACATTTAGATAGTGGAGACAGAATTTGGCGTAAGCAACATAAAAGCAGGGAAAAGTCCTGCCTTGTATCAACGGTTCAGGCTGGTGATGGTGTTGTAATGGTGTTATGGGGATATTTTCTTGCCATATTTTGGTCCTCTTAGTACCAATTGAGCATCATTTAAATGCTACAGCCTACCTGAGTTTTGTTGCTGACCATGTCCATCCCTTTATGACCATAAAGTACCATCTTCTGATGGCTACTTCCAGCAGGATAACGCGCCATGTCACAAAACTGACAAAGCTTTATTGAACATGATACTGAGTTCACTATACTCAAACGGCCTCCACAGTCACCAGATCTCAATCCAATAGAGCATCTTTGGGATGTAGTGGAACGTGAGATTCACATGGATGTGCAGCCAAAAAATCTGCCGCAACTGTGTGATGCTATCATGTCAATAAAGACCAAAATCTCTGCGGAATGCTTCCAGCACCTTGTTGAATCTATGCTACAAAGAATTAAGCATTGAAGGCAAAAGGGGGTTCAATCCGGTACTAGCAAGGTGTAAATAAAAAAAGTGGCCGGGGAGTGTATAAGACAATACATAAATACAAAGTTACCACTCACTTACCCTGTCTCCAGTGTGGATGATTGGCTCTTGTTTGGTTCCCAGTTTGTGGAGCAGGTTATAGGCCAACTTTAAACTCCTGGACCAGAGCTTACCTACAAAAACATAAACAAAGAGATATAAACACGCACCTACAACCAAACAGAGTGAAACCAAATGAACGGCTATGAATACATTTGTGTGTGTACCATATGTGAGCGTGTATGGTTGTTTGGCATTGCTGTGTGTAGTGGTCAAACAGGGGGCTTTAGGTGCAATGGCTCCCCAGCGCAGAAGGGCCGCTTCCAGAGAAGAGGGGCAGTTCTTGTGTCCAAGGAGATCTTCTCCTTGAATGGGAGTTGACTCCAAACCCTCTGGGCGTGGCAGAGTAGGATCAGGCTGCTGCACTGCAAATGGCAAATGTTCAGACAATGTTAGAAAAGCATGTGTATGTTGATGAGACCCATGTTTACCTAAAAATCCTTGTTCCATTAAAGTGTTATCATTTACTCTCGAGACTTAATAATGACATCGAGACAACACAAGGGTGAGTAAATGATCACAGGATTTGAGTTTCTCTG
The DNA here is from genome assembly GCA_023029165.1 of Gobiocypris rarus. Lineage (NCBI taxonomy): Eukaryota > Metazoa > Chordata > Actinopteri > Cypriniformes > Gobionidae > Gobiocypris > Gobiocypris rarus. Next base: position 9,120,069 of record CM040915.1, on the reverse strand, counting down.
TGAACTATCCCTTTAAGCACTTCACCTGGATCTCTGCAAAAATAGCTAGATCAAATTAACTTCTTCTGTGCAGGGTGTGGAGCATTTAATCTGAGAGTAATGAATTTCAAGACCTTTGACCCATAGTAACTATGGAATTGTTTCTGTGAAATGGTGCAGGCTATTCAAAATTCTATATTTATATTCATTTACTTATACAGTTAAATTAATCTTTGAAATCAAACTATTAGGCACAAAGAGAGGGGAAACATTTTTAACCTTCCAGAAGTTCTTCAAAGTCCTCCACAAAGAATTCTCGCAGGGGTCTTCGCCTGGGTCGCTTCAGTGTATTAACTAGCTGCTGGATCTTTGCCGACACACGGCTACTGACAGGCACACCTACATTTATGCATATTTGCAGTTACACTACAAATACAAATTCTAACAATGGTGAGAATGAGAAAATACATACATAGTATATTTTAAATTGTAATTTTAGATTTATTAAATTCTATGCACACAGAATAAAGTTAACAAAGATTACAAATACATGAGAAACTTGATCAGTTCAGAATAAATACACATTTAAAAATCAGACCTCTGCACACACTCACCATCTCCTGTCTCCATCAGCTCAGCATTGCCATATTTGGGCTGGGGCCTGGTTATCATGGCGACCTGTGGGCGTTGAACAAAAATGGGGGCGGGGTCTGGCATGTAGTTGGTGATGTCAGGAGGGGCCGATAGACTGTCTGCAGTACACAAACAAACAGGTTTACTCATCAGTATAGTAAAATACAGCATAAACCATTAGCCCCAACAAATGTGATGGTCTTTCAGAGAGATGCAAAAGTGCATGGAGATAAAACAAAGGTGTATACATATCAAACAGTGCTGTGTAGGTATACCTTTTAACTAGAATCAAAGGCCATTATTGACATTGATATTTAATATGTTGATAAAATACACAAGTGGACCAAATGTAAATGCACACACACCAAAATGAACCCTTGTGTGCTGTCATCTTAAAGTTCACACAAAAATGAAAATGCTGTCATCATTTTCTTACTCTCATATTGTTTCTAATCTGTATGACTCTTTTTTTCTGTAGAACATAAATGAAGATATTCTGAAAAACGCTGGGTATCAAACAACATTGGAGCCCACTGACTTGAGACATTTATTAGTCCACAGAAAAGCGGTATGTCTTACAGTTTAGGAACAACATCAGTGAGCAAATAATGACAGCATTTTCATTTTTTTGTGAACTATACCTTACAGTGGGGCAAAAAATAATGTAGTCAGCTACCAATTTTGCAAGTTCTCCCACTTAAAAAGATGAGAGAGGCCTGTAATTTTCATCATAGGTACATTTCAACTATGAGAGAAAGACTGAGAAAAAAACATGTCCTGTACATGTCCAGGCCTGTCAGAAATTTGCTAGAGAGCACTTTGGATGATCCAGAAGAGGATTGGGAGAATGTCATATGGTCAGATAAAACCAAAATAGAACTTTTTGGTAAAGTTGCATCCAAAGAACACCATACCTACTGTGAAGCATGGGGGTGGAAACATCGTTTTTCTGCAAAGGGACAAGGATGACTGGAAGAATGAATGGGGCCATGTATCGTGAGATTTTGAGTAAAAAACACTTTCCATCAGCAAGGGCTTTGAAGATGAAATGTGGCTGGGTCTTTCAGCATGACAATGATCGGACAACGCCTGGGCAACGAAGGAGTGGCCGTAAGAAGCATTTCAAGGGGCTGGAGTCTCCAGATCTCAAACCCATAGAAATCTTTGGAGGGAGTTGAAAATCTGTGTTGTCCAGCGACAGCCCCAAAACATCACTGCTCTAGAGGAGATCTGCATGGAGGAATGGGGCCAAACTACCAGCCACAGTGTGTAAAAACCTTGTGGAGACTTACAGAAAACGCTTGACCTCTGTCATTGCCAACAAACGGTATATAAAAAAGTATTGAGATTAACTTTTGTTATTGACCAAATATTTATTTTCCACCATAATTTGCAAATAAATTCTTTAAAAATCAGACAATGTGATTTTCTGGATTTTTTATTCTCATTCTGTCTCTCATAGTTGAAGTACCTATGATTAAAATTACAGGCCTCTCTCATCTTTTTAAGTGGGAGAACTAGCACAATTGCTGACTAAATACTTTTTTGCCCCACTGTATATGTCATAAATCTTTGGCCAAAAGAATCATGAAATACTGACCCTCAGAATCCAAAGACGACCATGGGCGATCTAATTGGTAGTCATTGGAGTGCCTGCCAACTATTCCATTCTCAGCAGAAACACCCATTTCTCTTAAGCCCCGCCTTTTCAGAGACAGATGAGACATCGGACCAACTGGGGAGAGAAATTAAAGAAGAGAACAGAAGGCTAACCTATAGTATTCTATAGCTGAATGGCTGAAATTGGTTGGGCAAATAGAACTGACTGGCTAAAGTGAGTTGAACACAAAGATTTGATTGGCTGAAGTTAATTGAGCATGAGAAGTTGATTGGCTAAAGTGAGATGATCTTGATAAGGGAGGATAAGGTGCGTTCACATTCACTCGTAGTTCCTGTAATTAGCTTGTAAAAAGATTATTTCTAGCTTTCTAGCTTGTAAAAAGTGTTCACGTCCTCGTAGAGCTCGTAATTACAGCTTGTAGGCTGGGAATTCTCTGAGCGTTACAGCTTGTACCACGTGACCGCTGCACTGAAAAATGGCAGCGCTTCCAGCAGTAAAGCGTAAATAAGCAGTTATTTTGTAATATTTAAAAATTTGTGTAATTGATCTATGCCAATGTACACTATTTTTTCCCATGCAAAAGTATTGTGAACACAAACAAAAGACATGAAGCGCCGGCGATAGATATCTAGGCTATTCTAGTAATGACGACCTAAATAAATGCAAGTGCAATAATAACGCATTTTCATAACACTTCAATGTTACTTCTATTGTTTTTTTGTTCATCTTAGTACTTAAATTAAAAAATTACTTAAATGAAATTACAGCATTCTTTCACGCGAGTTCATTTTGATGACTGTCGCTTTAGAAACAGATAATCCCTAGTTCAAGGACGTGAACAGCCCCGAATACAACGTCACGTGTTGTCATCTTAAGATTCCGGTAAATACGAGGTGGCGTGAATGCAGCATTAGTTTAAAAGAAACCAAGACCAGGTGCAAAAAATACTTATTTCATATGTAGTGAGTTGAGCGTGAGGAGCTGATTGGCTGAAACTTGTTGGTCAAATAGAACTGATTGGCCAAAGTTAGTTAAGTGCAACGATCTGATTAGCTGAACTTAGTTGAGCATCAAAAGCCAACTAGCTTTAGTGAGATGATCTTGATAAGGGAATGAAGTTTAAAAGTGACCCAGATCAATTGCAAAAAACAATTATAACTTCCTATAAAGTGAGTTTAGCATGAGGAGCTGATTGGCTTGTTTTCCTGTCCATGCGCTTGCAACAGTATTCGATCTGAGTCAGATACTACTGGTTAAAGCAAAATTGGAGTTGGTTGACAGTGGCCTAAAATAATAATTTATTTTCTGCCATGTGACTTTATGCATGCATTCTTACTGCCGTATGAGTGCATGTTGGTCTCTGCGAGTCGGGCTGCGTTGGCAGAGCTGTTGCTGTGCGACGACGATGACGATGATGTTGAAGGTGAGCCATGGAGAGCTCTGCTGATCCAGGAGTCCACGCTGACACCCCCTGCTCTCCCCAGAGACCCCTCAGCGTCAGAGCCAGAGGACGAGTCTGCAGAGACAAACAGACAGAGAACAGTCAGTCTCAAACATACACTTACTCACTGGCTCTCACACACACAAACACATGCACATACACACACACCTGGAGGAGTGTATGTGTCCATGGAGGTTTGACCAATAAGCGACCGCCGCTTGGATGGCAACAGCACCGCCATCTTTCTCTCACTGTGTTGCTCCAGCGCAGCCTGAACAGCTTCTGAGTGAACATCTGAGAGAGAGAGAGAGAGAGAGAGAGAGTTGTTATATATATACATATACAAGGCATCATTTTGAAAAGCTTCTTATGTTTATGTATGTGTGTGTGTGGAATAAAGTTCAGTAGAGTTGCTTTTTTTCTAGCCGTTCTGAGATTTATTTAGGGAGATTATTTATTCAGTGGTTTATCCATACAGGAAAAACTGTCACTGGCACAGATTACATTTAAACCCAACCCCATGTTCTGCAACGCTGAATATACATGACAACCTTCTGAAAGGTATTTAAAAGAGGTACAAAAGAGGCTTTTGAAAGAGACTTCATTTTTATTTTTTTAATTATGTTTACACACACACATTATATATATATATATATATATATATATATATATATATATATATATACATACATACACACACACACACACACACACACACACACACACACACACTGTTTTATTTTAATATATTCAAAATAAACAATACAAATATAGTATTTTATTAACATTCAATTTATGTAATAAAATACATGCACTTCAGAAACAGAAATTCATGTTTTCCATTAAGGGGCGATATTGTTCCCTTCCAGGGTTATTTTTTACTTTATTGATACAATATTTTTCAAACCTTATTGAATGTATGCATCACCTTTTATGTAAAATTCTTACATTTAATCTTATATATAAATATGATTCTAATTGGATTAAATTTAAGAAATTACAACTACATATGCAAATGTTAACTTTTTTGTTTATAAGATTAAATTGTTTTATAAGATTAATCATTGAAATATGCATTTTTAATATAGAAATATGACATTTTTGGGAAAAAATGTAATGACCTTATATGAAACTAAAACCACCGGTGTGTTTCGACAAGTCACATTCGTTGAACCAACTGGTTCATTCAGGTTACTTTTAATATGAAGTGTCAACTCTAAAATGTTGTCTTTTTTTTTTAATGTAAACAATAAATACCATTTTGTGGCTCTTTAGCGCCTCAGTTAAAGCTGCCCGTGAACCAATCATCTCTTCCTTCTAGTTAATTTATAGTATCAAATAAACATGAATGAACTTCAGAAGGAATGTTGTTTCAACCGCGGAAAGATGTCAGTAAGTTATACACCGCACATGGTTCAAGTCCACCGATGTTACTCTATGAACTCTCTTAACTGCTTTGTCGGACAAAAATGGCGGATTCGACAGATGGCGGATTATGATTGGTCAGATCGCCTGTCAATCAAAGATTGCCTCAAGAGTTAGTATTATTATGTCTCCTGAAAGTCATATTGTGTGTTTGTGTAAATCTGTGCCTTCTAGTTCACCTGAGCGGTAACGTTCATCCCTTGAGCCAGTAGACCGTCGCCGCTGGTAACGGGATGATGAGGAAGATGATGAAGATGGTGTGACAGGGATGCGGCGCTCTGCCCCTACGGCAAATACAGAGGGACAAATGTAGCCACAACACAATAAAAAAACAAACTGTATGGTGCTGCTGTGTAAAGTATGTTATGTGTGTTACCTGGAGTTTGAGGTAGGTAAGCTTGTAAAAGTTTGGATCTTTTCTTCTCATAGCCCTTCTGTGTGATGTCACCTGAAAAAAATAAAAAGATAAAAGGTAACCGAACTAAACTGCCATCCCTGCAGATTTTCCTCAGGCACTGCAGCTCCTCAGAAGGCAGATAAAAATGCCCTCCAAGATGAATAGCCAATCAATCTCTTAAATCACTTCAGAATTTGGTTTTAGACGCATTCCAGACACAACATAGTTGGAGAATCAGCGAACCTTAAACAATTAACATTTGGGCAAAAGAGGGCGTTCAGTAGAAAGTTCCACAGCCTTGCACTAACTGGCATCATCACAGAAGTGAATTCTGTCATATTTGCAAAATTCCACAGAAATATTGTAGAGGGCTTCATGATATCAAAACATATCTGCAATATGGCATAGTGTGATTATAAGCCACGGCTTTATGGTTTAAGACAGCCATAAATATTAATATTCCAATTTTACAGATGTACTGTAAATTTTTATTTATATCATTATTATTATTACAGAATTTTTCTTAAATACAAATGTATGTGAAATATTACAATATCAATATCTCTCTTTTTTGGTTTAATTCTTAAATTTAGTAATAATAATAATAATTTTTACTTTATTAAGTTTTATTATTATTATTGCACTTATTATTAGTAGTCTTTTTGCATTTTTTAAAATCACAATAACAATTAAATTTTTTCTCCAAAAAAATCATGCAACCCTAAGAGACAGATTTAAGTGACCAAGTGTAAATAAAAAGTCAGATAGTAATATGATTATTCAAAATGCAAGTGATGAAGTGTAATAGACCATCTATTATTTACCTATCCAGCTGAATAACATTACATTATAATGTGATCTCAGAAAATAAACACACAATACACAGAGTTACTGAAAGAAGCTAAAGGCTTCTCAAATTAATGTTTTAAACTCTGAATCTTCTCCTGAATGATTCTGTGTTGACTGAGTTAGTGTGGCTGACGTATACTAGTAAACAAACACAAGTCTAAACATGTGGCATGCCTGCATCCCAAAATAATATCACAAATGATATCCATGGCAACGTAGGTGTGGTGGCCCCCCCAGAGACCTGCAGGAAATGAAGACATGGAGCCCCAGTTCTCATGAGACTCCTCTCCATTATAAACAGCGAGAGAGAGAGAAAATCTGAACTTTAAATACATTTTCAAATTTAAAATAAAGAGAAGGTTTGATTGTACACAGACCTAGAGGGGAAAACCAGAAACGTCATGGCATAAACTGGGTTATTAGGTCAATCTTCACTGAGCTTTACATAATATGTGCACAAAGACAAGATAACATATGCATATACTGAAACCTGAGCACACGGCCACACGCATAATCAAATCAAATCCAAGATAACATATGCATTCTCATGAGAGCTTCCGCACACATACTGTATGCACAACTGAACACAAGCTCCGTGGTCACTCTATTAGATACGGCTACTTGTCAAAGCAAACAACAAAACATGTGGCTGTTAACTCCATTTAGAAAGCATGCAGATATCATTGCGATGCTTTAGTTGCTTTCGGGTTATCGGATAATTAGAATTGCCATGTAATGGCATGTGATCTGAGCAAATGAGTGTGGGAGGATTGTTGATGCAAGGTTTCTCAGAAACGGTTGACCTCGTGGGATTTACATGCTTGGGTTCAGAGAGAACGCTGTGTGAATTTAGCCAGATCCGTGAGAGAAAACACCTTCTTAAACAGAGCTCAAAGCGGCCGAGAGTACAGCTCTTGGTTGCGCAAAAATGGGTTTCTGAAATGCATCACATGTCAAAGTTTAGAGCAATAAAAGGTCCATTCAAGACAAGATTGTAAATAATGTGGAATCATTTAAACTGGGTTAATGATTTGTCTAAAACTCCTTGAGAAAAATAGAGACAAAATGGCTGACGTAGACTAGTGTTTAAAAGTATGAGGTCAGTAAGATTTTTCTGCCATAGTTAAATTCAACATCTGGGATGTTTGGGAAGATAGAAAAGGTCCTAACCCAGCAGAAGGACCTCAGACAACCTTGTAAAATCTGGTATAGACCCAGAGTCAAAGTTTCTGAACTGCAGTGTCCCGTCAGAGAGTTCGACTTGCATTAGTGATAAAGACAAGAATGCATAAAATCAGTATAATAGTAATTTAGTCATTCTGACTTTAACTGAAGGTGTGACAATCATCTGACCTTAAACTCCTCTGATTATTGATTGTTGATTATTAATAGCGTGCAGATTGCTTCCTTTCGCAGCTTCAGGGAAACTCTAGACATTTTGTCTGGGTTGTATCACAAAATGATTAATCTGAGAGTAACTGGAAATGATGATTTGCCATAATCGCTGGTTTCAGCTCTAAAAAAAGATCAATATAGTCATGTGAAATTATAAATGATGGCCCTTCAGTAGACTATCTTCAATCATATCATTGAGATAAAAACTATTACATTTTAATTATTATAAACCTGAATGAACCCCAAATCCATCCATTTTAGGAATCCCTTAATTCATAAAATTGCATGATATTTCTGTCATACAGAAGATGATCTCTCTGAATTTGTTCTGCTGCAGGTTTCTCATTTAGAGATGTAAGACTAGCAGGTGAGAGTTTAACCACCCAAACTAATGCCAACACCATCATAAACAGAATAATAAAACTGTATGTAGGTCACGTCTTACACAAACACACACACACACACACACTGCATGCTCTGAGATTGCCTGAAGCTCTAGATGAATGCAAAACCATGGAAATTAGGGGAGAACGGAGTTCTTTAGAGACAGAGAGTATGACATTTCTTTTAAAACAACAACATTTATGATTACATCAACTCTTCTAAAACTCCCATTAATAATTGTAATAATTAAAGAGAAATGGGTGATCTTTTTGAGGCAGTAAACTCTAATGTGCGTGTATATATATGTGAGTGTGTGTGTGTGTATAGATAGATAGATAGAGAGAGAGAGAGAGAGAGAGAGAGAGAGTGAGCTAGAGAGAGAGAGAGAGAGAGAGAGACTAAAAATAGCATCATGACAGGCTTTTGGACAGCTGCAGTTGTGGAAAGAGTAACTTCCCATGACAACCACCCAATAAACACATACACATATCAAGTATTAAAGGCTATGCATCTAGTTGTTCACGTAATAAACATTATAAGGCTAAACATTACAAACTGACAATCATAGAGCTCATTTACATATACAACTAAATATTTATTGTTAGAAAGTGCATATTGGTCCATTGGAAAGAACAGTAAAACATCTTAATTTGTGCCATTTCTACATTTGTATTAGCTTTGTGAAATGTGGACTTCAATCTTCAAGAATGTTTCCCAACCGCGGTTTCCCAAACTTGAGTTGATAATAAGATAAAATATTTTTTTCAAATCAAAACACTTCCTAAAAAATCAAATACTTTATTTGTTTACCTCCATGTCATGCGACCATTAACCGACATCAGAGAACCTTTAATGTGAATGGGTTATAAATTACAGAAATATTGCCTAAAATATTTCAGGCCAAAATGGTCTGGCTGACAAAAATGTTTGTGAATCCCTGATCTGGACAATATAATTAGGGGAAGAAAAACAACCCAAAGGACTCTCACATCTCTTCTAAAGATGAATGAAAATCAGCTTCTCTCAGATAAACAGACCTGCTTGACACTGAAAGGTCCAAATGCCACACCGGCCATAGAAACTACAGTACAACAAACCCTGTTCACTGGCACCTAGTGCAAAAACATATTCAAAAGACAAAACTACACCAGAAAACCGTTAAAACATTACAACAGAGCCAAACAAAGACAAGTCAAGCTAATAAATCTTGTTTAAACTGCCTTGAGCTGCAACACAGAACAACTTTGTTTGTAGTACAAGTAGACAGTTGGTAATGAAAGCAGGAAAGGTAAGGAGCGAATGGCTTACTAATAGTTCAGTCAAGGTGAATGGGAGTCCTGGAAATGGGGCATCTTGTCTTAAACGAATCATTTTGCCATTATTTACTCAGCATCATGTTGTTCCAAACCTGTATTTTTCTTCTGTGGAACAGAAAAGATACTTTTTCTAAGAATATCCTGGCTCTTCTTTTCAATACAATGAAAGTGAATGGGACAAAGGATGTCAAGCTTCAAAAATGAACTAAAATAAAATGAAATAAAAGTGATCCATACAACTCATCCACTATATTGCAAGTCTTTTAAAGCCATGCAGTGGTTTTGTGTGAGAAACAGACAGAAATCATCATTATTCATTCAAAATCTTTAAATGCTTTTGTTGGCACATTCTGAGAGAAATAACAGAGAGAATGTCTGATTCATCTTTTTTTTTTAAACAAATAATTTATCCTGTTCACAAAATAACACTAAATGATTCATTTTTATTAAATCATGATTTGGTTCTCGAGTTCACTGACAGTTCATTTTCTCAAGGATCCATTCCAGCCACAACACTTAACAGCCCACTGGAGTGTAAGATGTCAGTAAATTACTTGAAATTCAGTCCTTTCATTACATACTGTAAAACCAGTATCACGGCTTCAGAATAACTGAAATATACTTTTTATGATACTTCTAGGGTTTTTGGTGTCCTTCTTGATGCTACATTTTGCATTATTTGTTATTAAAAAAAAGTCACAGGTCTGGAACAAACTGCATAAAGGTGAACTGTATAATCATGGGCCTCTAACAAATCTGAATGACCTGCTCAGGATGACCTTCTAATAGTTTAAACTGTCATGTTTACTAGTGCAACATGGGTAGCACAGAGTAAGGCTGCGCTAACCCAAAAGCCTTGTCCTAAAATGACACCAACTTGAAAAAATAATAATTGCTTTCAAACCGGTTTCTCTACCATCCATTGTTCGGTCAAACAGGTAGTCCTCCACCAAACTCATGCCATTGGTTGAGCTAATGCTGCAAGCGAACGGAGTATTGTTGTGATATTGAAGAACCAGTGATTACACTCTTCAGCAAGTAAACCCTCAAATGGTTTACTTAAAGCTGCTGTATGTAATTTTTTACTGTACTAAAGCACAAACATACCATAATATGTTTGCAGAGATTTAGGAAATTTGCTAAGTTCACATAGTTGTTTCTCTGGAAAGCAATGCTAAAGCCAGTCTACTTTGAAATGTGTGCTCTGTGTCGGAATGTCTGTTTTGATCTTTGTGATCCCGTCCACTGCCAATTTACCCAATAGTATTCACATACCCCAGGTTGCCAGTTGACAGAAGACACGGCGTATTGGAAGACATCAAATTAACTAGCTTAGATATTGGTCAGAAGCCTCACCATCCATCTAAAAAGCTCTATGGAGAGGAGCATATTAAATAGCAGATAAATCAACTCATCAACTTGCAGTGTGTGAGTCTCCTCGCCTTCCGTTGTCAATTGCGCTCGTTCCTGTTGCGTATTCTCAATCTGGCAACAAGGGTCGAGTCTGAGGAGAAGGGGGCGGGAGAAACAATAGTTTGAATTTGGACTGAAGTACCCATTTCAACCACTAGCTGTTAATACTACATACTGCACCTTTACATTTTCAGCACATTCAACTGAGAAAATATTAAAGGGGATGTTTAATTCTATTTCATGTATTCTGATTTATTTACACTGTTGGATACTCATTTAGAGGTCTGCGCGGGACTGTTTTTTAAGTCCCGCTCCCAAATACAAATGCATGACGGAGAAAGAACTGGTCCATGCGTGCATAACGGTCCTGAGTGCGGGTGGTTGATAAGATTAAGTAAAGCAAAGATATGCTGTTCTGAAAGGACATCGGGAACGCGATATTGAATGACTGCCCGTTCCTGTTCAAACTATACCTGAGTTACTGACCGCTACCGTGTTTTAGTCGGAAATGTGATCCTGCGGCACAAAATATCTGGTCTGCAGACCTCTATACTCATGCTAAACATGGCCAAAGTTTCAAAAAATGAGTTGGACGTATGACAGAGTATTTCTGTGCCAAATACACTCCTTCAGATACATACTTGTATATGGTGTATACGTTTCGGAAAGCTTTTTTTTAGTATGGTCCTGTATTACATCATAAAGGGTGGAATTCCTTGTTTGTGCCCTTCTCAACCAGAGTGAGAGCAAGAGCATGTCCATCATCGCGCTTCGTTCAGGTTACGGAAGACGTCGGCAGCGCTGTCATTTTGTTTTTAGACAAAAAATTCACTAAAGAAGTGTGTTTTTGGTTGTGAGGGAAAGTTAACCTTGTTCAGCTTCCCAAAGAATCCAGCGTTAAGGGATTTGCAGATCATTTGAAGCGGAAACATCGCGTCTCAGATAGGTCTCAGCGATTAAAGAACCCAGTCATGAGTCGAAACCGCAGCCGGTGAGTGAAACTGCATCAAATGTGATGTCTGTTTTGTTGGCAACCGCACGCACGTGCATATAATTTAAACAACACGAATGTATAGTGAACCAAAAGTTATCCAGGCATAATGCCATGATGTATTGAGTGTGTGTGTGTGTGTGTGTGTGTGTGTGTGTGTGTGTGTCTCTTTAGCTCCGCCCACTGCATGCCTTGGCTGCTTTCAGAAAAAATCGGTACAGTGTATCTGTCTTTTATAAATCTGACAAATCTAAAGACTCTTCGGAGATATGAAGGATGCAATACTACTATATAGGTACTCAAGATTAACATGAGATTGGCAGAAACTGTGTGTTAAGTACCCTTTAATGAAAAATCTAAAAATTACACACGTCACCTTTAAAGGGATGGTTTACCCTAAAATTAAAATTCTAGCAATTTATTTACCCCTATGTCATTCCAAACCTGTACAAATATCTTCTGTGGAACAAAAGACTTTGAAGAATGATCATGCTGCTCTTTTCCATACAATAAAAGTGACTGTCTTTCAAGCTCCAAAAATGACAAGAAAGCTCTATAAAAGCATAATAAAAGTAGTCCATTTGACTTGCAAAGCAATAAAATAGCTTTGTGTGAAAAACATGCCTTCATTGTATGAAAAGATAACATTTCCATTTGTGTTCCATGGAAGAAAAAAGATATGATTAACCATTTATCATTAATGTAGAATAACGCATCAACATCTGACCTAAAAGTGAAACACACTAATCATCACCAACAACTGATGTAGTTGGACTCAAAGTACAATGTGTTCAGATTCTGCGTCTCTATAAAGGAGACTCGTCCAATGAGACTCGCTTTAACACCATGATGCCGACTCCCATATGTAAACAGTGTTAATTGCGCCAGTAACCTCATGTATACGTATTGACACCTGTGCAAGTAAAGTGTCATTCTAACACACACACACACACACACACACCCATATTTACACACAGTCCAGTTTGCAATAACTCCAATAAAGCTGTTAACCAAATGAATATGGTTACAATATAAATAACAAGATTATTTTGTTGGAAACAAAATAAGCCATAAACAGAAAAAGTCATATTATCGGTTTGATAAAACTACGACAGACACTTGTCAGTTATCAAATTCAGACCACATAAATACAAGATTATATTCTGCATGAGTGCATTAGTGTAAGTATATATGTAACTCTGATCAGATGAAGACCCTAATCCTCCAGAATGACTCTTCTGCCCCCATAAGCCTTTGTCCGTACAGCCAATCTGAACACAGCATGAGAGACTGTAAACCAATGAAACAATTGCCTGTGGCAAGAAAGCCAATCAGATGACAGCATGCTTGGAAACTAGGCCAGAAGCCAAAGCAACAGAACAGTGACAACAGATGCCCCCATCCATACACACAAATAGGATATTGTAATATACAACAAGCTTATGAATGCACATGCTAATTTATTCAAACATATTTGACGTTGAATATATGCACGTTGAAATATTGCAGTCTGAAGCATACAATAAAAAGCTCCAAAACCTAATGCATTTTGGGAAACATCTCTCCCCTAAGTATCCTAGCCCACTTCATCGGACCGGGTCAGGAGTCAGTGGGAACATTCTGAACTCCTGAACTGTTTGTGTTCGAATAAACATAATGATGGATTATTTAATATCTCATTGAAGTACACAAAATAACAGAACGCTGTCTCATGCGCACAGGGACAGCGGCAGATGTGGCCTAATAAGGGGAATCATCTTTCCCTGGGTCTCTCTGTTAGGAGAAATGATGCAATCTACATGAAACATAAACCACAAAACACAGACCCCCTTCTGCACTAACTGGCCATGCGGCAGCACTTTCTTCACAAACGGGATTACGTCCCCACTCATTACAGCAATGGTGTGACATGCTATATTCATCTAAAACTATGTTTTATTATTTTCCCATTTCTCATATAATTAAGGCAGCTTTCACTTTTTTTTATACAAGCAGCTTTACATATATTTGTCAAATTGCAGGCAAAATGTGATCCTTTTGCAGAACTTTTTCACAAGTTTATGTGAACCTCGCCTTTCTTGTGTACATTTTATGAGCTTTTTACTGTGCAGAGTGTTATAAATTTAATTTGAATTACTATTGAAGATGTTTCTCTTATATTCTAATTAAGGCTGTCAAATCGATTAATCACGATAATCACATTAACATACAAATGTATGTTTATATATAGTGTGTGTGAGTGTGTGTACATATAGACACACATACACATTTTTATGCTAGATGTGATTAACCGCGATTAATCGATTTGACAGCCCTAAAAACACAGTTACCTTACTACAATAAATATTTTCCAGATATTTCATTAATTGTCATCAAAACATTTTTATTAATCTTCAATATAGTTTCCTTTTAAAACCTTTTTGAGTTTACAAAGGATTCCCTCACAAGGAGATATTTTTTTAAGTTTGTAATGTAAACCCTTGTCAAGTTTGGGCAAAAATCATGGTGATCGTTAAAAAAAAAATTCTATGGCCCCATGACTATGACTATCATGAATTTTGAATACTTGCATATTAAGTATTTCATATCACATAATATCATAGAGAGAGAGAGAGAGAGAGAGAGAGAGAGAGAGAGAGAGAGAGAGAGAGAGAGAGAGAGAGAGAGAGAGAGAGAGAGAGAGAGAGATGCACTGGGTGTTTCAAACTTTACGAGCAAGCGCCAAATGCACAACAAACAGGATAGCCAGATGAATATCCCAAAGCTTTAAACACACCAGCTTCACTTATAACCGATTTACGTGCCCTATTCACAAAGGCGGTGGCCGTGTTATGAACAGTTCACTGGAATGGAGAATGGAAACAGAATATGAGAGCAAGAGAGTGAGTGAGAGAGGGAGACTTTTCACAAGACACATCTCCCTTCATACACCCCAACAGCAACGTATAAAAATGTCTTATAATATGCATTTCTGTCCCCATCCAAGGTCACCGGAACCGCTCTGTCTGGTTCTGCAAATGTAAACACGCGCTCACTTAAATAAATCTGATACATGTATGAGCGCGCTGACCCGTTCATCTCTCCTTCTGTCGTTCACTTTCTCTCTCTCCGACCGGGCAAACGGGCAGCTACTCACCCTCTGATAGCTCAAGCTCGAGCTCCGCGAGCCGCGCGCGCACCTCCAACGGCAGCGGTAACGAATCACGGTCTGCCATTGCGACTCCAACACATCCGAGCCTCGGTGCCTCTCTGTGTCTCACGAGCACACGGTGTCTGTCAAACGTGTATTTCACGGTGCAAAAATAGACCGCATGGGTGTGAGCGCGGATGGACAGCGAGCACAAGCGTTACTGGAGACCCGTCATCACCGTTTGGGTTTTTTCGGTTTTCGGTTACGCTAGGCTTCCTTCTGATTCCAAATTGTAGTGGTGCACAGCAGCGAAGCTGCCCGTGTTTCCACTGCGGTGCCACTGTGCCCGCTGCTGCCGTCGCGCTCACGTGACCTCGGTACTCCTTCAAACGCAGAAGAGAGCGTCAGTGCGCGCGCGCACCGACTGTAACGGAAAGCGGCATCTGTGTGAAGATATAACGAACTACAGTGCCATTAAACACGCCCCGGGCGATATGCGAGTTATTTTGAAATGTTCCCCAACTCATTGAATTTCGATTCTCATCCATTTTATGAGACTCAATAGTGTAAAATTACAATTAATATCATTACAGAACTGAAATATTTACTTTATTCTCTAAATACTCCATCTTGCATGAAAAAATACTAGTATATTATAGTAAAATTACTCTAGTAAATACTATAGTGTTTTTGAACCACACTAGACTATACTACACTTTGTTAATTTATATGACAACATACTGTAACTATAGTCAATTGTTAAACTATAGTAATGTTCTGTAGGCTAGTATATTTACTATAGTATGGTTCAAAAACACTATTTACTATTTTTCATGTGGGATGTGATGCTATAGTTTTATTATATTGTTTTAATATGAATAATTATTACTTGTTATTTCATTTAATTAAATGATATGTTTTGTTTGATATATTATATTCGGCCTACTGGTTTTTACCATAGACTGTATAAAGGTTTTTACAGGACATAAATGAATAACTTTTCAAATGTTTAGAGTGGTTATGATGCCCCCTGCTGGTGCGTGGTAGTATGACATCAAAGCTCGCAGTCAACTCAAAGAGCGGACAGATATTCAAAATGTGCATCTTTAACTCAACCGGAGAAATTCTATCGCTTAAAAGAACAAAGTGTTTATTTTATTTACGCTTATGCATTTGGCTTTTATCCAGAGCGATTTACATTGCATTAAAAACACGAACAATCTGATTAATTTGTTTTTCATGTATTTCTGCAGAACGTGAACGTATCTTTCTCAGGACTGTTGATAAAGTTTGATACACTTTTCCAGTTACACTCCAAAAACTAAAATCCAAAAACAGAATATGGAAGCAGTTCCCAGTCAAGAAAGCAGTGTTCAACACAGCATGAAAACACACAGACACACACGCACGCGCACACGCACACACACGCACGCGAACACGCACACGCACACACACACACATGTTTGTTTTTGTAAAATGTGGGGACATTCCATAGGCGTAATGCATTTTATACTGTACAAACCGTATTTTCTATCCCCCTACACTGCCCCTGCCCCTAAACCTACCCATCACAGGAGACTGCGCAGTTTACTTTCTGTGAAAAAAACCTCATCCTGTGTGATTTATAAGAATTTTGAAAAGCGAGGACATAGGGAACGTCCTCATATTTCACCCTCTTTTTGTAATACCTATGACATACCCATGTCATTATACACATTTGTGTCCTGATATTTCACAAAAACATGCCCACACACACACACACACACACACACACACACACACACACACACACACACAGAGAGAGAGAGAGAGAGAGAGAGAGAGAGAGAGAGAGAGAGAGAGAGAGAGAGCAGATAGACAGATGTACTTTTAAGTAAAGAGTCATGGGTTTTGACATTAATTATGTGTTGCTTTGGTTAGTTCTACTAAAAAAACTTCCATTTAATTCACAGGAGCTTTCTCACCAAAGTTATGCAAGCAACAAAAGAATAAAGAAAACAATAGCAGCTTTAACCTTAAAGAAAAATCAAGACAGGACTAAGATCTATACAGTGTTATTACATGTGGTAAGCAAGTCATGCTCACATTTCAGAAGGCATGCATACCCTTGCAAGAAACACACAACATAAAGCAAATAGCCAAGAACCAGACAGAAACAACCACCTCAGAGAAGCCATAAAAAAGAGCGCACATATGCGCACCATGGACTTCTGCATGTGGAAAGCTATATTAAACCTTTGAGGGCATGCTTAATGAAAAGTAGGAGGTGACTTTTCACTTATCTTGATACTGATGGAACCGCTTTAGTAATAACAGGAAAATAAAACCAAAAGACTGTATACAGCCATAAAAGAACAGGTGCATCTCAGTAAATTAGAATGTCATGGAAAAGTTCATTTATTTCGCTACTTCAACTTAAAAGGTGAAACTAATATATTATATAGACTCATTATGCAAAGTGAGATATATCAAGCCTTTATTTGTTATAATTTTGAAGATTATGGCTTACAGTTCCCCAAATTAAAAAATTTTCAAATTTTGAAAAGGTTCAGTATTGTATGCTCAAAGTGTCACACTCTGACACGCTAATTAATCCAAAACATTTGCAAAAGGTTCCTGAGCCTTTAAATGGTCTCTCTGGTTCAGTAGAATTCACAATCATGCATGGGGAAGACTGCTGACCTGACCGTTGTGCAGAAAACCATCATTGACACCTTCCACAAGGAGGAAAAGCCTCAAAAGGTAATTGCAAAAGAAGTTGGATGTTCTCAAAGTGCTGTATCAAAGCACATTAATATAAAGTGGAAGGGAAAAGTGTATAATAAAAAGGTGCACAAGCTGCAGGGATGATCTATAGGCCTAAAATAATCATCAAGAGCCACCACACACACGGATCCTGGACATGGGCTTCAAATGTGGTCAGAAATGTCTTTCCTGGGAAAAGAAATAAAGAACTGGTCTGTTGCTCAGTGGTCCAGTCCTCTCTTCTGATGAGAGCAAATTTTGCATCTCATTTGGAAACCAAGGTCCCAGAGTCCGGAGGAAGAATAGAGAGGCACACAATCCAAGATGATTGAAGTCCAGTGTGAAGTTTCCACAGTCTGTGTTTGCTTGGGGAGCCATGTCAACGGCTGGTGTTGGTCCACTGTGCTTTATTAATTCCAGAGTCAACGCACCTGTCTACCAGGACATTTTAGATCACTTCATGCTTCCTTCAGCAGACAAGCTTTATGGAGATGCTGACTTTATTAACCAGCAGGACTTGGCACCATGCCCACACTGCCAAAAAGTACCAAAACCTGGTTCAATGACTATGGGATTACTGTGCTGGATTGGCCAGCAAACTCGCCTGACCTGAACCATAAAGAATCTATGGGGCATTGCCAAGACAAAGATGAGAGACATGAGACCGAACAATGCAGAAGAGCTGGAGACTGCTATTGAAGCATCCTGGCCTTCCATTACACCTCAGCAGTGCCACAGGCTGATAGCATCCATGCCTCCGCACTGAGGCAGTAATTCATGCAAAAGGGGCCAAACCAAATACCGAGTATACATGCATGATCATACTTTTCAGAGGGCCGACATTTCTGTATTTAAAATCTTTTTTTTTTTATTGATTTCAGGTAATATTCAAATTTTCTGAGATCTTGAATTTGGGGTTTTCATAAACTGTAAACCATGATGAAGAAATTGATAACAAATAGAGGCTTGAAATATCTCGCTTTGCGTGCAATGAGTCTATAAAATATATTAGTTTCACCTATAAGTTGAATTACTGAAATAAGTGAACTTTTCCACAACATTCTAATTTACGAAGTACGGAAGCCCTGAACCGCAAAGTAAAAAAGAAAAATAATCTGTAAGAAGAAAAAAAATCTAGAATATTGAGAATAAAGTCAAATTATTTAGAGATTTAATTCTCGACTTTATTCTCGAAAATGTTTCGACTTTAATCTCGAAATTCTAGAATATATATTCTATATATATATATATATATATATATATATATATATATATATATATATATATATATATATATATATATATATATATATTTTTAACTTTAACTGTGATTCAGGGCTAGAGTAATGGGCACCTGTAAATAAATAAATTACAAACAATGTATTAACTGCTTAGCTCAAAAAGAGTAAGCGCCAGAACGTAGTGTTTGGACCAATCACAGGGAACTCATTTACATATACCCACCTCCTCAGTTTCACTTTGAATAGTTTACTTTGTTTTAGACAGAATAATAAATAAATTAGAAAAAATGAACATATAAAACAAATAAATCTAAATGTTTGTGTTCTTTCAATACTTTTTTTCAATGTGTGAACCAGCACAAGATGCTGGAACCCAATTCAGACTACTCTCCCACCGCTTTTTTATCTAGAAAATATAATAATATAAAGTTGAACATGTCAATGGGACACTGGACTGTTTTCTTCATTTATGGCATTGGTATTGTGTGTCTTTTTTGTAAGTGACACTGTTCCAAGTAACTAAAGTAAAATTACTCTTTTTTTAATACAAGGATGTAGTTTTAACAGTGTTTTCAAACCACAAAAGTGGCATCAAATTATAGCAATAATTTGCTGCTCCCGCCCTAAGGCCCATTCGAATGATAACTAACGATAATATCGTCCACAACAACGTATAAAGTCCTGCGCTGCATTCTGCAAATGCCAGAGTTCTTTAAATTTGGGGTGGATTCTGATCGTCTGTCAATGATTTTATTGTTCATCAACTGAAAAAAAAAAACGTACTGAACATGATTCCAACGAAATCAGTGTCGTTATCGTTGTTGCACCAGAGCTCTGGTGTGGGCCCTATTCTAAGTGAACCTTGTATGGCTTATGTCTTTTTTGTAAATAAAGTAAAGACTATCCCACCTAGACTGTTTTCTTGTCCTACAATAGTTTCAACAGTGTTCTTGAAGCAAACACTGTTGAAAAAAGTTGGATACATTTACAATGTCACAATAGTGTTATAATGTCAGAATTTCCTAAATATACATTTGCAATTCTGAGAAAAAAGTCAGTCCTTTTTACCTCAGAATTGGACTTTATAACTCGCAATTGCGAGTTTATATCTCACAGTTCTGGGTAAATAAGTCATAATTGCGATATATAAACTTGCAATTGCAAGACAAAACTCAGAATTGCGAGATATTGCCTAAACTTGCAAACGTGAGGAAAAGGTAAGATTTGCACATTTATATCTACAATTCTGTCTTTATTTCTCGTAATTGTAAGTTTTATTGCACAATTCTGAAAAACGATGTCATAATTGCAAAAAAAAGTCAAAGTCTGCGAGAAAAAAGACAGAATTGTGTGATATAGCTAAACTCGCAATTGCAAGAAAAGACTCCCTATCTCACAATTCTGACATTGTAATGCGCAATTGCGACTTTATATCTTGCAATTCTACGAAAAAAGTAGGAGGTAATCTAGATACAGATTGTACTGTTTTAGAAACAAAAACAGGAAAATAGACAATAAAGACTGTACAATCGTAACAGAACATGAGAGTACTTAAATAAATAAAATAGCAAACAAACAACTCATTAAATACTAAAAGGCATAGGCAACAGAACGTTTGGACCAATCACAGGGAACTCATTTACATACACCCACCTCCTCAGTTTCACTTTGAATAGTTTACATTGTTTAAGACAGAATAATGACATTAAATTAGAAAACATTGAACATATAAAACAAATATATCTAAATGTTTGTGTTCTTTACATAGTTTTTTTTTTCCTTCAACCACAATTGAGACGTATTTCTACCTGGTGAGGTTACATAATGATCTCCAAAAGCTTGAGTGATCGGAGTGGTAGGAAGTTCACTGTAGAGGTTACAAACTGGGTGTTAATCACTCATCCAATCACCTCGGTGAAGGTCTGAGACAAGAGCCAATTGCTGTCCTTACAGGACATCATCTGAACAGATGAGCGAGTGCACAGAAACATGGGTCAAAATGGCGGAGTTCACGCACGAGGACGCTGGTAAGCAAAATAGCGAATCAGCTGATGCGGTCCCCGTGGACTTGGAAACACTTGCGGCTGGTGCAATGAGTTCAATGTGTGAACCAGCACAAGATGCTGGAACCCAATTCAGACTACTCTCCCACGCTTTTTATCTAGAAAATATAATAATATAAAGTTGACCATGTCAATGGGACACTGGACTGTTTTCTTCATTTATGGCATTGGTATTGTGTGTCTTTTTTGTAAGTGACACTGTTCCAAGTAACTAAAGTAAAATTACTCTTTTTTTAATACAAGGATGTAGTTTTAACAGTGTTTTCAAACCACAAAAGTGGCATCAAATTATAGCAATAATTTGCTGCTCCCGCCCTAAGGCCCATTCGAATGATAACTAACGATAATATCGTCACAACAACGTATAAAGTCCTGCGCTGCATTCTGCAAATGCCAGAGTTCTTTAAATTTGGGGTGGATTCTGATCGTCTGTCAATGATTTTATTGTTCATCAACTGAAAAAAAACGTACTGAACATGATTCCAACGAAATCAGTGTCGTTATCGTTGTTGCACCAGAGCTCTGGTGTGGGCCTATTCTAAGTGAACCTTGTATGGCTTATGTCTTTTTGTAAATAAATTAAAGACTATCCCACCTAGACTGTTTTCTTGTCCTACAATAGTTTCAACAGTGTTTGCTTCAAGAACACTGTTGAAAAAGTTGGATACATTTACAATGTCACAATAGTGTTATAATGTCAGAATTTCCTAAATATACATTTGCAATTCTGAGAAAAAGTCAGTCCTTTTACCTCAGAATTGGACTTTATAACTCGCAATTGCGAGTTTATATCTCACAGTTCTGGGTAAATAAGTCATAATTGCGATATATAAACTTGCAATTGCAAGACAAAACTCAGAATTGCGAGATATTGCCTAAACTTGCAAACGTGAGGAAAAGGTAAGATTTGCGCATTTATATCTCGCAATTCTGTCTTTATTTCTCGTAATTGTAAGTTTTTATTGCACAATTCTGAAAAACGATGTCATAATTGCAAAAAAAAAGTCAAAGTCTGCGAGAAAAAAGACAGAATTGTGTGATATAGCTAAACTCGCAATTGCAAGAAAAGACTCCCTATCTCACAATTCTGACATTGTAATGCGCAATTGCGACTTTATATCTTGCAATTCTACGAAAAAAGTAGGAGGTAATCTAGATACAGATTGTACTGTTTTAGAAACAAAAACAGGAAAATAGACAATAAAGACTGTACAATCGTAACAGAACATGAGAGTACTTAAATAAATAAAATAGCAAACAAACAACTCATTAAATACTAAAAGGCATAGGCAACAGAACGTTTGGACCAATCACAGGGAACTCATTTACATACACCCACCTCCTCAGTTTCACTTTGAATAGTTTACATTGTTTAAGACAGAATAATGACATTAAATTAGAAAACATTGAACATATAAAACAAATATATCTAAATGTTTGTGTTCTTTACATAGTTTTTTTTTTCCTTCAACCACAATTGAGACGTATTTCTACCTGGTGAGGTTACATAATGATCTCCAAAAGCTTGAGTGATCGGAGCGGTAGGAAGTTCACTGTAGAGGTTACAAACTGGGTGTTAATCACTCATCCAATCACCTCGGGGAAGGTCTGAGACAAGAGCCAATTGCTGTCCTTACAGGACATCATCTGAACAGATGAGCGAGTGCACAGAAACATGGGTCAAAATGGCGGAGTTCACGCACGAGGACGCTGGTAAGCAAAATAGCGAATCAGCTGATGCGGTCCCGTGGACTTGGAAACACTTGCGGCTGGTGCAATGAGTTCAATGTGTGAACCAGCACAAGATGCTGGAACCCAATTCAGACTACTCTCCCACCGCTTTTTTATCTAGAAAATATAATAATATAAAGTTGACCATGTCAATGGGACACTGGACTGTTTTCTTCATTTATGGCATTGGTATTGTGTGTCTTTTTTGTAAGTGACACTGTTCCAAGTAACTAAAGTAAAATTACTCTTTTTTTAATACAAGGATGTAGTTTTAACAGTGTTTTCAAACCACAAAAGTGGCATCAAATTATAGCAATAATTTGCTGCTCCCGCCCTAAGGCCCATTCGAATGATAACTAACGATAATATCGTCACAACAACGTATAAAGTCCTGCGCTGCATTCTGCAAATGCCAGAGTTCTTTAAATTTGGGGTGGATTCTGATCGTCTGTCAATGATTTTATTGTTCATCAACTGAAAAAAAAAACGTACTGAACATGATTCCAACGAAATCAGTGTCGTTATCGTTGTTGCACCAGAGCTCTGGTGTGGGCCCTATTCTAAGTGAACCTTGTATGGCTTATGTCTTTTTTGTAAATAAAGTAAAGACTATCCCACCTAGACTGTTTTCTTTTGTCCTACAATAGTTTCAACAGTGTTCTTGAAGCAAACACTGTTGAAAAAAGTTGGATACATTTACAATGTCACAATAGTGTTATAATGTCAGAATTTCCTAAATATACATTTGCAATTCTGAGAAAAAAGTCAGTCCTTTTTACGTCAGAATTGGACTTTATAACTCGCAATTGCGAGTTTATATCTCACAGTTCTGGGTAAATAAGTCATAATTGCGATATATAAACTTGCAATTGCAAGACAAAACTCAGAATTGCGAGATATTGCCTAAACTTGCAAACGTGAGGAAAAGGTAAGATTTGCGCATTTATATCTCGCAATTCTGTCTTTATTTCGTAATTGTGAGTTTTATTGCACAATTCTGAAA
Organism: Gobiocypris rarus; assembly: GCA_023029165.1. Lineage (NCBI taxonomy): Eukaryota > Metazoa > Chordata > Actinopteri > Cypriniformes > Gobionidae > Gobiocypris > Gobiocypris rarus. The sequence goes on along the minus strand of CM040915.1, from coordinate 9,096,312 downwards.
AACGATGTCATAATTGCAAAAAAAAGTCAAAGTCTGCGAGAAAAAAGACAGAATTGTGTGATATAGCTAAACTCGCAATTGCAAGAAAAGACTCCCTATCTCACAATTCTGACATTGTAATGCGCAATTGCGACTTTATATCTTGCAATTCTACGAAAAAAGTAGGAGGTAATCTTGATACAGATTGTACTGTTTTAGAAACAAAAACAGGAAAATAGACAATAAAGACTGTACAATCGTAACAGAACATGAGAGTACTTAAATAAATAAAATAGCAAACAAACAACTCATTAAATACTAAAAGGCATAGGCAACAGAACGTTTGGACCAATCACAGGAACTCATTTACATACACCCACCTCCTCAGTTTCACTTTGAATAGTTTACATTGTTTAAGACAGAATAATGACATTAAATTAGAAAACATTGAACATATAAAACAAATATATCTAAATGTTTGTGTTCTTTACATAGTTTTTTTTTTCCTTCAACCACAATTGAGACGTATTTCTACCTGGTGAGGTTACATAATGATCTCCAAAAGCTTGAGTGATCGGAGCGGTAGGAAGTTCACTGTAGAGGTTACAAACTGGGTGTTAATCACTCATCCAATCACCTCGGTGAAGGTCTGAGACAAGAGCCAATTGCTGTCCTTACAGGACATCATCTGAACAGATGAGCGAGTGCACAGAAACATGGGTCAAAATGGCGGAGTTCACGCACGAGACGCTGGTAAGCAAAATAGCGAATCAGCTGATGCGGTCCCCGTGGACTTGGAAACACTTGCGGCTGGTGCAATGAGTTCAATGTGTGAACCAGCACAAGATGCTGGAACCCAATTCAGACTACTCTCCCACCGCTTTTTTATCTAGAAAATATAATAATATAAAGTTGACCATGTCAATGGGACACTGGACTGTTTTCTTCATTTATGGCATTGGTATTGTGTGTCTTTTTTGTAAGTGACACTGTTCCAAGTAACTAAAGTAAAATTACTCTTTTTTTAATACAAGGATGTAGTTTTAACAGTGTTTTCAAACCACAAAAGTGGCATCAAATTATAGCAATAATTTGCTGCTCCCGCCCTAAGGCCCATTCGAATGATAACTAACGATAATATCGTCCACAACAACGTATAAAGTCCTGCGCTGCATTCTGCAAATGCCAGAGTTCTTTAAATTTGGGGTGGATTCTGATCGTCTGTCAATCATTTTATTGTTCATCAACTGAAAAAAAAAACGTACTGAACATGATTCCAACGAAATCAGTGTCGTTATCGTTGTTGCACCAGAGCTCTGGTGTGGGCCCTATTCTAAGTGAACCTTGTATGGCTTATGTCTTTTTTGTAAATAAAGTAAAGACTATCCCACCTAGACTGTTTTCTTTTGTCCTACAATAGTTTCAACAGTGTTCTTGAAGCAAACACTGTTGAAAAAAGTTGGATACATTTACAATGTCACAATAGTGTTATAATGTCAGAATTTCCTAAATATACATTTGCAATTCTGAGAAAAAAGTCAGTCCTTTTTACCTCAGAATTGGACTTTATAACTCGCAATTGCGAGTTTATATCTCACAGTTCTGGGTAAATAAGTCATAATTGCGATATATAAACTTGCAATTGCAAGACAAAACTCAGAATTGCGAGATATTGCCTAAACTTGCAAACGTGAGGAAAAGGTAAGATTTGCACATTTATATCTACAATTCTGTCTTTATTTCTCGTAATTGTAAGTTTTATTGCACAATTCTGAAAACGATGTCATAATTGCAAAAAAAGTCAAAGTCTGCGAGAAAAAGACAGAATTGTGTGATATAGCTAAACTGCAATTGCAAGAAAAGACTCCCTATCTCACAATTCTGACATTGTAATGCGCAATTGCGACTTTATATCTTGCAATTCTGAAAAAGTAGGAGGTAATCTTGATACAGATTGTACTGTTTTAGAAACAAAAACAGGAAAATAGACAATAAAGACTGTACAATCGTAACAGAACATGAGAGTACTTAAATAAATAAAATAGCAAACAAACAACTCATTAAATACTAAAAGGCATAGGCAACAGAACGTTTGGACCAATCACAGGGAACTCATTTACATACACCCACCTCCTCAGTTTCACTTTGAATAGTTTACATTGTTTAAGACAGAATAATGACATTAAATTAGAAAACATTGAACATATAAAACAAATATATCTAAATGTTTGTGTTCTTTACATAGTTTTTTTTTTCCTTCAACCACAATTGAGACGTATTTCTACCTGGTGAGGTTACATAATGATCTCCAAAAGGAAGTTCATTGTAGAGGTTACAAACTGGGTGTTAATCACTCATCCAATCACCTCGGGGAAGGTCTGAGACAAGAGCCAATTGCTGTCCTTACAGGACATCATCTGAACAGATGAGCGAGTGCACAGAAACATGGGTCAAAATGGCGGAGTTCACGCACGAGACGCTGGTAAGCAAAATAGCGAATCAGCTGATGCGGTCCCCGTGGACTTGGAAACACTTGCGGCTGGTGCAATGAGTTCAATGTGTGAACCAGCACAAGATGCTGGAACCCAATTCAGACTACTCTCCCACCGCTTTTTTATCTAGAAAATATAATAATATAAAGTTGAACATGTCAATGGGACACTGGACTGTTTTCTTCATTTATGGCATTGGTATTGTGTGTCTTTTTTGTAAGTGACACTGTTCCAAGTAACTAAAGTAAAATTACTCTTTTTTTAATACAAGGATGTAGTTTTAACAGTGTTTTCAAACCACAAAAGTGGCATCAAATTATAGCAATAATTTGCTGCTCCCGCCCTAAGGCCCATTCGAATGATAACTAACGATAATATCGTCCACAACAACGTATAAAGTCCTGCGCTGCATTCTGCAAATGCCAGAGTTCTTTAAATTTGGGGTGGATTCTGATCGTCTGTCAATCATTTTATTGTTCATCAACTGAAAAAAAAAACGTACTGAACATGATTCCAACGAAATCAGTGTCGTTATCGTTGTTGCACCAGAGCTCTGGTGTGGGCCCTATTCTAAGTGAACCTTGTATGGCTTATGTCTTTTTTGTAAATAAAGTAAAGACTATCCCACCTAGACTGTTTTCTTTTGTCCTACAATAGTTTCAACAGTGTTCTTGAAGCAAACACTGTTGAAAAAAGTTGGATACATTTACAATGTCACAATAGTGTTATAATGTCAGAATTTCCTAAATATACATTTGCAATTCTGAGAAAAAGTCAGTCCTTTTACCTCAGAATTGGACTTTATAACTCGCAATTGCAGTTTATATCTCACAGTTCTGGGTAAATAAGTCATAATTGCGATATATAAACTTGCAATTGCAAGACAAAACTCAGAATTGCGAGATATTGCCTAAACTTGCAACGTGAGGAAAAGGTAAGATTTGCACATTTATATCTAAATTCTGTCTTTATTTCTCGTAATTGTAAGTTTTTATTGCACAATTCTGAAAAACGATGTCATAATTGCAAAAAAAAGTCAAAGTCTGCGAGAAAAAAGACAGAATTGTGTGATATAGCTAAACTCGCAATTGCAAGAAAAGACTCCCTATCTCACAATTCTGACATTGTAATGCGCAATTGCGACTTTATATCTTGCAATTCTACGAAAAAGTAGGAGGTAATCTTGATACAGATTGTACTGTTTTAGAAACAAAAACAGGAAAATAGACAATAAAGACTGTACAATCGTAACAGAACATGAGAGTACTTAAATAAATAAAATAGCAAACAAACAACTCATTAAATACTAAAAGGCATAGGCAACAGAACGTTTGGACCAATCACAGGGAACTCATTTACATACACCCACCTCCTCAGTTTCACTTTGAATAGTTTACATTGTTTAAGACAGAATAATGACATTAAATTAGAAAACATTGAACATATAAAACAAATATATCTAAATGTTTGTGTTCTTTACATAGTTTTTTTTTTCCTTCAACCACAATTGAGACGTATTTCTACCTGGTGAGGTTACATAATGATCTCCAAAAGGAAGTTCATTGTAGAGGTTACAAACTGGGTGTTAATCACTCATCCAATCACCTCGGGGAAGGTCTGAGACAAGAGCCAATTGCTGTCCTTACAGGACATCATCTGAACAGATGAGCGAGTGCACAGAAACATGGGTCAAAATGGCGGAGTTCACGCACGAGACGCTGGTAAGCAAAATAGCGAATCAGCTGATGCGGTCCCGTGGACTTGGAAACACTTGCGGCTGGTGCAATGAGTTCAATGTGTGAACCAGCACAAGATGCTGGAACCCAATTCAGACTACTCTCCCACCGCTTTTTTATCTAGAAAATATAATAATATAAAGTTGAACATGTCAATGGGACACTGGACTGTTTTCTTCATTTATGGCATTGGTATTGTGTGTCTTTTTTGTAAGTGACACTGTTCCAAGTAACTAAAGTAAAATTACTCTTTTTTTAATACAAGGATGTAGTTTTAACAGTGTTTTCAAACCACAAAAGTGGCATCAAATTATAGCAATAATTTGCTGCTCCCGCCCTAAGGCCCATTCGAATGATAACTAACGATAATATCGTCCACAACAACGTATAAAGTCCTGCGCTGCATTCTGCAAATGCCAGAGTTCTTTAAATTTGGGGTGGATTCTGATCGTCTGTCAATGATTTTATTGTTCATCAACTGAAAAAAAAACGTACTGAACATGATTCCAACGAAATCAGTGTCGTTATCGTTGTTGCACCAGAGCTCTGGTGTGGGCCCTATTCTAAGTGAACCTTGTATGGCTTATGTCTTTTTTGTAAATAAAGTAAAGACTATCCCACCTAGACTGTTTTCTTGTCCTACAATAGTTTCAACAGTGTTCTTGAAGCAAACACTGTTAAAAAAAGTTGGATACATTTACAATGTCACAATAGTGTTATAATGTCAGAATTTCCTAAATATACATTTGCAATTCTGAGAAAAAAGTCAGTCCTTTTTACCTCAGAATTGGACTTTATAACTCGCAATTGCGAGTTTATATCTCACAGTTCTGGGTAAATAAGTCATAATTGCGATATAAACTTGCAATTGCAAGACAAAACTCAGAATTGCGAGATATTGCCTAAACTTGCAAACGTGAGGAAAAGGTAAGATTTGCGCATTTATATCTCGCAATTCTGTCTTTATTTCTCGTAATTGTAAGTTTTTATTGCACAATTCTGAAAAACGATGTCATAATTGCAAAAAAAAAGTCAAAGTCTAGAAAAAGACAGAATTGTGTGATATAGCTAAACTCGCAATTGCAAGAAAAGACTCCATATCTCACAATTCTGACATTGTAATGCGCAATTGCGACTTTATATCTTGCAATTCTACGAAAAAAGTAGGAGGTAATCTAGATACAGATTGTACTGTTTTAGAAACAAAAACAGGAAAATAGACAATAAAGACTGTACAATCGTAACAGAACATGAGAGTACTTAAATAAATAAAATAGCAAACAAACAACTCATTAAATACTAAAAGGCATAGGCAACAGAACGTTTGGACCAATCACAGGGAACTCATTTACATACACCCACCTCCTCAGTTTCACTTTGAATAGTTTACATTGTTTAAGACAGAATAATGACATTAAATTAGAAAACATTGAACATATAAAACAAATATATCTAAATGTTTGTGTTCTTTACATAGTTTTTTTTTCCTCCAACCACAATTGAGACGTATTTCTACCTGGTGAGGTTACATAATGATCTCCAAAAGCTTGAGTGATCGGAGTGGTAGGAAGTTCACTGTAGAGGTTACAAACTGGGTGTTAATCACTCATCCAATCACCTCGGGGAAGGTCTGAGACAAGAGCCAATTGCTGTCCTTACAGGACATCATCTGAACAGATGAGCGAGTGCACAGAAACATGGGTCAAAATGGCGGAGTTCACGCACGAGACGCTGGTAAGCAAAATAGCGAATCAGCTGATGCGGTCCCCGTGGACTTGGAAACACTTGCGGCTGGCGCAATGAGTTCAATGTGTGAACCAGCACAAGATGCTGGAACCCAATTCAGACTACTCTCCCACCGCTTTTTTATCTAGAAAATATAATAATATAAAGTTGACCATGTCAATGGGACACTGGACTGTTTTCTTCATTTATGGCGGTATTGTGTGTCTTTTTTGTAAGTGACACTGTTCCAAGTAACTAAAGTAAAATTACTCTTTTTTTAATACAAGGATGTAGTTTTAACAGTGTTTTCAAACCACAAAAGTGGCATCAAATTATAGCAATAATTTGCTGCTCCCGCCCTAAGGCCCATTCGAATGATAACTAACGATAATATCGCCCACAACAACGTATAAAGTCCTGCGCTGCATTCTGCAAATGCCAGAGTTCTTTAAATTTGGGGTGGATTCTGATCGTCTGTCAATGATTTTATTGTTCATCAACTGAAAAAAACGCTGAACATGATTCCAACGAAATCAGTGTCGTTATCGTTGTTGCACCAGAGCTCTGGTGTGGGCCCTATTCTAAGTGAACCTTGTATGGCTTATGTCTTTTTTGTAAATAAAGTAAAAACTATCCCACCTAGACTGTTTTCTTGTCCTACAATAGTTTCAACAGTGTTCTTGAAGCAAACACTGTTAAAAAAGTTGGATACATTTACAATGTCACAATAGTGTTATAATGTCAGAATTTCCTAAATATACATTTGCAATTCTGAGAAAAAAGTCAGTCCTTTTTACCTCAGAATTGGACTTTATAACTTCGCAATTGCGAGTTTGTATCTCACAGTTCTGGGTAAATAAGTCATAATGATATATAAACTTGCAATTGCAAGACAAAACTCAGAATTGTAGATATTGCCTAAACTTGCAAACGTGAGGAAAAGGTAAGATTTGCGCATTTATATCGCAATTCTGTCTTTTTCTCGTAATTGTGAGTTTTTATTGCACAATTCTGAAAACGATGTCATAATTGCAAAAAAAGTCAAAGTCTGCGAGAAAAAAGACAGAATTGTGTGATATAGCTAAACTCGCAATTGCAAGAAAAGACTCTATCTCACAATTCTGACATTATAATGCGCAATTGCGACTTTATATCTTGCAATTCTACGAAAAAAGTAGGAGGTAATCTAGATACAGATTGTACCTTTTTAGTAACAATAACAGGAAAATAGACAATAAAGACTGTACAATCGTAACAGAACATGAGAGTACTTAAATAAATAAAATAGCAAACAAACAACTCATTAAATACTAAAAGGCATAGGCAACAGAACGTTTGGACCAATCACAGGGAACTCATTTACATACACCCACCTCCTCAGTTTCACTTTGAATAGTTTACATTGTTTAAGACAGAATAATGACATTAAATTAGAAAACATTGAACATATAAAACAAATATATCTAAATGTTTGTGTTCTTTACATAGTTTTTTTTTCCTCCAACCACAATTGAGACGTATTTCTACCTGGTGAGGTTACATAATGATCTCCAAAAGCTTGAGTGATCGGAGTGGTAGGAAGTTCACTGTAGAGGTTACAAACTGGGTGTTAATCACTCATCCAATCACCTCGGGGAAGGTCTGAGACAAGAGCCAATTGCTGTCCTTACAGGACATCATCTGAACAGATGAGCGAGTGCACAGAAACATGGGTCAAAATGGCGGAGTTCACGCACGAGACGCTGGTAAGCAAAATAGCGAATCAGCTGATGCGGTCCCCGTGGACTTGAAACACTTGCGGCTGGCGCAATGAGTTCAATGTGTGAACCAGCACAAGATGCTGGAACCCAATTCAGACTACTCTCCCACCGCTTTTTTATCTAGAAAATATAATAATATAAAGTTGACCATGTCAATGGGACACTGGACTGTTTTCTTCATTTATGGCGGTATTGTGTGTCTTTTTTGTAAGTGACACTGTTCCAAGTAACTAAAGTAAAATTACTCTTTTTTTAATACAAGGATGTAGTTTTAACAGTGTTTTCAAACCACAAAAGTGGCATCAAATTATAGCAATAATTTGCTGCCCGCCCTAAGGCCCATTCGAATGATAACTAACGATAATATCGTCCACAACAACGATAAAGTCCTGCGCTGCATTCTGCAAATGCCAGAGTTCTTTAAATTTGGGGTGGATTCTGATCGTCTGTCAATGATTTTATTGTTCATCAAAAAAAAAACGTACTGAACATGATTCCAACGAAATCAGTGTCGTTATCGTTGTTGCACCAGAGCTCTGGTGTGGGCCCTATTCTAAGTGAACCTTGTATGGCTTATGTCTTTTTTGTAAATAAAGTAAAGACTATCCCACCTAGACTGTTTTCTTGTCCTACAATAGTTTCAACAGTGTTCTTGAAGCAAACACTGTTAAAAAAAGTTGGATACATTTACAATGTCACAATAGTGTTATAATGTCAGAATTTCCTAAATATACATTTGCAATTCTGAGAAAAAAGTCAGTCCTTTTTACCTCAGAATTGGACTTTATAACTCGCAATTGCGAGTTTATATCTCACAGTTCTGGGTAAATAAGTCATAATTGCGATATATAAACTTGCAATTGCAAGACAAAACTCAGAATTGCGAGATATTGCCTAAACTTGCAAACGTGAGGAAAAGGTAAGATTTGCGCATTTATATCTCGCAATTCTGTCTTTATTTCTCGTAATTGTGAGTTTTTATTGCACAATTCTGAAAAACGATGTCATAATTGCAAAAAAAGTCAAAGTCTGCGAGAAAAAAGACAGAATTGTGTGATATAGCTAAACTCGCAATTGCAAGAAAAGACTCCCTATCTCACAATTCTGACATTATAATGCGCAATTGCGACTTTATATCTTGCAATTCTACGAAAAAAGTAGGAGGTAATCTAGATACAGATTGTACCTTTTTAGTAACAATAACAGGAAAATAGACAATAAAGACTGTACAATCGTAACAGAACATGAGAGTACTTAAATAAATAAAATAGCAAACAAACAACTCATTAAATACTAAAAGGCATAGGCAACAGAACGTTTGGACCAATCACAGGGAACTCATTTACATACACCCACCTCCTCAGTTTCACTTTGAATAGTTTACATTGTTTAAGACAGAATAATGACATTAAATTAGAAAACATTGAACATATAAAACAAATATATCTAAATGTTTGTGTTCTTTACATAGTTTTTTTTTTTCCTCCAACCACAATTGAGACGTATTTCTACCTGGTGAGGTTACATAATGATCTCCAAAAGCTTGAGTGATCGGAGTGGTAGGAAGTTCACTGTAGAGGTTACAAACTGGGTGTTAATCACTCATCCAATCACCTCGGGGAAGGTCTGAGACAAGAGCCAATTGCTGTCCTTACAGGACATCATCTGAACAGATGAGCGAGTGCACAGAAACATGGGTCAAAATGGCGGAGTTCACGCGACGCTGGTAAGCAAAATAGCGAATCAGCTGATGCGGTCCCGTGGACTTGAAACACTTGCGGCTGGCGCAATGAGTTCAATGTGTGAACCAGCACAAGATGCTGGAACCCAATTCAGACTACTCTCCCACCGCTTTTTATCTAGAAAATATAATAATATAAAGTTGACCATGTCAATGGGACACTGGACTGTTTTCTTCATTTATGGCATTGGTATTGTGTGTCTTTTTTGTAAGTGACACTGTTCCAAGTAACTAAAGTAAAATTACTCTTTTTTTAATACAAGGATGTAGTTTTAACAGTGTTTTCAAACCACAAAGTGGCATCAAATTATAGCAATAATTTGCTGCTCCCGCCCTAAGGCCCATTCGAATGATAACTAACGATAATATCGTCCACAACAACGTATAAAGTCCTGCGCTGCATTCTGCAAATGCCAGAGTTCTTTAAATTTGGGGTGGATTCTGATCGTCTGTCAATGATTTTATTGTTCATCAACTGAAAAAAACGTACTGAACATGATTCCAACGAAATCCAGTGTCGTTATCGTTGTTGCACCAGAGCTCTGGTGTGGGCCCTATTCTAAGTGAACCTTGTATGGCTTATGTCTTTTTGTAAATAAAGTAAAAACTATCCCACCTAGACTGTTTTCTTGTCCTACAATAGTTTCAACAGTGTTCTTGAAGCAAACACTGTTAAAAAAGTTGGATACATTTACAATGTCACAATAGTGTTATAATGTCAGAATTTCCTAAATATACATTTGCATTTCTGAGAAAAAGTCAGTCCTTTTACCTCAGAATTGGACTTTATAACTCGCAATTGCGAGTTTGTATCTCACAGTTCTGGGTAAATAAGTCATAATTGCGATATATAAACTTGCAATTGCAAGACAAAACTCAGAAGAGATATTGCCTAAACTTGCAAACGTGAGGAAAAGGTAAGATTTGCGCATTTATATCTCGCAATTCTGTCTTTTTTCTCGTAATTGTGAGTTTTATTGCACAATTCTGAAAACGATGTCATAATTGCAAAAAAAGTCAAAGTCTGCAGAAAAAGACAGAATTGTGTGATATAGCTAAACTCGCAATTGCAAGAAAAGACTCTATCTCACAATTCTGACATTGTAATGCGCAATTGCGACTTTATATCTTGCAATTCTACGAAAAAAGTAGGAGGTAATCTAGATACAGATTGTACCTTTTTAGTAACAATAACAGGAAAATAGACAATAAAGACTGTACAATCGTAACAGAACATGAGAGTACTTAAATAAATAAAATAGCAAACAAACAACTCATTAAATACTAAAAGGCATAGGCAACAGAACGTTTGGACCAATCACAGGGAACTCATTTACATACACCCACCTCCTCAGTTTCACTTTGAATAGTTTACATTGTTTAAGACAGAATAATGACATTAAATTAGAAAACATTGAACATATAAAACAAATATATCTAAATGTTTGTGTTCTTTACATAGTTTTTTTTTTTCCTCCAACCACAATTGAGACGTATTTCTACCTGGTGAGGTTACATAATGATCTCCAAAAGCTTGAGTGATCGGAGTGGTAGGAAGTTCACTGTAGAGGTTACAAACTGGGTGTTAATCACTCATCCAATCACCTCGGGGAAGGTCTGAGACAAGAGCCAATTGCTGTCCTTACAGGACATCATCTGAACAGATGAGCGAGTGCACAGAAACATGGGTCAAAATGGCGGAGTTCACGACGAGACGCTGGTAAGCAAAATAGCGAATCAGCTGATGCGGTCCCCGTGGACTTGAAACACTTGCGGCTGGCGCAATGAGTTCAATGTGTGAACCAGCACAAGATGCTGGAACCCAATTCAGACTACTCTCCCACCGCTTTTTATCTAGAAAATATAATAATATAAAGTTGACCATGTCAATGGGACACTGGACTGTTTTCATTTATGGCGGTATTGTGTGTCTTGTTTTGTAAGTGACACTGTTCCAAGTAACTAAAGTAAAATTACTCTTTTTAATACAAGGATGTAGTTTTAACAGTGTTTTCAAACCACAAAGTGGCATCAAATTATAGCAATAATTTGCTGCTCCCGCCCTAAGGCCCATTCGAATGATAACTAACGATAATATCGTCCACAACAACGTATAAAGTCCTGCGCTGCATTCTGCAAATGCCAGAGTTCTTTAAATTTGGGGTGGATTCTGATCGTCTGTCAATCATTTTATTGTTCATCAACTGAAAAAAACGTACTGAACATGATTCCAACGAAATCAGTGTCGTTATCGTTGTTGCACCAGAGCTCTGGTGTGGGCCTATTCTAAGTGAACCTTGTATGGCTTATGTCTTTTTTGTAAATAAAGTAAAGACTATCCCACCTAGACTGTTTTCTTTTGTCCTACAATAGTTTCAACAGTGTTCTTGAAGCAAACACTGTTAAAAAAAGTTGGATACATTTACAATGTCACAATAGTGTTATAATGTCAGAATTTCCTAAATATACATTTGCAATTCTGAGAAAAAAGTCAGTCCTTTTTACCTCAGAATTGGACTTTATAACTTCGCAATTGCGAGTTTGTATCTCACAGTTCTGGGTAAATAAGTCATAATTATGATATATAAACTTGCAATTGCAAGACAAAACTCAGAATTGCGAGATATTGCCTAAACTTGCAAACGTGAGGAAAAGGTAAGATTTGCGCATTTATATCTCATAATTCTGTCTTTATTTCTCGTAATTGTGAGTTTTTATTGCACAATTCTGAAAAACGATGTCATAATTGCAAAAAAAAAGTCAAAGTCTGCGAGAAAAAAGACAGAATTGTGTGATATAGCTAAACTCGCAATTGCAAGAAAAGACTCCCTATCTCACAATTCTGACATTGTAATGCGCAATTGCGACTTTATATCTTGCAATTCTACTAAAAAAGTAGGAGGTAATCTAGATACAGATTGTACCTTTTTAGTAACAATAACAGGAAAATAGACAATAAAGACTGTACAATCGTAACAGAACATGAGAGTACTTAAATAAATAAAATAGCAAACAAACAACTCATTAAATACTAAAAGGCATAGGCAACAGAACGTTTGGACCAATCACAGGGAACTCATTTACATACACCCACCTCCTCAGTTTCACTTTGAATAGTTTACATTGTTTAAGACAGAATAATGACATTAAATTAGAAAACATTGAACATATAAAACAAATATATCTAAATGTTTGTGTTCTTTACATAGTTTTTTTTTTTCCTCCAACCACAATTGAGACGTATTTCTACCTGGTGAGGTTACATAATGATCTCCAAAAGCTTGAGTGATCGGAGTGGTAGGAAGTTCACTGTAGAGGTTACAAACTGGGTGTTAATCACTCATCCAATCACCTCGGGGAAGGTCTGAGACAAGAGCCAATTGCTGTCCTTACAGGACATCATCTGAACAGATGAGCGAGTGCACAGAAACATGGGTCAAAATGGCGGAGTTCACGCACGACGCTGGTAAGCAAAATAGCGAATCAGCTGATGCGGTCCCCGTGGACTTGAAACACTTGCGGCTGGCGCAATGAGTTCAATGTGTGAACCAGCACAAGATGCTGGAACCCAATTCAGACTACTCTCCCACCGCTTTTTTATCTAGAAAATATAATAATATAAAGTTGAACATGTCAATGGGACACTGGACTGTTTTCTTCATTTATGGCGGTATTGTGTGTCTTTTTTGTAAGTGACACTGTTCCAAGTAACTAAAGTAAAATTACTCTTTTTTTAATACAAGGATGTAGTTTTAACAGTGTTTTCAAACCACAAAAGTGGCATCAAATTATAGCAATAATTTGCTGCTCCCGCCCTAAGGCCCATTCGAATGATAACTAACGATAATATCGTCCACAACAACGTATAAAGTCCTGCGCTGCATTCTGCAAATGCCAGAGTTCTTTAAATTTGGGGTGGATTCTGATCGTCTGTCAATGATTTTATTGTTCATCAACTGAAAAAAAAAAAACGTACTGAACATGATTCCAACGAAATCAGTGTCGTTATCGTTGTTGCACCAGAGCTCTGGTGTGGGCCCTATTCTAAGTGAACCTTGTATGGCTTATGTCTTTTTTGTAAATAAAGTAAAGACTATCCCACCTAGACTGTTTTCTTGTCCTACAATAGTTTCAACAGTGTTCTTGAAGCAAACACTGTTAAAAAAAGTTGGATACATTTACAATGTCACAATAGTGTTATAATGTCAGAATTTCCTAAATATACATTTGCATTTCTGAGAAAAAGTCAGTCCTTTTACCTCAGAATTGGACTTTATAACTAATTGCGAGTTTGTATCTCACAGTTCTGGGTAAATAAGTCATAATTGCGATATATAAACTTGCAATTGCAAGACAAAACTCAGAATTGCGAGATATTGCCTAAACTTGCAAACGTGAGGAAAAGGTAAGATTTGCGCATTTATATCTCGCAATTCTGTCTTTTTTTCTCGTAATTGTGAGTTTTTATTGCACAATTCTGAAAAACGATGTCATAATTGCAAAAAAAAAGTCAAAGTCTGCGAGAAAAAAGACAGAATTGTGTGATATAGCTAAACTCGCAATTGCAAGAAAAGACTCCCTATCTCACAATTCTGACATTATAATGCGCAATTGCGACTTTATATCTTGCAATTCTACGAAAAAAGTAGGAGGTAATCTAGATACAGATTGTACCTTTTTAGTAACAATAACAGGAAAATAGACAATAAAGACTGTACAATCGTAACAGAACATGAGAGTACTTAAATAAATAAAATAGCAAACAAACAACTCATTAAATACTAAAAGGCATAGGCAACAGAACGTTTGGACCAATCACAGGGAACTCATTTACATACACCCACCTCCTCAGTTTCACTTTGAATAGTTTACATTGTTTAAGACAGAATAATGACATTAAATTAGAAAACATTGAACATATAAAACAAATATATCTAAATGTTTGTGTTCTTTACATAGTTTTTTTTTTTCCTCCAACCACAATTGAGACGTATTTCTACCTGGTGAGGTTACATAATGATCTCCAAAAGCTTGAGTGATCGGAGTGGTAGGAAGTTCACTGTAGAGGTTACAAACTGGGTGTTAATCACTCATCCAATCACCTCGGGGAAGGTCTGAGACAAGAGCCAATTGCTGTCCTTACAGGACATCATCTGAACAGATGAGCGAGTGCACAGAAACATGGGTCAAAATGGCGGAGTTCACGCACGAGACGCTGGTAAGCAAAATAGCGAATCAGCTGATGCGGTCCCCGTGGACTTGGAAACACTTGCGGCTGGCGCAATGAGTTCAATGTGTGAACCAGCACAAGATGCTGGAACCCAATTCAGACTACTCTCCCACCGCTTTTTTATCTAGAAAATATAATAATATAAAGTTGACCATGTCAATGGGACACTGGACTGTTTTCTTCATTTATGGCGGTATTGTGTGTCTTTTTTGTAAGTGACACTGTTCCAAGTAACTAAAGTAAAATTACTCTTTTTTTAATACAAGGATGTAGTTTTAACAGTGTTTTCAAACCACAAAAGTGGCATCAAATTATAGCAATAATTTGCTGCTCCCGCCCTAAGGCCCATTCGAATGATAACTAACGATAATATCGTCCACAACAACGTATAAAGTCCTGCGCTGCATTCTGCAAATGCCAGAGTTCTTTAAATTTGGGGTGGATTCTGATCGTCTGTCAATGATTTTATTGTTCATCAACTGAAAAAAAAAAAACGTACTGAACATGATTCCAACGAAATCAGTGTCGTTATCGTTGTTGCACCAGAGCTCTGGTGTGGGCCTATTCTAAGTGAACCTTGTATGGCTTATGTCTTTTTTGTAAATAAAGTAAAGACTATCCCACCTAGACTGTTTTCTTGTCCTACAATAGTTTCAACAGTGTTCTTGAAGCAAACACTGTTAAAAAAAGTTGGATACATTTACAATGTCACAATAGTGTTATAATGTCAGAATTTCCTAAATATACATTTGCAATTCTGAGAAAAAAGTCAGTCCTTTTTACCTCAGAATTGGACTTTATAACTCGCAATTGCGAGTTTATATCTCACAGTTCTGGGTAAATAAGTCATAATTGCGATATATAAACTTGCAATTGCAAGACAAAACTCAGAATTGCGAGATATTGCCTAAACTTGCAAACGTGAGGAAAAGGTAAGATTTGCGCATTTATATCTCGCAATTCTGTCTTTATTTCTCGTAATTGTGAGTTTTTATTGCACAATTCTGAAAAACGATGTCATAATTGCAAAAAAAAGTCAAAGTCTGCGAGAAAAGACAGAATTGTGTGATATAGCTAAACTCGCAATTGCAAGAAAAGACTCCCTATCTCACAATTCTGACATTGTAATGCGCAATTGCGACTTTATATCTTGCAATTCTACTAAAAAAGTAGGAGGTAATCTAGATACAGATTGTACCTTTTTAGTAACAATAACAGGAAAATAGACAATAAAGACTGTACAATCGTAACAGAACATGAGAGTACTTAAATAAATAAAATAGCAAACAAACAACTCATTAAATACTAAAAGGCATAGGCAACAGAACGTTTGGACCAATCACAGGGAACTCATTTACATACACCCACCTCCTCAGTTTCACTTTGAATAGTTTACATTGTTTAAGACAGAATAATGACATTAAATTAGAAAACATTGAACATATAAAACAAATATATCTAAATGTTTGTGTTCTTTACATAGTTTTTTTTTTCCTCCAACCACAATTGAGACGTATTTCTACCTGGTGAGGTTACATAATGATCTCCAAAAGCTTGAGTGATCGGAGTGGTAGGAAGTTCACTGTAGAGGTTACAAACTGGGTGTTAATCACTCATCCAATCACCTCGGGGAAGGTCTGAGACAAGAGCCAATTGCTGTCCTTACAGGACATCATCTGAACAGATGAGCGAGTGCACAGAAACATGGGTCAAAATGGCGGAGTTCACGCACGAGGCGCTGGTAAGCAAAATAGCGAATCAGCTGATGCGGTCCCGTGGACTTGGAAACACTCGCGGCTGGCGCAATGAGTTCAATGTGTGAACCAGCACAAGATGCTGGAACCCAATTCAGACTACTCTCCCACCGCTTTTTTATCTAGAAAATATAATAATATAAAGTTGAACATGTCAATGGGACACTGGACTGTTTTCTTCATTTATGGCATTGGTATTGTGTTGCGTTTTGTAAGTGACACTGTTCCAAGTAACTAAAGTAAAATTACTCTTTTTTTAATACAAGGATGTAGTTTTAACAGTGTTTTCAAACCACAAAAGTGGCATCAAATTATAGCAATAATTTGCTGCTCCCGCCCTAAGGCCCATTCGAATGATAACTAACGATAATATCGTCCACAACAACGTATAAAGTCCTGCGCTGCATTCTGCAAATGCCAGAGTTCTTTAAATTTGGGGTGGATTCTGATCGTCTGTCAATGATTTTATTGTTCATCAACTGAAAAAACGTACTGAACATGATTCCAATGAAATCAGTGTCGTTATCGTTGTTGCACCAGAGCTCTGGTGTGGGCCCTATTCTAAGTGAACCTTGTATGGCTTATGTCTTTTTTGTAAATAAAGTAAAGACTATCCCACCTAGACTGTTTTCTTTTGTCCTACAATAGTTTCAACAGTGTTCTTGAAGCAAACACTGTTGAAAAAAGTTGGATACATTTACAATGTCACAATAGTGTTATAATGTCAGAATTTCCTAAATATACATTTGCAATTCTGAGAAAAAAGTCAGTCCTTTTTACCTCAGAATTGGACTTTATAACTCGCAATTGCGAGTTTATATCTCACAGTTCTGGGTAAATAAGTCATAATTGCGATATATAAACTTGCAATTGCAAGACAAAACTCAGAATTGCGAGATATTGCCTAAACTTGCAAACGTGAGGAAAAGGTAAGATTTGCGCATTTATATCTCGCAATTCTGTCTTTATTTCTCGTAATTGTGAGTTTTATTGCACAATTCTGAAAACGATGTCATAATTGCAAAAAAAGTCAAAGTCTGAGAAAAAGACAGAATTGTGTGATATAGCTAAACTCGCAATTGCAAGAAAAGACTCCCTATCTCACAATTCTGACATTGTAATGCGCAATTGCGACTTTATATCTTGCAATTCTCTGAAAAAGTAGGAGGTAATCTAGATACAGATTGTACCTTTTTAGTAACAATAACAGGAAAATAGACAATAAAGACTGTACAATCGTAACAGAACATGAGAGTACTTAAATAAATAAAATAGCAAACAAACAACTCATTAAATACTAAAAGGCATAGGCAACAGAACGTTTGGACCAATCACAGGGAACTCATTTACATACACCCACCTCCTCAGTTTCACTTTGAATAGTTTACATTGTTTAAGACAGAATAATGACATTAAATTAGAAAACATTGAACATATAAAACAAATATATCTAAATGTTTGTGTTCTTTACATAGTTTTTTTTTTCCTCCAACCACAATTGAGACGTATTTCTACCTGGTGAGGTTACATAATGATCTCCAAAAGCTTGAGTGATCGGAGTGGTAGGAAGTTCACTGTAGAGGTTACAAACTGGGTGTTAATCACTCATCCAATCACCTCGGGGAAGGTCTGAGACAAGAGCCAATTGCTGTCCTTACAGGACATCATCTGAACAGATGAGCGAGTGCACAGAAACATGGGTCAAAATGGCGGAGTTCACGCGAGACGCTGGTAAGCAAAATAGCGAATCAGCTGATGCGGTCCCCGTGGACTTGGAAACACTTGCGGCTGGCGCAATGAGTTCAATGTGTGAACCAGCACAAGATGCTGGAACCCAATTCAGACTACTCTCCCACCGCTTTTTTATCTAGAAAATATAATAATATAAAGTTGACCATGTCAATGGGACACTGGACTGTTTTCTTCATTTATGGCGGTATTGTGTGTCTTTTTTGTAAGTGACACTGTTCCAAGTAACTAAAGTAAAATTACTCTTTTTTTAATACAAGGATGTAGTTTTAACAGTGTTTTCAAACCACAAAAGTGGCATCAAATTATAGCAATAATTTGCTGCTCCCGCCCTAAGGCCCATTCGAATGATAACTAACGATAATATCGTCCACAACAACGTATAAAGTCCTGCGCTGCATTCTGCAAATGCCAGAGTTCTTTAAATTTGGGGTGGATTCTGATCGTCTGTCAATGATTTTATTGTTCATCAACTGAAAAAAACGTACTGAACATGATTCCAACGAAATCAGTGTCGTTATCGTTGTTGCACCAGAGCTCTGGTGTGGGCCCTATTCTAAGTGAACCTTGTATGGCTTATGTCTTTTTTGTAAATAAAGTAAAGACTATCCCACCTAGACTGTTTTCTTGTCCTACAATAGTTTCAACAGTGTTCTTGAAGCAAACACTGTTGAAAAAAGTTGGATACATTTACAATGTCACAATAGTGTTATAATGTCAGAATTTCCTAAATATACATTTGCATTTCTGAGAAAAAGTCAGTCCTTTTTACCTCAGAATTGGACTTTATAACTTCGCAATTGCGAGTTTGTATCTCACAGTTCTGGGTAAATAAGTCATAATTGCGATATATAAACTTGCAATTGCAAGACAAAACTCAGAATTGCGAGATATTGCCTAAACTTGCAAACGTGAGGAAAAGGTAAGATTTGCGCATTTATATCTGCAATTCTGTCTTTTTTTCTCGTAATTGTGAGTTTTTATTGCACAATTCTGAAAACGATGTCATAATTGCAAAAAAAAAGTCAAAGTCTGCGAGAAAAAAGACAGAATTGTGTGATATAGCTAAACTCGCAATTGCAAGAAAAGACTCCTATCTCACAATTCTGACATTATAATGCTAATTGCGACTTTATATCTTGCAATTCTACGAAAAAAGTAGGAGGTAATCTAGATACAGATTGTACCTTTTTAGTAACAATAACAGGAAAATAGACAATAAAGACTGTACAATCGTAACAGAACATGAGAGTACTTAAATAAATAAAATAGCAAACAAACAACTCATTAAATACTAAAAGGCATAGGCAACAGAACGTTTGGACCAATCACAGGAACTCATTTACATACACCCACCTCCTCAGTTTCACTTTGAATAGTTTACATTGTTTAAGACAGAATAATGACATTAAATTAGAAAACATTGAACATATAAAACAAATAAATCTAAATGTTTGTGTTCTTTCAATACTTTTTTTCCTCCAACCACAATTGAGACGTATTTCTACCTGGTGAGGTTACATAATGATCTCCAAAAGCTTGAGTGATCGGAGTGGTAGGAAGTTCACTGTAGAGGTTACAAACTGGGTGTTAATCACTCATCCAATCACCTCGGGGAAGGTCTGAGACAAGAGCCAATTGCTGTCCTTACAGGACATCATCTGAACAGATGAGCGAGTGCACAGAAACATGGGTCAAAATGGCGGAGTTCACGCACGAGACGCTGGTAAGCAAAATAGCGAATCAGCTGATGCGGTCCCCGTGGACTTGGAAACACTTGCGGCTGGCGCAATGAGTTCAATGTGTGAACCAGCACAAGATGCTGGAACCCAATTCAGACTACTCTCCCACCGCTTTTTATCTAGAAAATATAATAATATAAAGTTGACCATGTCAATGGGACACTGGACTGTTTTCTTCATTTATGGCGGTATTGTGTGTCTTTTTTGTAAGTGACACTGTTCCAAGTAACTAAAGTAAAATTACTCTTTTTTTAATACAAGGATGTAGTTTTAACAGTGTTTTCAAACCACAAAAGTGGCATCAAATTATAGCAATAATTTGCTCCCTAAGGCCCATTCGAATGATAACTAACGATAATATCGTCCACAACAACGTATAAAGTCCTGCGCTGCATTCTGCAAATGCCAGAGTTCTTTAAATTTGGGGTGGATTCTGATCGTCTGTCAATGATTTTATTGTTCATCAACTGAAAAAAAAAAAACGTACTGAACATGATTCCAACGAAATCAGTGTCGTTATCGTTGTTGCACCAGAGCTCTGGTGTGGGCCCTATTCTAAGTGAACCTTGTATGGCTTATGTCTTTTTTGTAAATAAAGTAAAGACTATCCCACCTAGACTGTTTTCTTGTCCTACAATAGTTTCAACAGTGTTCTTGAAGCAAACACTGTTAAAAAAAGTTGGATACATTTACAATGTCACAATAGTGTTATAATGTCAGAATTTCCTAAATATACATTTGCAATTCTGAGAAAAAAGTCAGTCCTTTTTACCTCAGAATTGGACTTTATAACTCGCAATTGCGAGTTTATATCTCACAGTTCTGGGTAAATAAGTCATAATTGCGATATATAAACTTGCAATTGCAAGACAAAACTCAGAATTGCGAGATATTGCCTAAACTTGCAAACGTGAGGAAAAGGTAAGATTTGCATTTATATCTCGCAATTCTGTCTTTATTTCTCGTAATTGTGAGTTTTTATTGCACAATTCTGAAAAACGATGTCATAATTGCAAAAAAAAAGTCAAAGTCTGAGAAAAAGACAGAATTGTGTGATATAGCTAAACTCGCAATTGCAAGAAAAGACTCTATCTCACAATTCTGACATTATAATGCAATTGCGACTTTATATCTTGCAATTCTACGAAAAAAGTAGGAGGTAATCTAGATACAGATTGTACCTTTTTAGTAACAATAACAGGAAAATAGACAATAAAGACTGTACAATCGTAACAGAACATGAGAGTACTTAAATAAATAAAATAGCAAACAAACAACTCATTAAATACTAAAAGGCATAGGCAACAGAACGTTTGGACCAATCACAGGGAACTCATTTACATACACCCACCTCCTCAGTTTCACTTTGAATAGTTTACATTGTTTAAGACAGAATAATGACATTAAATTAGAAAACATTGAACATATAAAACAAATATATCTAAATGTTTGTGTTCTTTACATAGTTTTTTTTTTCCTCCAACCACAATTGAGACGTATTTCTACCTGGTGAGGTTACATAATGATCTCCAAAAGCTTGAGTGATCGGAGTGGTAGGAAGTTCACTGTAGAGGTTACAAACTGGGTGTTAATCACTCATCCAATCACCTCGGGGAAGGTCTGAGACAAGAGCCAATTGCTGTCCTTACAGGACATCATCTGAACAGATGAGCGAGTGCACAGAAACATGGGTCAAAATGGCGGAGTTCACGCACGAGACGCTGGTAAGCAAAATAGCGAATCAGCTGATGCGGTCCCCGTGGACTTGGAAACACTCGCGGCTGGCGCAATGAGTTCAATGTGTGAACCAGCACAAGATGCTGGAACCCAATTCAGACTACTCTCCCACCGCTTTTTTATCTAGAAAATATAATAATATAAAGTTGAACATGTCAATGGGACACTGGACTGTTTTCTTCATTTATGGCATTGGTATTGTGTGTCTTTTTTGTAAGTGACACTGTTCCAAGTAACTAAAGTAAAATTACTCTTTTTTTAATACAAGGATGTAGTTTTAACAGTGTTTTCAAACCACAAAAGTGGCATCAAATTATAGCAATAATTTGCTGCTCCCGCCCTAAGGCCCATTCGAATGATAACTAACGATAATATCGTCCACAACAACGTATAAAGTCCTGCGCTGCATTCTGCAAATGCCAGAGTTCTTTAAATTTGGGGTGGATTCTGATGAATCTGTCAATGATTTTATTGTTCATCAACTGAAAAAAAAAAAACGTACTGAACATGATTCCAACGAAATCAGTGTCGTTATCGTTGTTGCACCAGAGCTCTGGTGTGGGCCTATTCTAAGTGAACCTTGTATGGCTTATGTCTTTTTTGTAAATAAAGTAAAGACTATCCCACCTAGACTGTTTTCTTTTGTCCTACAATAGTTTCAACAGTGTTCTTGAAGCAAACACTGTTGAAAAAAGTTGGATACATTTACAATGTCACAATAGTGTTATAATGTCAGAATTTCCTAAATATACATTTGCAATTCTGAGAAAAAAGTCAGTCCTTTTTACCTCAGAATTGGACTTTATAACTTCGCAATTGAGTTTATATCTCACAGTTCTGGGTAAATAAGTCATAATTGCGATATATAAACTTGCAATTGCAAGACAAAACTCAGAATTGCGAGATATTGCCTAAACTTGCAAACGTGAGGAAAAGGTAAGATTTGCGCATTTATATCTCGCAATTCTGTCTTTATTTCTCGTAATTGTAAGTTTTATTGCACAATTCTGAAAAACGATGTCATAATTGCAAAAAAAAGTCAAAGTCTGCGAGAAAAAAGACAGAATTGTGTGATATAGCTAAACTCGCAATTGCAAGAAAAGACTCCCTATCTCACAATTCTGACATTGTAATAATTGCGACTTTATATCTTGCAATTCTACGAAAAAGTAGGAGGTAATCTTGATACAGATTGTACTGTTTTAGAAACAAAAACAGGAAAATAGACAATAAAGACTGTACAATCGTAACAGAACATGAGAGTACTTAAATAAATAAAATAGCAAACAAACAACTCATTAAATAGCCTACTAAAAGGCATAGGCA
Source organism: Gobiocypris rarus (assembly GCA_023029165.1). Taxonomy (NCBI): domain Eukaryota; kingdom Metazoa; phylum Chordata; class Actinopteri; order Cypriniformes; family Gobionidae; genus Gobiocypris; species Gobiocypris rarus. The sequence continues at coordinate 9,073,341 of CM040915.1, read as the reverse complement.
ACAGAACGTTTGGACCAATCACAGGGAACTCATTTACATACACCCACCTCCTCAGTTTCACTTTGAATAGCTTACATTGTTTAAGACAGAATAATGGCATTAAATTAGAAAACATTGAACATATAAAACAAATATATCTAAATGTTTGTGTTCTTTACATAGTTTTTTTTTCCTCCAACCACAATTGAGACGTATTTCTACCTGGTGAGGTTACATAATGATCTCCAAAAGCTTGAGTGATCGGAGTGGTAGGAAGTTCACTGTAGAGGTTACAAACTGGGTGTTAATCACTCATCCAATCACCTCGGGGAAGGTCTGAGACAAGAGCCAATCGCTGTCCTCACAGGACATCATCTGAACAGATGAGCGAGTGCACAGAAACATGTGTCAAAATGGCGGAGTTCACGCACGAGACGCTGGTAAGCAAAATAGCGAATCAGCTGATGCGGTCCCGTGGGGACCAGCACAAGATGCTGAAACCCAATTCAGACTACTCTCCCACCACTTTTTTATCTAGAAAATATAATAATATAAAGTTGAACATGTCAATGGACTGGACTGTTTTCTTCAATTATGGCGGTATTGTGTCTTATTTGTAAGTGACACTGTTACAACTAAAGTAAAATTACTCTTTAAAAAAAAAAAAAAAAAAAAAAACAACAATACACTTTCAACAGTCCAGTTCAACCTTAATAAAAGAACGATAAAGATAACTAACAATAATTAATTAATTAAGTCAGTTTTGTTTGAAACATATAGCCTAGTTGACTTTATCTAAAAAATATTTAGCATGAGACTAGATCTAGTATAGGCTACTATATAGTAGTCAATGGCTGCTTGCTTGGTTACAAACGTTCTTCCAAATATCTTCCTTTGTGTTTAGCAGAACAAGACATTTATACAGGTTTGGAACTTGAGGGTGACTGAATGATGACAGAATTTTCATTTTTGATTTTGAGTGAACACAGATTCTTAAAAAACGATTCTGTCTAAAGGCAAATGTCCCCAGAATTTAGGCTTCTTAAAATGTAAAAAAGGAGGCTCATTGTAATTTGCCATGTTAGAATTTACAGGATCTTTTATATTCATTTGTTTCATGACAGTGGTTGTGTTATATCATATTAGGTATAATACGAAGTTAGCAGTTTTACCTAGTGGGTAACTATGGTTACCACCACGGTCAATCTTTGAAAGGGCAATATAAGCGCAATGAGCGCGTGGCTCCGGGGCGGGTATCTTGCGGGTTTATCATAGAACAGTTAACGTTATCCGAACGACTTTCTCGTCAGAAACAGCCGCGTCGCTCACATTCACTCCGTCTCAATATCCACACACTCAAACGGTGCTTTTGTGAACGGCTGACTGTGTGGTTATGTGTGTTTCGTGCCTTCACTGCTCGGTGTTCCAGCATCGCGCCCGGATGGAAATGTGTCTTCCGGGGAAAAGCTGCTTTCAACCAACGAGACACCGAGCACAACACGCCGCACAGCCTGGACATCTGCAACTTTCAACAGAAGCTTGTGCCTTTCTAAGAACGCAAGCGGTTTGAGACGTAGATCTATGGCCAGACTTATGCGTCCCAGAGGGGAGAAGAGCCGTGGAAAATCTGACAGAGGCCCGTAAGAGCTCGAACCTCTAATTTTGCTATTTCATTCTGATATTAGTGCCGTCATTCATGGATGTGCACGCAGAGGCGGGTCCGTTGCACGTGCAGACGGTGAATGAGCCACCGGGAGGCGCCACCGTGACCGCCGCACAGTTTGAGGTCCAAACGGTGCTGGGGAGCGACGGGGAGTTCAGCGAGGATGACTCGCAGACGGGCGCTGGAGCTCAAACACCGACAGCGGCTGATCCGATCACAGAGATCGAGAACGAGGATGGTGCGTGTGCAGGCACGGACACACCGGGCGAGGACAGCGCCGGGCAGAGCGCGGGGAAAACGGAAACAGTGGGCTCCAGTTGCAGCAACGAGAGCTGCATCCCGACCCCAGGCTGTCGGATCTGCTTTCAAGGAGCCGAGCAGGTGAAGTCGGGCCGTTCATTCGTTACGTCTGCGCTGTTTACTGTGGGTCTATGTATGCGTCACACCGACGTATTTGGTTGTTGCCAGAATATTGCGCCATTCAGAATTGAATTGAGGATGCTATACATTCCTGAACTTGAACTGAGTTTGAATTAAAGTAACAAGCAAAGTACATAATTGCAATTCGAATTAAAATGTAAGGAAGCTCATTTATTCATTTAGCAGATGCGTTATCTAGAACGACTGAGTTACACCACCACAATCCATTTAAGTTAACCAGAATTAGTAATAGATGCAAAAATGTAAAACAAAAAAATAATGATAAAAACGGTCAAGTTGATTAATCGCGTCTAACATAGACGTTTTTGTTTACATAATGTGTATACATATATAATTGTATTTATATATTACATGGATACGTATGTGTGTGTGTGTGTGTGTGTATTGTATATACTGTATACCGATACAGATATGTATATGTGTACAAACACATATTATGTAAACATAAACTTTTATGTTAGATGTGATTAATCGATTTGACAGTGCTATATCAACGTTTGTGGACAGGATGGAAGAACAGTTTCCCTGAATGCACTACCTGTGTTGAATTACAGTTCAGTATATTCCATTTCCTATCATTTCTAATTATTCAACTTGAGTTTCACTTGCTGTGAGGTATGGCCAGTGCAATTACAATTCGAATCCAGATGCCCCGTCCTGATGTTGGTCCTAACAACATTCAAAGCAGTTCATCCAGCTGTTGACAAGTGTTAGGACATTCTGAGTAGCCTATAATATAAACATTGTAAACATCTTCTCAATTGATTGTGGGCCTACATAATTCATGCAATTATTAGACTATTGGAAACCTCAATGATTCGTAATGCTTTAAACAGACAGTGTGGTGTGTGTTGGTGAGACCCATTAGAATATGTGCTGCTCCATTCATGTCTAATGCTCTTCACTTCCTGCAGCTAATGTGCTTTCACAAGGCGCCTTGTGTTTGTGTGTGTGTAAGTGTGTGTGAATGTGTTCCACACCGTTTCAGACTCATTATAGTTCCAAATGAGGATGTTTCTGAAATTATTCATGAATGCACAGATGAATCATTTCCCTTCCACTCACTGTCATTATGTGTATAGTGTTTCATTCACTCTAGATGTCCTCATTTAGACGAATCAGCTCATCTGCTCCATTGTTCATGGCTCCACAAACTCAATGTTCAACTCATATTCAAAGGCACACGATTAAACAGCCGTCAATCATCAACTTTTATCTTTGTGTGTTTTGATTAGCTGATTGATGTGTTCGTCTGTGTGTGTTGTGATTGGTCGCAGGGGGAGCTGCTGAGCCCGTGCCGCTGTGCTGGATCTGTTCGACATGCCCATCAGCAGTGTCTGCTCAAGTGGATCAGTGAGAAGGGCTCCTGGAGCTGTGAACTCTGCAACTACAGATTCAACATCCTGCCTATACATATCAAACCACCACAACAGGTAAACGCACACACGTGTTTGGTTCACTATCTTTGTGGGGACTCTCCATAGATGTAATGGTTTTTATACTGTACAAACTGTACATTCTATCCCCCTACACTGCCCCTGCTCCTAAACTTACCCATCACAGGAAACATTCTGCATTTTTACTATCGTCCTTGGTGTGAACCTTAACCAGCGAGTTCACAATGGCTTTGTGATTCGTTTTGACTGATTCAGTAAAACAAACCAGTCATGTGTTCATGAATCGGGCAACACGGCTTGCGCTATGTTCGCTGTTGTTTTACAGTTGCGGTCTGGAGCTCTGACCGGTGACTGTGTTTGTGTGTTTTGCCAGTGGCAGACTGTCACCATGACTCTGGTGGAGAAGGTTCAGGTCATTGCAGTGTTGCTGGGTGGCATCTTCCTATTGACCAGTGTGTCGTGGCTGCTGTGGTCAGCACTGAGCCCAGAGGCACTATGGCAGCGCAGTGACATCCTGTTCCAGATCTGCTACGGCATGTATGCAGTCATGGACCTTGTGTGTATCGGTGAGACACTAATATATACACTCAAACCATTTAAGTTCCTTTATCTCTGCCATCACACAAATTAATAAAACATTTAAACTTATTAAAATAGAAAACAATTATGTGAGCATAAGAGACTTCTTTCAAAAACATTAATTCAAACTGTATTGTTTCCAAACTTTTGATATATATAAATATATACACACACACACACACAAATGAATCTATATCGAATCAAAATATAATCTGAATCAAATCAAGAGCTTGTGAATCAGAATCAAATTGTGAAATCTGTCAATAACCAAATCTATTAAAAATGTGTGTTTATATATTTGTGTTACAGGTCTGATTGTTCATGAAGGTGGCGCTGTGTACAATGTGCTCATGCGGTGGCGGGCCGTTAATCTCTTCTGGGATGTCCAGAACTACGATAAAAGCGGAGACCTGGACACCACACACAGCCCCCACGGCCACCTGTGGCTGCCTCTCACGCGCACACACACAGTCTCCAACACACACTCACAAACCACCCGGCTGGAGTCATCACCTCGATGCCCCCTCCACCTTTTCTCCATGTGCCTGAACGTGACCTCTGACCTCTCCCCACAAGAGCAAGGCTCAGGCGAGCTCGTCGTCAGGGTCACGTCAGTTTGACATCAAATGCACTCATTCAGGGACCAATCCACTCTCCCTGCACCATCCTGTTGTGGGAGGGGCTATCAAGTGGGAGGGGCCTCAGTGTTGGGAGGGGCCTTACTTGAAAAGCACTTTACGAAGATACGCAAACTGATTTCAATGATATATTAAATTGTTACTTCGAGCCTGGAGTTCTGGATCAGCCTTTGAGCATCGAAGTAAGACTGCAAAGCACACACAGACTTGAACTAAATTATAATGCACACAAAATGTATTACTGCTGTTAGACAAATGAATGTTTGTTTAAAACCAACCTTTTTTTCGTTCAGGTTTTTAATTTCCATTCTCATAAACTACAACTACGCGTCACCTGCCGTAATGAACAGGAACCCTGTACCACATATACAGGCGCTTACGCATTTCCACTATCTCCGACGTTTGTGTGCGATTGTCCCCTAGTGACAGTTACATGTTACTGTTTCAAATTGGTTGTGAAGCAGCCATTCCTCCCCTTATTTACCGTGGTAAAATTAATGAATGTATGAATATATCCACACAAAACAAACAAACGCTGATACATTTGGAAGAAATGCATACTAGGTTTTCTAGGGCTAATCAATGTAGTTATGTCATAATTATTTCAGATATAATTTCATAACCATCAATTTCACAGTTTAAAGAATAACATTTTAGTGCAAAAATATTGGTAATTCTCCCCTCATGCTCATAGTTTTGATTACAGTACATCAAATCCTGTCAGGCGGTCATACGATCTAGCCTCAAATGATACAGAAATCAAACAGAGCTGTGAAAACATTCATTTTACAAGGAAGTAGTGGCGAAACAATGAATTGCAAAAATCAAACAAATGTTGAGAAAGCGTCAAAATACCAAACAATTATAGCTAATATATGCAAATTTTGCGGGTGCATGTCTATAACGTTGGCTGACAAATCTAAAATAATTTGGAAAAAAGTAAGGCTAAATTGAACATAGTAGGTTTTCTAGGGGTAATCAACGTAATTTATTAATTATGTCATAATTATTTCAGATATAATTATTCATAATCACCAATTTTACAGTTTAAAGAATAATATTTTAGTGCAAAAATATTGGTTAATAAAATGATGTACATTTAGCAGATGTTTTTATCCAAAGCAACAGTAGAAGTGCATAAGCAATGTGTCACAGTGCTAACAATGATCTAACAATAATAATACAAAGAATATTTTCGTAAATGTGTTTGCCCTGTGTAAAACATGGCACCACAATGCTAGCCAGTTGTGGGTGGTTGGGTGGGCAGTTTCAAATGATCTAGATGCAAAAGTTCAAATATTTCTAGCTCAAATCGGATCCAAAAATTCTGCATATGCACATATTCGTAACGCCACACAGCTCCAATACTACCCTCCATTGGAAATGAATGACGGTCTGTCATTTGTCAGAGATGGTGAAAAGGCAACTTTAGACTTAATGAAAACTACATCGATTTCACAAGGATGTAGTGGAGAAACCAAGGGATTGCAAAAGTCGCGAAAACGTTCAATTCTGCTGCAGTGCATTCTGTTGTAGGCATCTGTGTCAATATGAAGCTGTCATTTTACTCTATTCCCATATGATTTTAAATGACCCCCAGAAAGATCTTACACACTGTCATCTGCCAATGCTTAAGTGCCCTACATCTCATGTTGTGTGTATTACAGCAAAAAACTAAACAGACTGACCTTGGGCTATTAGTCTAGACTCATACAAAATGCATGAAGCAGTGGAGTTGGTGGTTAGGTATTGCAGTAAACCGTGTGATTCTGGTAATCATTGTGCCGTTAAGATATCAAACCCTGTGTGAGTGATTTCAGAAGCTACTTAAGCCAGATATGTAATATAAAATATTAGTAGTGAAATAATTACAAATGTATGTTTTAACCTCATAAGCATATTGAAAGCCTTCTTAAAGGGTTAGTTCACCCAAATATAAAAATCCTGTCATTAATTACTCACCCTGATGTTGTTCCAAACCCGTAAGACCTTCAGAACACAAATGAAGATATATATGATGAAACCCCTCCATAGACAGCAATTTCATTAACACTTTCAAGGCCCAGAAAGGTAGTCAAGACATCGTTTAAATAGTCCATGTGACTCCAGTGGTTCAACCTTCATTTTATGAAGCGATGGGAATACCTTTTATGCGCAAAAATAAACAAAAATACTTAATTTGTGTTCCGAAGATGAACAAAGATTTTACGGATTTGGAACAACATGAGAGAAAGTAATTACATTTTTGAGTGAACTAATCCTTTAAAAGATTTTTAAAGACACCTACATAGAAATTGCAAATACATTCTGCAGATTTTCACCCAAAATCTGCACTGAAAAAGTCTGCCGATTCCATCTGGGCACATTGCACTTTTGTGCTGAAAGCTTGACCAGCATTCATGACTTGATGCTAACTGATTAGTATAGTCTACAAAAGATTTCATTCAGATGTCCCCCAGATATCCAAAGTGTTTAATGAGATGATTTTCTGTCAGAGAAATCGGTTCTGTGCTGCAAAGAGAGAACGTGGGTGAACGTTTTAATGAATGTAAGAGTCTTTGAATTTTGTTATATTTATTGCCTATAAACTAATGCACAGTAAAGATACAAAATGAGAAAGATTTTCCTGTTGTTTTAGTGTTTTTATAGACTTAGAGTAGAAAAATAATAGGACCAGAGGGAGTAAATCCAATAGTATTATCACAATCCTGCAGTTCAACAGAAAACGTTTATAAAATATACAGCTCCTCAGAATTATATAATATACAATATAAACATTGCACATATTCATTCACATATAAACAGATTTAAAGGGTGTGTTTGCACATGTGTGTTTTTTAAAGGCACTGGACTTGAGTGCTGGTTATTTCGGGGGCTGGACTTTCTGCCTGCAGAATTCCAAAGAAATGCAACTGGACTTGATTTAAAATGTTAATACAACGCAAAATATGATGTTCGGTGCAAGTACATGTGGCACAGTTTTAAGCACAACAACAGAATGTGTGTTTCTGTTGTGAAAGTGTCTCCTGATATTGTCTTTGGTTCTTTTGCACTCAGCATTGAAGGGTCATTCTTTTTTGTGATTTAACATTTTGCTGACGTTTATCTTCAAAGGCACATTTATGAAAAGAGTTTGTCAGGTGTGAGAGATCACCAGTTGCTGCCGTGGCTGCTGATGGATTGACAAGTGCTGAAACGTTTCTTCACTATTAGACTGATGTAAGCCTTCATGAGCTTTGCGATGTCCATCACCTACAGAGACACACAAATAGAGCAAACCAGTGTTATTTTAATGTCATTGATTGATAAATTATTAGCTTTTGTTAATATTCTGAATGAGTTTGTTATATTTTACACTTTTTTATTTTTGTAAAATATTGTTGTTTTTATGAGTTTTTCTTTTAATATGTCTATATAGTTTTTATACATTTTTATTTGGTTTAGTTTGAGTTATTTTACTACATCAAGTTAAACTGAATGAAAATGAGAAATAAAATGACATGAATGTTAACGTTTAAATTAATTAATTTATTTATTTGTTTGAATGGTTTTAGTTAAATATTTATTAAATAATGATGTAAATGTGAGGAGAGTTTCCTGTGGAAAAACTTGCCGTCACAGTGCTAGGGTGTTATGGGTGATTGCTAAATGGCAATGGTGGGCAGTAATGAAGCATTATTACTCTATTACTATACTCAAATACATTTTTCTCGTATTGGTATTCCAGTACTCAGTTTGGGAAAACTGCATATTAGTGCATTATATATTACTTTTTATTCGATATATTACATTTCAGAAAAAAATACCATCACATGTTATATCAAAGTAAAGAACTCAAGACTTGTTTGGCCCTGTTTACCCCTGGTATTAAGATGCGTTTTGGTCAATTGGATCACAAGCAGATGAGGGAGATACATTCACGTTTACACCTGGTGTTTTAATCCATCTCTTTTGTCCACTTCTGTCCTGATTTCTTCGAGGGGAGGGTCTATGTGTGGGTAAATGTATGGCTTTTATGGACAAAATAATCTCATGCAATTTACATAAGAACACACCGAAGATGACGGAAAAACACAAAGAGCAGCAGCTTTCGTTTTGGCTCTGATGGCTGCAAGAACACGCCGAATGTTGTGAGTTCATGTTAGAAATCGGGAATGGTGAGAGAACATTGTGCTTGGTGCGTTTTTCGTCTTCAAACCTAACTTAGGTCTTCAGCCGACAATGTTTTAATCCTGTCTGGCTAGCGCACTTCCCACAATGTTTACGCATTAGGCCAGTAGGCAGAGAGTAGGCAGTCTTTTGTGGCTGTATAAACACATTTGAGCCTTTCACTACGAAAGCAATTTGTGCAAATGCATTTTCGACAACCTCTGAGTATGAGGTCTCTGCAGAACAAGAGTGGGTGTTTCTAAATTAGTGGGTGTTTTCAAATTGATGGGTGTTTATACATTAAGCAATGAAAATTATCCCCTTCACCCGACACAACCGCTAAACCCTACCCACACTGTGACGTGGGCAAATCGGGTAACACAGTTGAAACCATCCCTCTGTTTATGGCCACACCCACTGATGAGGTAACTCCTATTACTAACCTGCAGAGACATATACTTGCTACCTCTGGAAGTGGTTGAAAACGGAAAAGCTCAAAACGTTTTGGACCCCGATAACCTGTATTTAGTGTCGTCCACTTGTGATCCGATCGACCAAAACGCATCTTAATACTAAGTGGAAACGGCCTTGTGATGTGATAGTGATATCAGATTTGTGATGAATCATCATGACCCGTTTTTCTTTTTCAATCAACCTGTTGAACTGGTTCAAAAACCACACTGAATGATTCATTTATAAATGGACCGATTCAATTGCTGCAATTCTCAAGCTAAGAACTAAAAACTGATGAGTTAAATCTTCAAATCGTTCAGAGCGAGTCTTGAGTTGACAACTCACAAAGCAGATTTTGTCCAACTCAAATGATCCTTAAATGTGTGGAAGATTTGACCAATCAAGTGATAATTAATTACTATAAATGACAAATGTTAGTGTTGTTTATTGTAGAAGCATGGGGAAAAGGTTTGTACCATGGTAGTGTTGAAGAGCAGCTCTCGTCCCTCCACGCTTATCTTGTAGATGTTTGGCTGCGGCGCACCGAAGGACAGAATGACCTCGTAGAGAAACACCTCCAGAGGCCAAGCCTCCCCACGCTTGTACACGCACACCCCCTTACGACTCACGCCCAACCACAGCTCTCCAGGATACACACCGTCTACACACTGATGCACAGAGAGAGTATAGTCAGTGACCGTGCTGGCTGATTATGTGTGAGTGTAGTGGTTTGACCTACATTATGAGGACCCAGAATCCTTATATTGTAGTGTGTATTCAGGTTTCAGGCCACCCCCTACATTATGAGGACATGCTAATGTAAACATACTAAATTATTTTTTATTAAAAATTAAAAAAGCAGAAGGTTTTCTGTGATGTGTAGATTTAGGGTTTGGGGTTAGAAAGTGTCATTAATTCTATGGAATGTCCTCATAATGATGAACCAACATGTGTGTTCTCACCTCCGCATCAAAGAGGGTGGAGCCATATCCCTGCCATTCCCTGATGAGACTCATGTATTTTTTCATGGCTTGGTCCTGTTCCATTCCCTGCAGTTTACGCCATTTCTCTACCAAACAACTTCTCAGCCCCGCCTTCTCGTCTTGCAGCCACGCCTCTATGGCTGCAGGCTCCTCCCCTTGGCGCTGTCGCCCCAGTGACCCTCGGAAGCTCCGCCTCAGCGTGCCTTCCAGGAAACTCCCTCTTTTTCTCTCTGTGGATGGTGTGGCAGATGCAAAGCAACGTGCGGACTGCTGTACTCGAGCACGCAGACGGGCCATTGGGAACACCTGCTCCAACTCAGGCAAGACACTCTGCGTAGAGTAGTCTCCCAACAAATACTGCAACCGAAGAGCAGCCAGAAACTGCAAAGTCTCTTCTGGGGCAGGATAATGACCCCTAATGACAGCTTCATGAGCCTGAGAGAGAGTAAGACAGATTGAAAGACACATTTATGAAACGTTTACAGAAAAGAAATCACCCTAAACACCTGTTTTTGGCTTGACCGTCAATATATTCATTATTAAAAAACGGTGTACATGCATGATTGAGTGTGTATTTGTGTGTGACCAACAGAATAGAGCAGAACGTTAGGACACATGATCTTAAAAAATGTGCCGCTGTAGATGAGAACAGTGAGACAATGCATTTGTTTGCATGTGTACACAGACCAAAGACTGTATATTGGCTTTTTTTTAATGATAACTATGCTTTTAGCTTCCACAATAATGTAATTTTCTCTGCAATAATTTGTGCTTAAATAATAACTACAAATGTATGCATATTTAAGTGATTGACAGCCCTATTTAGGCCAGATATTAAACTGAAATCAAACCTGCTCAAACATGAATGCAAACTCCACACTGTCAGCAGGAACGCTCTCAGGTTCAGAGAAACAGAAAAGCTTGAAATAAAACTTCCAGTCCTCTCCTTCCTGTCCTTTATTTGCCAACCTTAATGAGAGAAATAGAGAGAGTGAATGAATTATTGATGATGTAATGATGTATTATTCATTATTAATGAATGAATAATATAACATTTTATCCTACATTATGAAAACCACAATAAAATGTGCTTTAAACAACTATTTTTCTGGTAATATGGAAAATCGTCCTATAATACCAGACAAAAATCACAACAGCCTTAGACTGATTCACACTTTTTTTTGCCAATCAGACAACTTTAGAGTAGTGTCTTTAGAGTTTCAATCCATTTTATAGCACCTTTAAATCATTTTACATCAGATTAAGTGTTCTATATTGATAGTTTTAATAGTATACATTTTGTATTACATAAAAATAAAGAAAGTATAATTTATATTTATATATAATATATAAATTAAATTTTATTTAAATATAAAAATGTAAATAAATATTTACACAATTTTAAGGTATGGTGACTCGAGTTGAGACTCACTTCTCAAACTTAGCGAGGATGTCGGCTACCACAGTCCTGCTCTCTATGGCTCGGTCTGTGGTGTCGTTATGTTCAAACAAAGCGAACATGTTCTTACAGTCCTCCATGGAGAGACCCTTCAGCAGCTTCTCAACCACCTAGAGACCATCAGACACACACACACACACATATACAGTTACTATGCGTCTGAAGCTCACATGTATATGTGTGTGGATGTGTTTATGTGTTGTGTACCTCTCCTGCAGTTGTGTGTGAGTTAATGGTGATTTTGCAGGACCCGCCACCATGGCAGTAAACCGTCGATGTCATTTCCTGTCTGCTCAGTATGGCTCTCAGCTCCTCCTGTGAAGGAACGTATTCGCGTCCACGCACATGCCGCAAGGCGTCTTGGGAGAATGCAGCATACCGTTCCATCTCGGTGCCTGGGTACAGCTCTCGTGTCCTGAGTAGAAAATCAGTCACAATCGAATCAGTTTGTAACAATGATAAATCACATCATCTCCCTCTCATTGGTTACATTCATAATCGACACAATTTTTCATAGGTATGTACAAAATATCAGAAACATATAGATAGCATTTCTTCGATAATTTAATAAAATACAATTTAAAGTATTTTTTTAGCAAATCTTAAAATGAATATATGATTTTCCATGCTGTACATTAATGTTATTGTTGAATTCACTTCTAGTATTTAAAATACTTGATTGTAGTTTGTCTTATTTATAAATTCATTAAGACAAAGCAATATAGAATTTGTATTTACTATTCAACTATTTATTGGTTATTGTCGTATTGGCTGGTATTTTAGGATTGATCATATTCTGACTTTTTGAATTTTTTTATCAGACTGCCAAGTATTGATCTCATATTATCTATTTGTTTAAGCCTATGGCAAAATACAAACACACATGCTCACTGACCTCTTCAAGTGAAATTTCAGGTATTTGAGAATACTTCTGGAGGCGGGGCTAAATGTGCAGCACATGCAGGCTATGACTCGCCAGCCACTAATGTGGGCGGGGCCAGCAGGTTTCGGGTTGTGTGCTGTCTGTTTGATGAGCTGGCAGAAGAGCTCGTCTCTTAGGGGACGTAGGTCATGAGCCGTCTGCAGGAGCCCCTGGATGTGAGGGATGGGGCTAGCTTCGGCCTCTAGCTGATGAAGAACATTGAAGATCTTGAGGGCCTCAGCCTGCAGTGTGCCATAATTTCTCCCTTTGTCAGCTAAAAACATGAATATACAGAGTGAATATTACCGTTAGGGTGTATTAGAACATATATATCGTCACATTTATTTATATAGCGCTTCATACAATTCAGATTGTATGTTATTGTTATTTAAAGGACGTGTTAGTAATATGCGCCTATAGGCGGGTGCACAATGCGCATACACTCTGCTATTACACACACAGGGATGCACACAAACATTTTTAAATATGAAAAATAAAAGGATTCCTCTCTTCTATAATATATATTCTTCTACAGTGCGAGCGCAACTGGCTTTTAAAGGGAATGGGAGATGAGACTGGTTTAATGCATGTTACGGCCAAAGCAAACCAATTACTCATTAAGAGAATAGAGACAACCCTTTTGGACCGTGCGCCTGACGCGCATACCATTTTACCCTTCGTTAAACTAGCAAAAGTGGATTTGGACACGCCCTAAGTGCACTTGCGCCATGCGCTTTAGACCATGCGTTTAGATCGTTAAAATAGGGCCCATTGTGTCAATGTTGATTCAGTTCAGTTCAATAAAAGTGTGAATGCTCATTAGTTATGAATCAAACTCAGTATAAAATAGCTCTACAGAAGATGGTAGTGCCATTATTCAGTTTGAAGCAGTTCAGTTCATTTCAACTCCACTCAATAAGTGTTTAAGTTGCAGAGTTCACCAATAAAAAAAAACCTAATTCAATTCAGCTATAAAGCAGATCTACAGAAGACAACTATTCAGCTCAAGTTTTGTGCTCCTTCAATAGTTTCAGTGCAGTCAAATTGATAATAATAATGAACATTAAGACTATTATAAATGTGTGTGTGTGTGTGTGTGTGTGTGTGTGTGTGTGTGTGTGTGTGTGTGTGTTTGACTCACAGCTGAGCTGTGCATCTCCGTAGGGTAAAGGCAGGAGGGCTGTATGTAGAGGGTGGTGTGTGTAACGCAGTATTGGGTTCCTCTTGTAGATCTGCTCCACCACCTCTGAATTCAGACAGTTCTCCTGAAAACAAACAGTTACAATATAATTTCAATAAAACAATATAAAAAAAAATGCATATGCAATTGTGTGCATGTTACCTTGATGTCCTGTATAAGTTGCTGTGTGTGTGTATCGATTAGCGGTTTGCTGTCGATGACAGTCTGTACAGCGCTGGCCCATCGACTAGCCTCCGTCTGCAGCTTAGAGTACAGCCTATATGAATGCTTACGACCAAACACGCTCACGTTCCAGTAGCCTAAGAGCACACAAATATAGCACAGAGTCTGAGAAAGATGTTAATGCTTGTTGGTATACTCTATTGTTTATGTGCATGCATGTGTGTGCTTACCGGTCTCTCTGAAGACTCTATCATCGGGAACGATCACAGAGCAGAGGCTGTTAAGCACTAAAGAGCCCAGTTTAAGAGCGTTTCTCTCTGAGCTTTTATAATAATCCACAGAATTGTGAGTCAGCACAAACCAGCGCTTCTTCATCTTAAGATTCCCACGACTGCTTCCCCGGATCTCTTTATACAACCAACCTGGAAACCAAAACAGAGAGAGAAACCGACAGAGAGAGATATTTTCACTCAACCATTTTATTATTAAATATAAATATTTTTTTCTGATGAAAGACAGACATAAATATTAATGAAAGATTAAATGCCATGGATGAAGATTCACTGAGTAATACACAAAAAATTTAAAGGGCATTTAAAATGAAGATCCCAAAAAAGAGTTGTTGAGAAACAAAATATAAAAGGATGTTAAGATATCTTTATTATTTCTTGAGTGACAGGTTTTTGACTAGTGCGAGTACCCCTGATGATGAACTCCTGTCCCTGCACACGTGTGTCTCCTTTCGTGCGCTGGAGCAACGTAATCCAGTGATGCATTTCTTCTGCAGACTCAGCCATGCAATGTAGAACACGATGGGCTGTAATTATAACGAAGGCATTTGGCCTGGATAGAGAAAAAAAGCAAAAACATTTCAAATGTTTTATTGTCTACATAACACAACTGTATGTTTTTTCTCAGTCAAAAAAATTCAAATGGTTAATGTGAAATTAGTTTTGAACATTTACATTCATTTTGCAGATGCCTTTATCCAAAGCAACTAACAAATGAGGAACATCACAAGCCAACTGTGATAGAGTCAACAATATTCATAGTATACAAGTTCAATAAAAACTAAAATGAGAAAGTCACAATTGTTAGATATAAAACAGCAATTATAAGAAAAGTTTAACTTTTTTTAAATAAATTAGTATATAATATAAGATACATTATATGTAAATGTTAAATAATAGTAATAATTTTAAAAAGGGCAATAATACACGTGCAGGTTACCAATCCACTTTGTTTCAAAAGCAACAAGACTGGGAGAGAACAGAGTGTGTATTTACCTTTCTGGGTTGTCAGAGGCACATACAGAATCAATCATTCCCACATCCAATGTGCCCTATGAAAAATACAAACATCTTTTCTAAATATTTTATGAATTGTCTGCAAATGTGTGTGTGTGCGTGTGTGGTCCAGGTTAACACTGCGTTGCGGGGACTAAATGTCCCCATAAGGATAGTAAAACCGGAGATCACCTACATTGTAGGAACCAGCCAGCGGTCCCCCTTTTTCAAAAGGCTTATAAATCACACAGGATGAGTTTTTTTGAGATAGTAAAAATGCAGAATGTTTCCTGTGATGGGTAGGTTTAGGGGCAGGGGCAGTGTAGGGGGTTAGAATGTACTGTTTGTACGGTATAAAAACCATTACGTCTATGGAGAGTCCCCACAAAGATAGTGAACCAGACGTGTGTGTGTGTGTGTGTGTGTGTGTGTGTGCGTCTGCGTCTGTGTGTGTGTGTAATACTTACCACAGCATTCTGAGGATTTGCTTGTTCATCATGCATCTCTCGAATTTCCTGTTCTGTCGACATGTGCACCTGACTTAGCACGCTAAACCAATGACTGCACACAACACGAAGACTAATTGAAAACCTCAATTCAAAGAAGACAAAGGCTTGAAGCATACATGATTAAAAAAACACAAAACACTTACCTGGAATCTTCTGCTGTTTCTGCAATAAGGTGGTATGTTCTCCCCGGCATAATGATGTCAATCCCGTTCTCCTTCCCTGTTACATCAATAATCTCTCTAATAGAACAACACAAAAAGAACAGTCAAGTCAGTTATACATTACAGATTATTTCAAAGCATCTTTACAGTGATAAACAGGAAAATAATGATGCAAACAGAATTACATTTTGCTGTAAAGAGGCTCTAAAAAAAGACAACAGTGTCATTTTCAGTGACAGTGCCAGTGTCAACAGTTGAGTTCAGTGTTAAGTTCAAAGAGAAAGATAAATTAACAAAGACATGCTTCAAAACAACAATATATAGAAAAATTTAGGCTGCAGATTTAAAAGAAAGTATTTTTATTTACAGTAGTTGCATTTTTGATTGATAGCTTTAGCCCCCTAAAAGTGTCAAGAACAACAATGAGGCAACACTTATTGTGACTGAACCTGAAACCTTTGTGTACTGTACTTCCTGAGGTCTTACTTGGCTTCGTGCATGTCCAGCATGCCTTTCATCCGCTCCTCTGTGTCGTTCTCGTAGTAGATGAGTTTGCTCTGTCGCAGGACGAACCAGCGGCGTCTCCAGTTGCGCCGAGAGAGTGTGGAGGAGCCTCCGCCCTTCTTCAGCAGCCAGCCCTGTTTGAGCGCCTCTTGTCTGCTCCTGAACCAGAGAAATGTTTCATCCTTGAGCACACACCAGCGACGCTTCCAGGAGTTCAACAGGCCACCTGCAACACACATGCAGTAAATTAAATGCTGCAACAGTGTCGCCACTAAACATTTTCGTTGACATACACTTCAACTGTGCACAATAATTAACATATAATGTGGCTTCTGGTTAAATAGTTCAACAGTTTCAGCACGCAAAGAAGACAAAGTGTGATTAAATATGCAAATACTAAAAGTGATAAAATCTCTCTTCCAAGAAATTTCTGAAATGGCTTACACAAACAGTTGGTTTATATTTCTAATGAGTTGCACTTGGTAGCCCCGCCCACAGAAGACATCAAACTATTTTAGGGTAAATTTTTACTTAAATTTCCAAAAAAGTATCACGTTTTTTTTTTTTTAAGAATTGTCAGCACACCTATAACTGAAATAAGCTACAAAACAAAATCTGAATTGAGTTTGAGCTTTAGTTAACTTAAGAAGAAAAAGTGATGGAAATTTCATAATGCAATTAAACAAGAATGTAATTAAACAAACATAATAAAGAGGTGTTGGGAGTGGAGTGGGCAGGCCATTTACCTTTAATATAAAGGAAGCTGTGGAAATAGGGGAGAGTGACACAACTATAGACAGAATCCCGCCGGTAAGATGATTCATCGTCTGTGTCGAACCTTTCAAAGTCATCTTCACTGTCCTCAAACTGATGGAAAGAAACAGGGATACACAGTCAGCAATTACAAGTAAACAAGCATGAACACATACTTGAAATGGCATTCATAACTCTGTTTCCTTCAGTAATGTGATGTACGCAACCATTCAAAAGCTTGGGGCGAGTAAGATAAATGTTTTTTAAAGAAGTCTCTTATACTCACCAAGACTAGATTTATTTGATAAAAAAATAGCAAAAACAGTAATATTGTAGAATATCACAATTTAAAATAATGGGATTAAAATGTAATTTATTCCTATGATGCAAAGTTGAATTTTCAGCATCAAAAGGACAGTTGTTACAGAAGCAGAGCAAGCTATTGCATTTTGATGAAATATTACCAATGCTTTTGATGAAGCATGCACTATAAGACCAGAAACATGTATCAACTATTTCACTTTACATTTATGCATTTGGCAGCTTTGTTGTTTTCCTCGTTTGGTGCTTTGGATGAAAGTATCTGCTAAATTAATCAAATGTAAATGTTTTATCCACAGCGACTGACATTGCATTCACACACACACACACACACACACACACACACACACACACACACACACACACACACACACACACACACACACACACACACACACACACACACACACACACACATGTTGTGTTTCCATGTTTTATGGGGACATTCCATAGGCGTAATGCATTTTATACTGTACAAACCGTATTTTCTATCCCCCTACACTGCCCCTGCCCCTAAACCTACCCATCACAGGAGACTGTGCAGTTTACTTTCTGTGAAAAAACCTCATCCTGTGTGATTTATAAGCATTTTGAAAAGTGAGGACATGGGGAACGTCCTCATATTTCACCCTCTTTTGTAATACCTGTCATACCCATGTCATTATATACATTTGTGTCCTGATATTTCACAAAAACATGAACACACACACACACACACACACACACACACACACACACACACACACACACGCACACACACACACACACACACACACACACACACACACACACACACACACACACGTGTAAGTGTATGTATGTATATATATATATATATATATTATATATATATATATATATAAATATATATGTGTGTGTGTGTGTGTGTGTGTGTGTGTATTTATATATTATCAGTTGATGCATTTCTTGGGACTCAAACCCAGGACCTTGGTGTTGAAAACTGAGGGTTTTACAAGCTGATGAAAAGCTAATAAAAAAAAAAAAAGGTAAAATACTTAATTTATAATAGTTTACCTGCATTTCATCAGCTCGTTATTAAACGATTCAGATTTTTCTGTAGAAGAGGGATTCCCAAACATTTGTCATTTTACAACACATTTGCATGTTCACAGTGCTCTGATGTCGGTTAATGGGTACAGAGACCCATTAACAGACATCAGAGCACTGTGAACATGCAAATGCAGAATGTGTGTGTAAAACTCACTGAAGATTGTGGCCCGTCTGAGCTGAAGCGGTACGCCCCTGAGCTGACACTGGTGCTGGTTGCAAAGGAGCTGCGGTTGTCACGTGACCAGTGGTCATTGTGAGGTGGGAGGCTGGGAGGTCGCATGATGAGGCCTCCATCATAATCATCTGGATCATAATCGGAATCTTCATCGGGAGGGATTAGCTCCGCCTCTTCTTCCTGAACAGCTTGAGAGTAGGTGGAGCCACTGCTTGAGGGTGGAGCATGATAGGCTGCGGGCATGATGATGGGTGGGACTGAAGGTGGGGGCATACGGTCGTTTGCATAAGGATCCTCCTCAGAGGAATCATCGCTGGTGCGGATTCCACTGGTGCGCTGGCCATCTGAGTGGCCGTGCTCGCTGGGATTAGGAGAGTCTTTAAACCCGTCATCCACTCCCAGACCTTCATCCACCTCATCTTCCTCACCTCTGACTACCCCCTGCTGTGAGCCACTGGATTCCCCCAGCGAGCTCTCAATGTTACGCACACACTCGTCGATCTCATCGAAGTTGAGCGAGGTGAGGAACTGCTGCGCAGCCTTACATGCCTCTTCTTCCAGCCTGCGCAGCTCCTGATCACGCAGCCACTGCAGACGATGCAACGACTGCGCGTTTAGACTCTGCTCCTGAGCCTCTTTCTGTCGCCGCAAGCCTTCAATCTCACGCTCCAAACGCAAGATCTCCTCCACCTGTGATGCCTGGTTTGTTTCTACTTCGAACACCTCGTCAAACACCTGTTCCACCAGTGATTTCTCTGCTACAGGGCTCTCAGGAGGGCCATTCTCAAATGGGCTACTCTCTGGTAAAATACTGTCTGGTGCAGTACTCTCAGGTAAGAAATTTTGAATCTGCTCATTTTTCATTTCTTCCTTTAATCTTCGAGCCTCCTCTGCCTGCGTAGAAAAGACTGCATTACCCAACATGCAATGTAAACAGAATGTCAAATGAGATGGTTGTTTTATGAATTCTGCATCAAAACAAAACAAAAAAAGAAACAGAAAATGTCCATTTTATATCTACTTTTGAATATACAGTCAAACTAAAGAGTTAAACTGTGTCAGAACATATTCATCTTGATAATGTCAGATAGGTATGTAATGGATTACAATCAACCAATCAGCTGTCAGATGTTAAATTTAAGTACACAATAAGATAATACCAATTTAGGTCAACCAATTACCAAGCAACGCTTCATTTTGTTCAGTCTGTGGTGTAAAAGGTCGCATTACCAATTAAAGAAAAAACACTTAAGCAAAACCTGGTCAGGTCAAAGTGTCTGAATAATTGTAGTCCCAAATATTTAGTATAAATTTTACTGGTAGTCCACTGTATGAAGAATTGTTGGGTATATGTCACAGTTTACTTTATTTTGCTATCCTCACTTACATAAATGAACTGCAGTGTCCTGCACCCACAAGTAAAAAAATTATATCTGGTGTCTGAATAATTTTTGGTTTGACTGACAGATCTTTCCACTAACCGCTTTTGCCAGGAGCTCCAATTCCATGCACTGTATCTCTCTGACAAACAAACATCACAAGAAGATCAGAAATTAGAAACTAACATTACAAACACAAATGTGGGTATAATAATACAGGCAATTGTACAGGCAAATAATAATAGTCACAAACTGCCCACCTCTCTAGTGCCTCCTGTTCTTCTCTTCGTCTCCTTTCCTCTTCTTCCCTCATCCTCTTCTCCTCTAGAAGGTGAATGTAGAGCCGCCGTGCCCTTTGCCCTCTGAGCCTCTTCTGTAAGGTGATGGTGGCCCAGCGCATTGTCTGGAAGCGCCGGCGCCAATACAGAGCTCGATAGTTTTTCTGAATGACAACAATGCACTGCAACATCCGCCTGTATTGCATCCTATAACCAGCAGAGGGCAGAGAGAGAAACAGAGGGAGTACATTAGAGTTAACACCAAGCGTGAGTGAGTTCATGTGCAAATGCATGTGTAAGTGTGTTTACCGTGCTCTATAACCCAATATATGAGCTTGGATAATCGAAGCCGCTTTGAGCACTTCTGTTTCTCTTTGTTTCTCTAATCGCAGCTCCAAACTCTCTCTCATAAACACCTACAAAAAAAAAAAAAAACTATGAAAAACCGTCATTTACACCAGATCCACCAATTATGATGCCTCTAGAGTATAAAACCAATAAATTATTAGGTTTAGATCCAAGCATCTTTCATTTCAAACTGCTTACTTTCACAACTTTTCCATTTGTTTATGTACCACCCTATTCAGGATTCTTGGAAGCTTCATTAAAAAAAAGATTGTAAAAGGGAGAGCGTATATCTTCGGTTACCTGTTAACTTAGGTTAACCGTTTGCAATGTGATGATTAAATTGTGTTGTGAAACACTTTCCAAAGTATTTTATGTCAGCTACCCACACGGTCACACAATTCAGAGTGAATATCCAGAGAACATGATGTTGCTCACCTTGGTTTTTCCCAGCTGCCACTCAGCACTGCTGTTGTCATAGAGCTGCAGCAGAAGGTGGCATCGTCCCTTGATGTCATCTGATAAAGCCACGCCCCTCATCAACACATAGTACCTGGCAAAAACAAAATAAAACAGTGATTGAACTGTCCTGCAAAGGTGGTTCACAATAAAGAACTTTAAACACATCAGTTAAAACTGGGAGTCCTTTTTTCATTTTCATGGGGATAGAATAATGCAAAATGATGCTACGTCATGTGACCAAAAATTGGGAACGGTTTTGTAGCACATCCACCTGTGAGAATTTTAGACAAATCCAATTCTGCTTATATTAAACTGACCTGTGTCATTTCACAGCCTAAAATTTGTACTTTTATATGTCAATGTTCCATTCAACTCTTCTGTCCATGTATCTACTTTATGATTATCATTAAATGGGTGTCAATTAAAAGTGACATTTGCATAGAAAGGAGGAGTGTTTGGACTGAAAGTAATGTCAATGACTTAATTTAACTATGTCTAAAAGGGTGTTGTAAAATTTTTTAATAAAAATACCTTCTGAATTTTCACTTGATAAAAAGGATGGAATTTTTTTGGGGCACAAACCTGGAACAGAAATCCTTGAATGTTCTCCGGACTGGAAACCCAGAACGTCTGATTTTAACCGTCTCCAACATCCCAGAATACCTCAGCTGGTTGAGGACAACAGACTGCTCAAACTGATCGGGCATCTGCAAGAGAGTGACAGAAACATTTTAACAATTTAAATCGCCACATTTGCTCCATTTAAAAAGTGTTTCAGCTTCAGCCTGAAAAGGTCCTAAATCTAAATTAGCTAAATTAATTCTGCTTTCAAATATAGACTGGTTGAGTTTTGAGTGGATTCATTCTTCAAACACACTAAGTGGGCCATCATCACCCCCTCTCCCCCTGACCTCCGACCCTGTGTGGGGGTGAGGTCGGAAACGGGGCGCTATGATCCCCGCTTCTAAATGTCATCTCTGTGGAAAGAGGAATGAACCAGAAGAACTGGCGAATGAAAGTGAGATGAAGAGATGAGTGGTGAATGAGCTCTGTGAGAGGAAGGTCAATACCAACACACACACACACTCGCACTCACACAATCATTCATTATAGTTAGAGGCACATTAACATACTTATACATGCAGCACAAATCACAGAAAGCAGGCAGGATCAATGTCAGAGTGCTTCATGGGGGGAGGGACAAAGTTACTCTTTAAATGTCTCCCAGAAAAACAAATGCTAGCAACATATAACACATATTAAAAGGATACTTCACCCAAAACTGTCAATTCTGTCATCAATTACTCTTCCTCGTATCGTGTCAAAACTTTTATGACTTTTTTTCTAATTTGGGACACAAAATAAGATATTCTGAAAAATGTATCAGTGCTCTTGTACATACAATGAAAGTTGTTTTGGACCACAATGACTTCATAGTATGGGCAAAAACGGTCTTAAAAAAATCTTCTTTAATGTTCTACAGAAGAACGAAAGTCACTCGTCTGATACGACACGAGGATGAGTAAATGATGACAGAATTGTCATTTTCAGATATCTGACCATCCAGATAATTGAACACCATGCCAAAACATCAGTCAGACATCTGGAAAACTCTCAGCATCTGTCTAAACATCACGGTATCACTTCTGTTCTTCTACATCAACAATGTAACTTGCTAAACGTTTTGTTTAATAATATATGAACTCTTACTGTACAGAAAAGTGTCCCTTCTCATCCTGTGACCGTCAGCAGCTCTGAATGAGTGTATGTTCACAACAAGCCAGTGATCAACTGGTCAGCTCACACACATACACACCCCCAACCTCTCCGCTTTCATTCACACACTGCTGGTTACCAAGGAGATCAGACCCATGCTGGGCTAATTTGTGCTCAAGGGGGGAGGGGGGTGCTGGAGGGAAATGCATTGTGGGTAAAAAAGGGGCAGAAGCCACCCCAGCTGTTTACATTCAAATAAACTGGGGGAACAGTGGATAGAGAGACTTAGTATATATATACAGCTAGAGTGAACTTGACAGAAAGACAAAAAAATATTTAGATGTCATGTATCATGTAAGTTGGTTAGTTAATTAATTCATTAATTGTTTATAGTAAGCTTTTTTTAATGAAGAACATTTTAAATTGTAATCAATATTAGATATTTAGATAGACAGATACATTAATAAATGTCAGATGTCATTGTAAAGTAGGTCATTCAAAAAATATAATTTTAGTTTATCATTTAAACATTTTATTTACTATAAATATGTCAAGTCCAATGTATTTGTCACAAAAAATAAAGAAAAATTACATGTTTCTGTTTGATTTATCTTCTTTTATTTGAGGAATGGTTTTTAAATTTTCCATTTTAGATAAAAATGTTACACATACATATCTGTGAATTATTTAGTTTATTAATTTTAGTTAACTATTATAATTAATATTCTACATTATTAAATTATTTGTTTGCTTTCTCCTGTTCTGTTTTACATTTTATATATATTATATACTTGTGCCTTCTGCATATTGATTTACTTCAGCATAGATTCGTTCATCTGAAAGCGAAGTAGAATGGAACAGAATTGATGTGTCCCATTAACACATTCTGCACTGACCTCAAACAACTGAACAAAGAGGTACTACAAACACAAAACACACATGTAGTCTGACATCTGCTGTAGAGTTAATAGGGAGTCTGCTGAATGGCCTCGGGTCCAATGCAGTCTGAATAGAAAAGCGTGCAGAGCATGTGTCTGTGTCTCTCAAAGGAGTCTTATATCTCCACACTGAGTTTATGATGTCTAATCTCCCTCTGTCACTACTGGATGAAAACACAGACATATATACAGCCATACACAGAATCACCATCTGATAGTGTGTGTGTGTCTAATTGGTCTGTGTTTGTAAGTTTGTGATCCGTGATCCGATCCGACAGGCATTCTCAAAATAAACAAAGCCACTCTGAACTGGTAATGAAAATTAATTTCAAACCTGAACCCAACAAACCCAATGTTATACAAACTGACACAAAGTAAAAGACATCTAATGTTCATATGTTTGTGTCTGTTTCACATACCTTGCTATTGTTGGGTTTAATACAGCGTACAAAGAATGGATTGGAGGCACTGAGGGTGGACATCAGGGAATGCAAAGAATTCTGGGTAGACATAAATAAATCATCTGTTACAAATTGTATAAAATGTTTTATACCAAATGCAGTTAATATACTAATAAATCCTTGATGTGTGAGGTTGTTAGAAACAACAGATAAACATACAATCACTTGTTAAACTTTTTAAAGTGTAAGAGTGAAAAATTATTAGTCTCTTTACATTCACTTACATTTAAATTGAACTTCTGTTCTAAAGCATTATGGGAGTTGAAGTTTCTTACCTTAAATTGAGAGCTAACTGTAGGTCTGCGATACTTTGAGCCACACTTGACTGTGTCCTGTCCAGTCCAGGTGTTCACTCGCTCAAAGAGGTCATACACAAAATCCAACCTGAGAAAACAGTAGTATGTGAACAAATGGCCTCAGAGAGGACAGTTACACAACTACGTAAACACACACACCACACACACCTGCTCTCCCTGAGTAAGTTGAGAATATCATCTCTGAAAGTGTCTCTGTTCTTCTCCAGGATTCCTCTGACATCATACACAACCTGCAGACAAATAGCAGGATGTTAACCTGAGACATGACACCTGCAGTGCTGACGTTGACCAGGGTTGATTTTTTGTCTTCATTCTCTAGCATATACACCATAACACATGAGATATGTGATATACTACTGGTGAATAGTCTGCAATTTTGATCTTTCTTTGTTCAAAATGAAACTTGAAACTTTGCACACCATCTTATTAAAAACGTACATCTCATATCAAAATTGTTATATTTAAAATGTATTAAAAAGATTTGAAACATGACCTATTATAGACATTGCATTTGATACATGAACAAAATGTCACTTAAAGGAAATGTGAAAGATGCTTATACTGTAGTTGCTAATTTACTTACACGTAAATTGTAAAAATAAATATATATACAATATATATAAACATATATATATATTGGTAGTTGAAGATGCAAAATACTGTGAGTGGTTAAAGTATTTCAATCCAACTAAAATTAATAAATAATAAAAATAAAAACAGTAGACAGGGTGCTGTACCTCTCCTGCGTAGTGCTTGATTCCAAACTGATGAACTGCAACACGGGGCTTAACATAGAACTGATTCCTCTAATGAGATGGAGAGAGAAATAGATTAGGGATCATAGTTATCATATTCAGGATGATTATTATGCCCAATATTCATATAAGTGGTCTTCAGTGTTGGGTAAATTACTCAAAAAAAAAGTAATTAATTACTAGTTACTAATTACATCTTCAATATTGTAATTAGATTACTGTACAAATTACTCTCTCCAAAAAGTATTGAATTACTTATTACTAATTATTTTCTAAATCCTATATCAACCTCAACATGAAACGGCTCTTTTAATTCATTCAAATAAATAATACAAAACTACATAAATTATTCTTATTCACTGACCAAAGTATTACAAATGTGAGCAGGATACATAAAAACATGTTTTTTAAAGTTAGACATTTTTAAATGTGATGTAAATTCCACTATTGTATTATATATAATTGTTCTACAGTCTATACATAGTATTTAGTTCAATTACATCAGAAGTAACTGTAATTAAATTACAGAAAAAATAAGAGTAATCCCTTACTTTACTTTTTCAAGGGAAAAGTAATTAAATTACAGTAACTAATTACTTAGTAACTAGTTAAACCCAACACTGGTGGTCTTGTCCAAGCAAACATGCTGCCCTTCAGAAAAAAGTGTGTGTGTGACGTACCGAATGCTGGCTATGGAGTTTCTCCAGCAATGTGCCATCAGTGCCTTTAGGAAAATGACTCTCTTCATTCACGAGAGCAAGCAAACCCAACTTCTGCAAAGAAAACACATGCACAGACAGACTCAGATCAAAATACATCAGAATGTAGACAGTGGTTACGATTCACACTTAGTGCTCAATTACGATATATTGCTCAGATATAACAGGAACCAAAAAGCACGAACACATTACCCCCATCCTCGCTTCACTGCACTGCCTTCCTGTTCGATTTAGAATTGATTTTAAGATTTTATTGTTTGTTTTTAAAGCTTTGAATGGACTGGCCCCACAGTATATAACGGACCTCATCAAAATGTATACGCTATGCGTTCACTGAGGTCTGAGGGCCAGTTACAGCTTTTGGTTCCTAAGACCAGACTTAAAACCAGGGGGGACCGGGCTTTCGCAGTGATTGGCCCCAGATTGTGGAACGCTCTGCCTCCCATGGTCAGAAAGGCTCCCACAGTTGAATGTTTTAAGTCTCGTCTTAAGGCCCACTATTATTCCTTGGCTTTCAACTCCATGTGAGATGGGTGGTCCTGTGTCTTATTTGATTTGATATATCTTTGTGTATTTTTTCTTGTATTGTTAATATTTGTGCAGCAATTTGGAAACTGATTGTTGTTTGTTAAATGTGCTATATAAATAAAGTGGATTGGATTGGATTGAGATATGATTTTTTAGTGTAGCTGTTCACATTATTGTTTTAAATGTGGCCAATATCATGGTCCTGAACTGACCCGCATGCACAAAAAAATGATAAAAAGACATCACGCAGCACACTGTCATAAGGAAGTAAACACAGAGAATATTAAAGTAAGTGATTATGCGTTTATTTATAGTGTGATCTGCCACTGAAGCCAGCAAATTTATGCGCAGGCAATATTAAAGAAACAAAGACAAGGATGCGGAAAAAGACAGCAGAGCTTTTAAACATTTATGGTACGATCACTCATGTTTTGCTTATATATAGAGCTGTCACTGTAATGCTTATAAGTTACACATCACTGACCTTCCACCGACTACCTTTCTTGATAACTTTGAGCATGTAAAACAGGGGTCATCAACTAAATTTGTCCAAGGGCCAGAATTTTTCTCTGCAGACACTGTAAGGGCCAGATACTCTTAATATAAAATGAAATTCAAATTGTATGTAGCGCCCCCTACCCTTGACCTTAAAAGGGTGGAGCAACGGGTTCTGACAGATGTCTCCAGACTATATATTAATATTCCTCCTATTACCCTATATGACTACGGTAACCCAGATTAAATATATTTATGCTCCTGAAGCAATATTCTTAAAAAGTGTGAAAATTAACCCAGCCCTGAATAACCTCAAGCAAGGCAAAAGGTAAGTATAAAGAAGTTAACAATGGGGTTTATTTATACAAAACAATATGGAAAATAAGAAATAAAATAATTATATGATTCAATAAAAGGGGATGAAATATCCAAACGACTATTGTGTATTTTCTTTATTGTGTATTCAATTCAATTCAATTCAATTCAAATATATTTGTATAGCGCTTTTCACAATACACATTGTTTCAAAGCAGCTTTACAGAAAGTGCATTTCATAAATGTACATTAGTATTGACCCCCGCAAAACGGTTCTCATTCCCGCTTGAATAAGGCCGGCGACACACTGGCTGCGTGAGCGTCTCAGCTGCGTGGCGTGTCTGTTTTTATTTCGGTTCCCATATTTAACAGGTTGGAGTTTACACACTGAGACACGCATCTCAGACGCGCTCGAGCCACGCAGAAAACGCGTGCATGCTAGAAATAGAACCGACGCGTGTGCCAGCAACGGGAGTGTTCTCTGGCTAGTGTGCAGAACAGCGGAGTTTGTATGCATGTCTAAGCTTGTGTTTTGTTGCTTTGACATTGTGGAAAAATAGAATAATAGAAACAAAATGTATTAGCATTTTTGCCCGTTATTATCAATCTAAATTAATCTTGTTTTTAATTTGACTTAATTTTGTTTTTCTTTATTTAAATTTCGTTTTTCTTTATTTAAATTTCTTTTTTTTAGTTAGTTATTTAGTTTTTTCTTTATTTAAATTTTGTTTTTCTTTATTTAAATTTCGTTTTTCCTTAATTTAAATTTCATTTTTTCTTTATTTAAATTTCGTTTTTTTCTATATTTAAATTCCGTTTTTTCTTTATTTAAATGTCGTTTTTCTTTATTTAAATCTACCCTTACTGTGCCAATTTGTTAGTCAGAAAAATATTAGACTAGATTAAAAGTATTGCTTAATTTAACAGACCTGTGTGTGTGCGTTTTATATCACTAGTGCAGTGTCCGTTCTCGGAGCATAAGCCCTGACTATCAGTTTTAAAAATATGTGTTTATTAGTGAGAAAAATATGTTCAGCCCCTCTCTCCGAAGCTTCTAATAGTTGATGTTCATTACTACCGAAGCTTCGAAGCTCAAAAAATGGTATTCGGACCTGCCCTAAACTATTCTATTCCTGAATTCAGTGTTATTCTGGGGGCCGGATGGAAATCTCTGGCGGGCCAGATTTGGCCAGTTGACGTTACATGATGTAAAATCTTTGAAATGACTCCCATGAGCACAGAATTGTGACACACATTGATCTACAGTGACACATGAATTCCAATATGACTGTTCAGACTGTGGTCGCATTGCAAAACATCTGACCTGTATCGGATTTAGTAACACATATGGAAGTGGCACAAATCGTAATTGAAAAGATCAGATTCCATGTGGTTTGTGTCGTTCACACTGTCATTAGAAAAACAGATCTGAGACACATGTGCGCAAAAAATCGGATATGGGCCACATTCGCCTGCAGTCTAAACGTAGCCAGTGTTTTTAAGTGTGTATGTTTGTGTTTTTACCTTTTCTATGAGATCAAGGCACTCTCCATTGTCCATCCAGTTGACATCATCCCAGACCAGCCCTTCTCTATGAACACAAAGAAAGTATTAAAATGGAAGAGAACTAAACGTTTACCCTGTGCGTTGGTTGCATTTGAACTGTGTTTTGGTGTTGATGCGTTAAGTGTGTTTATATGTGCAATGACTTACTTGTTGTACTCAAGCTGTTCTAAAGAGAAAATGTGCTTGTTGAAATACTCCTGTAGCTTCTCATTTGCATAGTTAATGTTGAACTGCTCAAACCGGTTCACCTGAGGTGGAGAATGGAAATAAAAAAAAGAGTGGAATAACATTAGTAATGACCAGTGGGTAAAAACCTGTCTGAAACTAGTCAGTATGACTCTCACCTCAAAGTTCTCGAACCCGAAGATGTCCAGGATACCGATGGATCTGAAGTCTTCACTGCCATTGATTCGGTTGTTCAATTTACGAATGATCCAAGTGAAGCACTGAGAGTAGAGAGCCATCGCCATAGAGTCCCGTGAGTCCACGGCCTGATACACACAAACACACACACACACACACACACGCACGCACGCACGCACACACACACACACACACACACACACACACATGTTGTGTTTCCATGTTTTATGGGGACATTCCATAGGCGTAATGCATTTTATACTGTACAAACCGTATTTTCTATCCCCTACACTGCCCCTGCCCTAAACCTACCCATCACAGGAGACATGCTGCATTTTTACTTTTTCAAAAACATCACTTAGTGTGATTTATAAGATGTTTTCCTCATGGGGACCAAAAAATGTCCCCACAAGGACAAAAATTTGGATATTGCCATCTTTGTGGGGACATTTTGTCCCCATACCGTAGGGATTACCAGTCCACACACACACACACACACACACACACACACACACACACACACACACACACACACACACACACACACACACACACACACACACACACACACACACACACACACACACATGTATATTTGTTTTGTTATTCTGACTACAGAAGGGTATTTGAGTCTTTATCACTTAATTAAACAAGACTAATTAAAGGACCTGTATGTAGGATTGTGGCCAAAACTGGTACTGCAATCACTTTCAAATTACTGTAGAGCAGTGTATCCTCTCTCCCCCTCCCCCCTGACTCGAGGTTGGCAGATAGGCTGCAGGATCCAGCAGGAACGTAGGCTGCTACAAGGAGCTTAAAATGGCAAGTGCCGAGTCCTACACAGTTAGCTGGGTTTTTCTTTCTGTTAATTATGTTTATGCTTCATAAGAGGTCTTTTAGGTTTCGTAAAGTTAGACATTTTTTATCCAAAAAGTTTGTAGCTGCAGCTGTGGTAACTAGAGCAGAGCTGGCAACCCGGATGCCGAAACACTACTGACTTTATGTTTGGTAGATAGGTGGAGGGCGGCCCTTCAGGCCAAAACACAACATGTCAACATCAACATCAGTTGAGGGCTGCAACTTCACTTTTAAAATGACAATATCCTGGCCGGACTACTGTTGTCAGTGATATAAGTATTTGTAATGAACATGATTTCTTACTGTCTAGTGACATATCAGGGCCATTTTATGATTAATTGAAATACATTTCTTACATACAGTTCCTTTAAGGTTTGAAACTGAATAATGAAAAACTGTATCACATCTCACATATATTTTTTCTTCCTTTTCTATTTTAAACCATTTGTAAAAAAACCTGAAAAAGTACTTCTACATTTATTTCTTTATGCATTGGATTTCTTTATTTTAAGATTCATATTATTTATTAAAAGATTTTAATATTTATTTATTTAAAGCTGCAATCCGTAACTTTTTGCACTTTAGTGGTAAATAAACAGAACTGCACGTGTCTTGGGGAAGAACATTGCAGCCGGAGCTACTTCTCTCTGTTTATATCTATGGCGAGTCATGCAGGGTCTGAAATAGTCCCAATATAAAAACGTATAAATGTACTATAATGATTCAGGGGAAAAACATGGTTTGGAAAATCGATTTATGTTGTACATTCTCGTTATATAATTTTTGTAAATCTTAAACACAAAAAAATTTACGGACAGCAGCTTTACAATACATTCATATTTCAATATTGAATTGCATCATTGAAAATTCTGCACGGCTTTTATTTGTGTTTTACTGTCACGTTTTACAATGTTGTGTTTAATGTATTTTCAATAGTAGGATACTGAATTGAAAATTATTTGGAAATATTTTGAAGTCAAATTTTTTTGTAATGTTTGATGGTAAACAAACGTTAAACCTGTATCCATACAGTAATAAAAAGGGTAAATGTGTACAGTGAAATGTTTATTAAATGATTGCAGTTACATGTGAAATCCTCTAGAGGGAGAGAGAGTTTCTGGACCTGTTTTTGGTGACTACAGAAGTATTTTGATAAAATCTATATTGTGTTTTTAGGTGTGACTTGATTGTTCATACAGGATTTTTATTTTACAAAAATGTAACTTTATATATATATTACACTTATATACACTTCATTCTTGTGTTATGCAGCACGTTTCTGCAAGAAAGTCTCTTCAGAAGTTTTGGACTATACCGCTAAATTCATATGGATTCGTTTTACGATCTCTTAATAAACTTTTTGAAGCGTCAGTGGTAGTTGTGTAGACTGTTAATGGAGGGACAGAAATCTCTCATATTTCATGAAAAAGATATTCACTTGTGTTTTGAAGATGAATGAAAGTCTTATGGGTTTGGAACAACATGAGGATAAAATTATGGGTGAACTAACCCTTTAAGTTTTAATGTATCATTTTACAATTTCGCATTTAACCGTGTAAACAAACGTTTGTTTAGTGAGTGTGTAACACCCCTGTTACCTGCTCTACAGTGAGGGGTGTGCAGATCTCTTCTCCTCTGAGGATCATTGATCTGTGGGTCAAAACTTCAGCAAGCTGAGCACAATCCAACCCCAGAAGATCTGCAGCTTTACTGAGAGCTACACATACACAGATAGTATGAATATAAATGTAATGCAATTATCATCAAAACAGTAGTCAAATAACAAAATCTCATTAATTCAACAATCAAGACAAAAGAGAAACAGAAGAGAGCGGAGAAGTGATTACCTGCTTTAGAGCAGACTTGTGCTCCACCTGCCGTTAAAAACTCAATGTTTCCCATGTGCAGGATTCCCGACAGGAGCCTCAACACCTCCTTGATGTTCTCTTCTCCAAATTGCATTGTCCTCAGAGCATTCTAACACAAAACACACAGTCAACCAGCATTAAACCATAAGAGA
The DNA here is from genome assembly GCA_023029165.1 of Gobiocypris rarus. Lineage (NCBI taxonomy): Eukaryota > Metazoa > Chordata > Actinopteri > Cypriniformes > Gobionidae > Gobiocypris > Gobiocypris rarus. The sequence continues at coordinate 9,041,020 of CM040915.1, read as the reverse complement.
AACATATATTTTATACACTATAACTATTTTTTACAGAAATGTAAAAAAAAAGAAAATAAATCAGTACTAATAATAAGGATGCATTAAATTGATCAAAAGTGATAGAAAATACAGGGGAAAAAACTTTTTCTAAAAAAAGTAATAATGTTTCAAATAAATGCTGCTCTTTTAAACTTTCTATTCACCAAAGGATCCTGAAAAAAGTGATCACTGTTTCCACAAAAATATTAAGCATGAAAAATGTTTTCAACATTGATAATAATAAGAAATGGTTCTTGTGCACCAATTCAGCATATTAGAATGATTTCTGAAGGATCATGTGACACCGAAGACTGGAGTAATGAAAATCAGCTTTCACATCATAGGAATAAATTACATTTTAAAATAGAAATTAAAATAGAAAACAGTTATTTATTGTAAATTGTAATATTTCACAATTTTACTTTTACTGTATTTTTGACCAAATAAATGCAGCCTTGGTGAGAATAAGAACACACACATATATAAATCATAATATCTCATTAAAGGAGCCAAGACAAAAACTGTTATAGATTTAATATATAATATTAATTGATGTTTCCATTGCTCTTTAAAAATTCATAAATATCCAAACAATAAACTATAATTTAAAAAATGTAAAAACAAAATGTGTGCTTAAACAGAAGTGCAATAGGTTGTTGCTGTAGTACAGCATTGGAGGGTGTGTCTGTGTGTGTGTGTGTGTGTGTGTGTGTGTTCATGTACTGTACAGTAGTCATACAGTGATGTGTTGTCATGTTGTGACTTTCTCACCAGCACTTCCTGAAAAGTCTCGGTGTCATTAATGGCTTTGTCCTTCACACATCCTGACTGACCCAGATAATGAAAGCCCTCCGGAGGGGAGAGGGAGAACGACTCTGTGAGAAAATGAGTGAGAGCGATAAACACAGATCTTAAACAAACTGATACTGTGTCGCAAACAGCACTGATTCACTGTGATAGTATGACCTTCTGACGCCTTAGTCTCATTTGACAGTGACATCAGCAGACGGTGAACCCTGGCATAAAGTGAAATACATACCGTATATTTTGCTTACTATGATTAGTGACAGGTTGCACAATGGATGCAAGTCAAATATAAAAACAGAGACAAGTGAAGGCAACAAATTTCAGTTGAACAATTTTAGATTTCCATCATCTAAAGTTAAAATAGAGGGAAAATCTTTAGTGACTTTGTTCAGATAGGCAGCAAAAATCTCTGTTTTGTGTATTCGACTGAAATCTGTTTAGTTGCATGTGGTCTTAAAATGAAAAGCACAGTAGTGTCTACCACTTACTAAATGTCTTCATTTGCGCTCAGACGTGGCTCTCATTAGTGAAAATAAAATGAGTGAAGGCCACATGAGCCAACCAGTGTAGATACATCAGATATTGTCTACATTAGTCTGAACAAATGGATGTGATTCCATCCATTACAAAATGACAAAATAAACGTTTGGATTTCAAAAGCAAATCATATTTATTTGCAGTGCTAAAAAGGGTTATTATAGTTATCTAAAACTAAAACTAAAAAAATCAAAAACTATAAAAAATGTTACTTTAAAGAGGTCATGACCTGATAAATCAAATGTTCCATGAGCTTTTGACATATAAGAGGTCATCATTCTATAAGAATATCCTTTAAGTTTCAGAACTGAAAACGTCCTTGTTAGTCCAATAAAAGCTTTTATTGACACCAGGCCCAGCAAACAACAGGTTTTTCAAAGTGGGACTCTATGACGTCACAGGGAGGCAAGCACCGCCTCTGCAGAAGAAGATCAATGCCTACTTCATCACTGCCTGTTTAGCCCCACCCACCGATCCGCACAGGCCTACGTGGTGTTAAACCAGATCGAGCTACCAAGAAATTAAAATGCCGTTGAGGATTACAAAATTTGTGCAGTGCCTGGGCTCGACAGTAATGCAACATGTAAGAGGCTAATTCCAATGCCTGATCTGAAATGGTAATGATTCATATGTACAGTCAGATGTTCTTTGTCTGTGTGTCAGTAAATCATACCAGTGACTAAACGTCAACTTGCGTTGTTTCTCTTAGTAGGATGAAAATAATCTGTAATTTAAGGGTGATTGAATTCTATAAAGGAAGCGATCAAAGAAAGCTCCCTTTGCAATCGTTGGAGCAGCACGCGCTGAAGCTGTCACTCAAACAGCGAGAGTTTATCAGTAAATGATAAACATTTAAAAAATGTAAATCAATTATATAGAAATAAAAACAAATTCTGAATATTAATAATAACTATAATAGCATCTTAATAATAATAAAATAGCACTGGTGTTAACAAAGCCTATGTTCATTTGTTCCCAGATATACATGTTTTTGCAGATTAGAGGTCATCACCCTTCAAAATGAAAGCACTTTGAAGGGCGACGGGTCTTCAGTCTCCAACTCAAGGTTTAACAAGAGGCGTCAAACAGAAATCTGTGGACAATGTAGACACTAGACAGCCCAGACTCACCCTTCTGTTCTGCACTGGTTCCGGCCAGCAGAGCGTAGAATATGTGATAATTTCTTTCACCGGGATTTTGACGCACAACTCGATTCTGACAGAAATGCACACAGACAATTAGAGTCCAACAAAGACATGAGCAGTGACCTATAAATGACCACATTGACAAAATCATACAAGCAAAAGTTTCATGACCATTAAAATACCTCACCTTTTCTAAAAGGTCTGCGAGTTGAAAATAAAAAGTCAAGGCAAATGCAGAAAGAGACATTATGACAGCATTACCATCTATGTAAATGAACACATTTTCTTTTAGGACAGATCTTGATATTACATGTCACCATAGATCACTGCATGCTTTGGCTAAAATAGCCTAGATTTTTTTTTCAGCCTTTTTGAATCCTGCTGCTGTTGGGCATGTGGGATGGTGTTGTCAGAAAAGTTACAGCATGTGTAAGTTTCAGTTGCTAAACAGGGTTACATATCACAAATTATCAGACACAAAATAACTCAAATTGATAGCCAGGAGACTGTAACTATAGTCGTACCACAGTACAGGTGGATGAATAAAGCTACAGAGATGAACTAACAGCTGACAGCTGACACATCCAAATAACGCACAGAGGATACAGTCTGTGATTCTTCCTCCCTGGATGTTTCCATGCTGGCTGAAATGAAGCTGGATGAATTTTCCAAAGCGACTAGAGTTGTTGTTATGAACAGTTTTAGCATTTCCGAACGCCTCCATTATTGGACTACAAAGACAGAAAGATACATAAATTAATTGCATTTGAGTGAGTACACCGTGTATACCAAGCGTGCTGTATTAATTAATATGCGTATGTACCTGCTTTCCAGAATTGCCTCCTCTACATGTGATGATGCCGTCCTTGTAGTTGAGAGCGCCACACTTTGCTGACTCATTTCAGATAGAAAACGCAGAATCATCTTTGTGCTCTCTGTTTTTCCTGCTCCACTCTCCCCACTGACACACAAACACACATACAGAAAATGTCAGCACTGAGAGATGAATATTAGCTGAGAGAGTTGTAATGACCTGATGAGGCCAGCAGAGGGCAGTTACATTATGGGTCTCATTCAAGGACTCCTTAAATATTCAAGAAGCTTTACAAGCTCAATGAAAAGTTAACACATTGTTAAAGCACGAATACAACTTTTTTTTAAAAGAAATTGCATTAAATGTGCATTAAATTGAGTGACAGTAAAGAGTTTTACATTGTTACAAAATATTATATTTCAAATAAATCCTGTTCTTTTGAATGTTCAATTCATCAAAGAATAATATTCCAAAATATTACCATTTTAACTGCATTTTCAATCAAATAAATGCAGTCATGGTGAGCATAAGAGACTTCTTTCAAAAACATTAAAAAGCTAACCGACCCCAAACATTTGAACGGTGCGGTAGCGTACATATAGCATAGTCCACAAATTAGATACAACTCTTAAATAAAAATGTATCTCAGCAAACAGTCTGTGAACCTCGGTGCTTGTCATCCTTGGTTGGTCAAAATACTGTAAATATCAGCTGTGTTTATATATATTTTATAGTTTGCTAAATTTTAAATGCAGTTTTTGTATCATTTTGCATCAAATTTACATTACATAAACATCAAATGAAATTCACAAAATGAATATACAAAGGCAAAACCTATGTAGTGGGACAGGTAAAATTAAATACTTTTCATGCTAGGTTAATTTTACAGGTGCATATTATAATTTAACTTACATATAATACTTTTAACACAAAAAGGGATTTGTTCCTTTAAAAATACCATGGGACAGTAATATGGAAATATATTTATATACACAAAAGTAAAGGTATCATTGCAAAATGATGTTATTGTTCATAAATGTAAAAGTATTTTATGTCTGTGCAAAGCTTTGTTTTTACGTCCTACTCATTGCCCTTTTCATAAGGCAAGATTTGTTTGCACTCCCTGTGGTTTCATCCAGCAGGTCTGGGAGTTTGCAGGTATTAGATTTCCATTGCAATTCTTTGTTGTGGTTTGCAAAGGAAAGCGTTCTGGAATTGTGTGTAGTTACAGCATGAGTGTAAGAAGCATACTTCAGTTTCTGTGCAGCAAGAGCAAAGCCTGTCTTCTTATGGTAACCCTATCGGTGTCCGCATGTTTGCTGAGTCTGTACATGCTCAGGCCTTTTTGGCAATGGCCGTCAGGTATTCTGCCAATTTGTATTCACTAGGCCGTCTCTCGCTAAAGCTGGTGGCTGGTGAGAGATCTGCAGCGTTGAGAACAACACAGCAGTCTGCCACCTTTAACCTCTGCATGCTTGTGTAATGAGTGCTGTCAGGCAGCCATGAGTTTGACCTCACACCATAGTGAGAGGTCAGAGGTGAGGTTTAAGGTCATGGTGGAAAACTTTAAGGTCAGACTGTCTGAAAAGTAAATTAAAATGAGAACGCAAGCGATACAACTCATTTCAGAGCGTTCAAAATGAGGCTTGCTGAAACCACGGGTTTGTGAAATGCATACAGAAACACACCTGATGAGCACACACTGGTTGTTGGAACGCTTCCACATCGATCTGTAGCACTCGTTTGCAATGGCGTAGATGTGAGGAGGAATTTCTCCCAGGTGATGTCGGCTGTATCGTTCTACAGCTGTGCCGTCATACAACCCTGACAGACTCTGATAAGGGTTTACTGCTGCTAAAATAGAGCCGATATATGTCTGCAAACAGAGAGAAGAATGGAGAGACAGACAGAGGATGAGGAAAATAGAAACTTAAGTGAACAACCACATTTTATAAAACCCTCTACATGTGTCTGTGAGCATGTGCACATGTGCTTGTGTTTTGGTGTCTACAGACCAACTTTTCTAACCACTGATGCAAATAGATTCGATTGGTCGTTGAGATGTTTTGATTTGAATACCAAATAAGTGCAAATTGGCACCTAAACGGTCAAATGTTCAGGCGAGTTTAGGACTTGTGATGCACTCCTGCATCTCTCCTATAGATTGCTAATGTGTCGTCATCATGACGTATTCCCGGTGGTGAACGCAAAGCATTTTGGGAATCCGCGGCAAAAATGCCGGGCACCTGACTTCTTTGCATGGAGGGTAGAACGCAGTGTTCATGCCGTCTAACTGCTGTGTTATAAACTGCAATAGTCGTTCTCATGATAAAAGTGGCATAAAGCTTAAGATATCCCTTTATTGTTTTTCAGCGTGGAAAAATAATGACGGTGTACAGTTTTGTTGAATTCTGACTGCATGCAGATAGATTGTGGTTGTGGACTGTGGTGCTTAAAACATTAGTATACCTTCACACGGATGACAGTTTTCTGCCCCACTTTTACAATCTCCAGGTCCTGGACCTGGACCCATCCATCTGGGCCTGCTGTAGCGACTTGGATTTACTGAAAACTTTGTGTGTGTACGCACTAACACTAACGCTCTTTTTTACACAAAACTCCGTCTGCAGTGCGTGTTGCGGTTCAGGAGCCGCCCTGTTGTGCTTTCACATATGCTGCGTTTGCAGTGCGCAACTGATCCGCTGTTGTATACCACAAACACAGCATTTATTCATTATTTTTTTATTTCAAATGCAAAAGTTGTTACTGAACAATGGCTTGTCAGAATTGCAATTCTCTTTGTTTACACTTTCATAGATGTCAGGTTTTAACGTAGCCTACTACATTTAAACGTTTATACATTCATTTATATTTATATAGCTCAGTACTTTAGAGTTAGCACACACAAGTGGCAAAACATTTAAACATAGGTTATAGCCTAAAATCACAAAGATTTTAAACTAGAAACTTACAATTGGCTATTCAAAAACAGCCGACTCTCGTCTTTTCTTTCGTTTTTAAACCTTTTTAAAAGAAATCCATATATATGGGTGCTGGAAGTTAGGCAACAGTTTGACGTCCCTTGACCAATCACTCAGCTCGTAAGGATCCAGTCCTTTGATTCCTTTTATTTTCTCATCATATCTCGTCTTTGCATTAGCATTTAGTTTTAGGAGATATGGTCCGACAATGTTTTCTTTAGTCCTCTGCATTTTGTAGGATTATATTCTGTTTTTCTCTCTCATTTTTAATTATTTTCATGCCAGAACACTAGCCTGCTATGCCAGGCCATGTAAAGGTGCCAAACATACCCAAAATTCTTTGCGTTCTGATGACGTTGCCGCCCAGTTGGTCACATGTCTCAGCAATCTCTATTATCATATCATATGTATGATCATACATACATGTACTGTATGACTGAAGATGAAATTTGAATTTATATGATATAAAACCAGATTTAATATACACTATATTGCCAAAAGTATTGGGACACGCCTCCAAAAAATTGATTTCAGGTGTTCTAATCACTTCCATGGCCACAGGTGTATAAAATCAAGCCCCTAGGCATGCAGACTGATTCTACAAAGCATTTGTGAAAGAATGGGTCGCTCTCAGGAGCTCAGTGACTTCAAGCGTGGTACCATGATAGGTTGCCACCTGTGCAAGAAGTCCATTCGTGAAATTTCCTCACTACTAAATATTCTGCGCTTAACTGTTAGTGGTATTATAACGAAGTGGAAGCAATTGGAAACAACAGCAACTCAGCCACGAAGTGATAGGCCACGTTAAATCACAGAGCGGAGTCAGCGCATGCTGAGGTGCACAGTGCGCAGAATTCACTAACTTTCTGCTCAATAGTCAATAGTTACAGAACTCCAAACTTTGTGTGGCCTTTAGCTCAAGAACAGTTAATAGAGAGCCTTACATCACCAAGTGCAATGCAAACCATCGGATGCAGTGGTGTAAAGCACGCCGCTATTGGACTTTAGTGCAGTGGAGACATGTTCTCTAGAAGTGAAAAAATCACGCTTCTCTGTCTGGCAATCCGATGGACGAGTCTGGGTTTGGCGGTTGCCAGCAGAACGGTACTTGCCTGACTGCATTGTGCCAAGTGTAAAGTTTGGTTTGTTCTTCAGGGATTGGGCTTGGCCCTTTAGTTCCAGTGAAAGGAACTCTTAATTCTTCAGCATACCAATGCATTTTGGACAATTTCATGCTCCCAACTTTGTGGGAACATTTTGGGGGTGGTCCCTTTCTGTTCTACCATGACTGCGCACCAGTGCACAAAGCAAGGTCCATAAAGACAGGGATGAGTGAGTTTGGTGTGGAGGAGCTTGACTGGCCTGCACGGAGTCCTGACCACAACACGACAGAACACCTTTGGGATGAATTAGAGCGGAGACTGCGAGCCAGGCCTATTCGTCCAACATCAGTGCTTCACCTCAAAAATGTGCTTCTAGAAGAATGGTCAAAAATTCCCATAAACACACCCCTAAACCTCCTAAGCCTTCCCAGAAGAGTTGAAGCGGTTATAGTTGCAAAGGGTGGGCCAACTCCATATTAAACCCTACGGATTAAGAATGGGATGTCATTAAAGTTCATGAGCATGTAAAGGCAGGCTTCCCAAAACTTTTGCCAATATAGTGTACATATTGCATGAACCTTAAATCTATATTTTCAACTTCCTTATTAATTCACCAAAGAATGAACATTCTGTCATCAGTTACTGACCCTCATGTCGTTCCAAACCTGTATGAATTTCTTCAGTGTAACACTAAAGAACATATTTAGAAAAATTAGTTTTTTTTCCATTTAATAAAAATGTGTTGACTCTGACTTTCATTATTGATAAAACAGTTGAAACATTCTTCAGAATATCTTCTTTTGTGTTTTGCAGAAGAAAGAAAGATTAAATACTTATTAAGTCTGTAGCTCTTTCCTGCTAATGTGTCTCTACTGAAAGCAATGTTTGTCAAAATCAAAATTTTCACACAGAATCTACAAAGCATGACACTTTAAATGAACTTTGCATGTTTCATTTTTGAGGTTTGTTCAGTCAAATCAGCAACATAAATTTACATAGTAGGTTTTATAGTAATATTTTCAGACTGTAATTCAGCGAGAGGCAAATGAAAAACAGGAACAGTATAGTAGGATGGTTTATGCAGATGTTGAGCTGTCAGTATGTAGTGCTCAGAAGAGGGAAAGCCGTCTCATTGAGACACAGGTGTTATCAGTTTGTTCTGAATGGGCTGACGGGATTCCCTTCTCTTTTCTAGTACAGGACAGATGAAGTAAATCTAGAAAAACTCTTCCTTCATATTAATAATCTTATAATCTTGGAAGTATGGTTATTTTGTACTAATTAGATTAGCAATTAGCAATGACAACGATCCAACAATCCAATCACTTTTCAATGGACAAAAATCAAGTCACTTTCATGCAACACACAAATAATCCACCCAAGTGTTCTTCACTCTGCTGTTTAGCACCAAATTAATAAAAAAACAACAACAATATATTGACCGTTCTGTTTTCTATAATGCGCTGTGCATGTTTGTGATGATGTAAGATGAACGCAAACGCACCAGAGTTCGACAGAATCAAGTGAGTCTGAAACCAGACCGACTCTTCAGAGGGAACAATCGCACTTGGATTCGGGCCGCAGCAAATGTGCCCAGTGTGAAACCCCCTTTAGACAATGCTGTATTTGAAAAAGCATACTACTCTCACTGTTACAACCATATAAAGATATGGCAGAAATAGTATGAGTGAAATGGTAGTATGCTATATTGAACTCAGCCAAAGTGTGACATACAATCCCCCATATGCCCCCGAGAGGGTTTAATCTCCATAAGTGCTACCTCAGAAATGCAATGACGGTCTACAGCAGACATGTCCTTCCCATAACCTCCCCTGGGTGTGTCTGCAAATGTGTGTAACAGCACATGGAGGGGTTTAATTGGGGGTGAACGACATCTCTCTGAGTTTGCATTGCTATTTTTGTTGGGCTCAGTCCAATGGTGCTACTATTATCTTTAACGGGATAGTTCACCCCAAAATAAAAATTCTGTCATCATTTACTCACCCTTAAGTTGTTACAAACCTACATGAATTTTGCTGGACACAAAAGATATTTTGAAGAATGTCGATATCCAAACAGTTTATGGGCTGCATTGATTTATAGGCCCGGTTTCACAGACAGGGCTTAGATTAAGTCAGGATTAGGCCTTAGTTCAATGAGGACGTATAAGTAACTCTAAAATGTGCCTCAGAAAAAAACATTACTGGTATGCTTGAGACAAAACAATGGCACTGACATATTTTAAGGTATGTCAGTGCCAGTTGCTTTCAGTTAAAACTGCTCAATAATGCATTTTAGTCTGGGACTATCCCCAAAAATGAAAATTCTGTCAATAATGACTCACCCTAATGTTGTTCCAAACCCGTAAGACCTCCGTTTATCTCCGGAACACAGTTTAAGATGTTTTAGATTTAGTCTGAGAGCTTTCTGTAAGATGCTGCTGACGTGTTATCTGGTGCGCCAAAGCTTCGCTTGTAGTCTGAGGGAGACGAGTTGTGCGTCTTACGTCTGCAGTGTCACTGTGGACTCGTGAACGCGGATTCAAACAAACACGGAAGAGAAGACAATACTGAATAAAGTCGTAGTTTTTGTTATTTTTGGACCAAAATGTATTGTCGATGCTTCAAAAGAGTCTAAATAACCCACTGATGTCACATGGACTACTTTACTGATGTTTTTCATCCCTTTCTTCTTATCTTTCTGGACATGGACTGTAGAGTGTGCATACACTTTCAATGCAGGGACAGAAAGCTCTCGGACTAAATCTTAAATATCTTAAACTGTGTTCCGGAGATGAACGGAGGTCTTACGGGTTTGGAACGACATTAGGGTATCATTAATGACAGAATTTTTTGGGTGAACTAACCCTTTAAGCCTTGTCTGTAAAACTGGGGTTAGTGTTTTTCCAATACTATAGAAGTCAAAGGGGTCCATCAACTGTTTGGTTACCCTTATTCTTCAAAATATCTTCTTTTGTGTTCAGCAGAATTCATATAGGTTTGGAATAACTTGAGGGTGAGTAAATTATGTCAGATTTTTAGTTCTACATGCACAGACAGAAGCAAACACGAGATTGCAGTCTAGAGAGACAGCTGAGAGTGACTGCTATGCATAATAAACTCACACATCACACACACACACACACACCCTCACAATGTTAAAATGAGTGTGTAGGGTGAGAGTTGAAACATGATCCGGCCCAACTGAAGCAGAACTATTTCCTGCAACATGCTTGCAATACAAGGAAAGAGAGAGGTTGAAAAAATAAAAAGCAATTAAATGAAAAGGAGGTAAACCTCACATGCAAAAGACATTTTCTGGATCACCAGCCCCCTTGTGTGTGTGTGTATGTGTGTGCGTTTGATGTGGGAAGCTGCTCTAGCATTTTCTGTCCAAATGTAAGGCAAAAAAGACCACAGCTGTTTATAATCAGAGAGAGAGAGAGAGAGAGAGAGAGAGAGAGAGAGAGAGAGAGAGAGAGAGAGAGAGAGAGAGAGAGAGAGAGAGAGAGAGAGAGAGAGAGAGAGAGAGAGAGAGAGAGAGAGAGAGAGAGAGAGAGAGAGAGAGAGAGAGAGAGAGAGAGAGAGAGAGAGAGAGAGAGAGAGAGAGAGAGAGAGAGAGAGAAACGTCTTTGTGTTTTAAATGCTGTGGAATCGGATCTCAGCGAGACACACACATTCCAGAAGACGACATACACACACATGCTCAACTAGACGTTATTTTCATCATGACTTGTATGTTTTATTGGCAAAGAGAATGCTACATCTTATTTGTGCTAAGTCTAATAATTTTAACCTTGGTAATAAGTAAACAAACTATTCTGTGATTTGATAAATACATTTTTTGTATAATATAGAATTTGAAGAAGAAATAGACAGACGTTTTACAGACCACCAAAAACAAACCACACACACCACACACAAATAACACCCTAATTTGTTGTGATTGCTCCCATATGTCACCAATTAGCCAATCAGTTTAGCAGACCTGTGGCGGCTGCCCTAATTAGCCCATCAATTAATCAGATTTACAAACCTGGATGGGTTGAGATGGTTTTTCATGTGATATTATACGTGAACATTTAGGGGGTGTTGAACCGATACCGTTTAACTAAAAACGAAAGCATTTTATGCGTTTTGGCTATTAAATTAGGTGTAGGAATAGATGCAGGTGACAAAAGCTGTTTTAAACGCAAAGGGTGGTCACCCCAAATATCGATTTGATTTAGTTAATAGAAGTTCATTCATTCTCACTTTAAAGCATTCTCACAAGTGACTAAACTTTTCACAGTATTGTACTTTTGCAGGAAGGTTTCCTCAAGTGTCTGGGAGACATTGCCTTAGTTCTGGATTTAGTCTGTCTCAGTTTTTTCTGTTTCTTCATGTAATCACAGACAGACTCGATGATGGTGAGATCAGACCGGCTGCTATCAGACTTCTTGTGCATTAAAAAAATTATTACAATTAATTGCAAAATGAATGTTTGGAAATGTAAACTGATATTTCCTACTGACACACTACAGTAAAATATATATAACTGGCTTAAACCCACTTTTTGTGTGTTAAAATACTATCGAGCCTAAGACTTTTGCACAGTACTGTATATATAAAAACAAACCGACATGTGACAAAATTTACAACTGTTAAAATGTTGATGAATGCATTGGTTTATTAAAAATTTAATTGTGACGCGGTTTTGCTTGAAATGAATAATTAATAACTGAACATATTAAAGGCATTTACATTACCTTACATGTTACTGGGTTATTAAACAATGGGTGTAAGAAGATATATGTCACTAAAGCTGTGTGTGTGTGTGTGTATAAGAGAGAAATCAATGTTAAGTTGTCTCTTAATTTATATATATAATTCAGTCCTAATAACAAGGTGTGGAAGGTTTCAGTAATGTCGAAAGAGGAGGCGTGTATTTTCTCATGACGATTGAGTAACTGACGTTATTGTGAGAACCATCACATACCTGCAGACCACACCCACACTCATAGCTAACTGGTTAGCACACACTCAAACTGATCCAATCACACGGCCTCACGTCACAGACAGCAGAGGCAGAGTGATACGAGTCGTCTCCTGGATTGACTTCTGTATCATTATGTCATAATACTCAATGACAGGGCAAAAGAGGTTATTTCTGTATCTGTACATGAAGATGACATTTTAATTATTATTATTTTTTTTTTTATTTAGTAGCAAGGAAAAATCCCAATTACTGTCCACACTTTATTGTCTTCATAATGTTTGACAAATAAAACAACTCAATGACAGGACATATTAACATATAGTGTGTCATATAATTTCACACTGTAAAATCACTGTTATGAAAATGTTATAAAAAATATTAAGTGTGGTGAGCGAGAGATGTGAGAGAGCGACGCGAGGCCGGTGAGTAATTGGATGATGCGCGTCACACCGGTCTCGGATCTCTCACGTATTTCGCTGGCCCTGCTCGTCACATTAAGTAACAGTTCTGCAGAAAATTAAAATTCTGACATAATTTACTGACGTCAATGTTGTTTTAAATTTGTTGAAGAATCTTAGCATGACCACTATTTTTCAATATAATGAAAGTGAACAAGGCTTGGGCTGTCAAGCTCTGCAATGACAAATAAGCTCCATCAAAGTTAAAAAAAAAACTCTATAAAGTCATACGATAGTGCTGTGTGAGGAGCAGACTGAAATTTAAGTCGTTTTTCACTGAAAGTCTTGACATCTGCCCCAACTCTTCTTGGCACATTCATGAGAGAAGCAGTCATGTTCGATGTACCAACGAATCATTCTTTTGAATCAGATGTTTTCAATGAATCATTAATATTTCATATTCATTGGTGTTCCACAGAAGAAAAAAGTCCTACAGGTTTGGAATGACATGAAGGTGAGTAAATGACGACCGAATGTATATTTTTTGGGTGAGCTATCCCTTTGAAAATAGCTATACAGAAGTGAAGACATATGTTAAGCTGGAAGTCCCCCTAAATGCACACACAAACAATCTCTAATCATCTATTAATCGGACTGCAGATCTGCAGAAATAAAGACTTCAGAGTGGCGATGTTATTCAGAGAGTCAGCAGTAGCATGTTAACTCTGTTCCTTAGAGTCAGTCTGGAAATCTGGAACTAGACTAACTGCTTTTGGCACAGACCACATCCCGACAATGTGCGCACAAACACACACACACCGAACACAGCTGAACCAGGCCCAAAGAAGAACACAGTACACTGTTGTGAGTAAAGGCACAAAGAGGCAGTATAAAGAAAAGAGCGAAGGGGAGATAGACGTGTAATTAAGCAAACATATTTTACTTTGACAGACACATTAAAGAGCAGAGAGCCATCCAGCCACCTGCACAACAACCCTGTATCCTTGACAAATATGTCTTTCACCACAGCTGAAACATTCACACACTCGTGCGCACACAATGCATGCTTGATGAACAAAAAATGTCATGGTGAATGCGTGTGTGATTTTGGTGTGCGTTTGCTCACATATATGCTCTTCTGTGTGTAGCGGAGCTGCAGGTTGTGTAGGATGGCCCCGTCGTGCAGGTCCTGTAGGGTTGCCATGTCTTCGACCCCAGTGATACTGCTGCTGTGCATTGGATAAACCCTCTGCCTGCTCACAGCGTTCTGTTTGTAGGTGTACACCTGAACAAAACACATTTGTATGCATATTATTTTGTATTTGTTTGCATATTTGTGTAAAAGAGCAATATACAAAGAAAGAAAAAAATAGTTTTTATTATGGTTATTATGTTACCGCTCTAAAATTTGATTGGATGAGCCAAAATTAAAGTCTCTGTAAACAGCCAATAGTATCCGAGTTGGGATATTTTGCATAATGAATGGATGCCAAAAGTGTATAATTTTCCGTTATCCTGATTTAACTCATTTAATACATAGCCGTACTAGTTGTAAGACTCTCATTTCACTCAGCACTCTCTTTCTTCCCTCATAATAAAATGTACTCCTGAAAAAAAAAACTTAAACCAGCCTTAATTGTTTTTTTAGGTTCTTACCAGCTCAGTTATTTTTTAAATATATTTCATATATTTTATTGGTCACTCTCAACAATAAGGCTTTGTTAGTTAACATGAACTAAGAATGAACAATTCAGCATTTATTAATCTTAGCTCATGTTTATTTCAACATTTTCTAGTACATTATTAAAATTAAATGTTGAATTTGTTAACAGTAGATAATGGACAACTAACATGACCAAAAAACGAACAGCTTGATATATATTAACTTACATTAACAAAGATTAATAAATATTATAACAAATTGCTCATTGTTAGTTCATGTTAGTAAAAGACAAAAATAATGACCAGCTGACAGAATATTATCATAATAAATGTATTTTATAAATGTGAATATTTTGTATGACACATGGCTGTTAATGTTTTTTTAATTAATACAATAAGACTAAAATCAATGCATAAAAGCAATCAAAAAAAATGTAATGCACAGACATCACATAAGTGTTTTATAGCTTTAATACATTATAAGGATCCTGAAGGTAACAGATGGCTGCAGATAATACTATAGACCAGAAACAGAAGCCAGAGACAGGAGAAAGTTGTGTGAGCTTGACTGCACATGCAAGAATATGAGAAACAGACACAAATCATTGGAGAAACGCACAGTAAAATACAGAGCCCTGCACATGACATGTGGACATATAGGGTAAACGTACCTATTAAGCTCACCAAAGTCTACATTGAGACATTTAAGTGCACAGGGTATTCAGTACAAGAAGTTATGTTAAAATAAAATATGAATCTCTCACACAATATTATTTTAAATAACAAAAGCATTTCAATTAAGATGTCTATTAAATGCAAATAATCCTCTTTTGGTTAAAGTTTTCAGACAGCTTTCAAAATGGCCGCCGGACTGTATGAACGCATGACTACACACATCTCAGTCTGCAATGGTCTGATTAGCTTGAAATTGCAGGAGGTATATAGTAACAAACATATCGATTGGTTAAGACATCAATGATGATATATAATTGTTTTCTTTTAATAATCTGTACTCAAAGATAGTAGTGTGCTTAATGGGAACTTGAGCTTAATAGGTACGTTTACCCTAGTGTATATACACACAGTATATCATGGCCAAGAATTACAAATTTCTTTTAGCAAACTGTGCGCATGATATACAAATTTGTTCCCTTCAATTTAATAAATTAAATTAAAAATATGATATTGTTGTGACAGGGCAGACGAGAGCCGTGAGAGAGCGGCACGAGGCCGGTGGCGTGATTGCAGATTAGCGTCACCTGCACGTTTTTGTGTATTTTTATGTTTTATTATGTGTGTGCTTTTTTACTTTCAGTTTGTGTTTATTTTTGATTAAAGTTGTTGAACGTTCGCCGGTTCCCGCCTCCTTCTTCCCATAACTACGAACTTTGTTACTAGGGCTTGACATTAACACCCTTCAGCCCGCCAAATGTGGGTAGATTTCCGCTGTGGCGGGTAAGGACAAAATCTCCATTGTGTGGATTATCTTGCATGAATACAGTCGGTTATGGCTCAAGTGTACGTAAACAGGTGGGTAATAACTGGATATGTGTCAGAATATTACGTCCATGCATTCAGCAGCCAATAAAATACCTGTCTGTCATTAATGTTAATCAAACAACTAAGTCTACAGATGTTAAATAAATGTATGCATATTAAATAAACCTTCTGTATCTGAAAAAATCTATTTTTTTAAATGTACTTTTGTTTTTGTAATTTGCTAATTTTCTTCTTTGCTCTTTTATATAGCCTAACAAAAATAACTAATATCACATTAAAATTCTCATAGGCTTTAATATGTTCATATTGCCCACCCTTTGCCTACTTGCACATGCCAGCTGATATACAATGAAGTCTTGATTTGGGTGGTCACTCTGCATTTAAAAGTTTGAAAGGGTTTTAAATCTTCTAAATCAAGTAAAATGACTCAAAATTAAGCAATTAAAGCATGCCAAAGTCAACTTTAATCATAAAAAATGAAATGTCCAAACAGAAAAGTTGTGGCCAGATAAAATGCTGAGTTGCTAGTAACTTTGGAAAACCACTAGCCACAGTGGCTGGAGAGCAAAAAAGTCAAGCCCTGTTTGTCACAACTGTGCACACGATTTATTAAAACAAGGGAACAAATAATTATAGTCTTTACTTAAAACGAGGGAATTAATTAGTAAAACGTGCTGACGTATTAGTAAGTCATGGGAATGATTTGTTCATTCGTGGCCACGATACACATATTTTCTCCTGCATGTCATGTGCGGGGCTCCATAGTAAAACAAACACAGGTACTGCTCGGTTGGCATGCTGGTTTAACTGAGTAACCTGACAGACTCTATGGCAACATAGTCTTTTCTAAACAGGCGGGTGCACAGACAAGTGTGTGTTTGTGTAAAATGAGAGCACACCACCTGTTCAGCAGTGCATTGTTGATCTGAGGTGCACAGAGCAGATGTCATGCCACCGTTCCTGTGAAATGCATACACTCACCCACCCCCACTTACCTGTCCATAGTCAGTGTTAAAGACCACCACTCCACCAGAGCACGAGTCTACGGTACTGGGGACATAATGATCCTCCACCCAGAGCCACACACGACAACCCTGTCAAACACATAAACACTGGTTAGCAACATACTGAACGGTCGCAGAAACACAAACAACTGTTGCAAAACCATGTGTTAGATGTAATTCTGGATCTTGAAATGAAATTGTAAAAGGTAAAGACCTGTTTAAGAACATCCTGTAGGAAAGAAAGATCATTGAACAACTGCAAAAACAATAAAATACAAACAACTGTTTGTAAAACCAAGTGTGTAATTATGTAACTACGTATTATGTAAATAAAAACACTACACTAGGAAAAAACAAGAAAACACAAACATATTTTTGTAATTATGTATCTTTTTAAATTAAGTTTAAACTCAATAAAGCGCCTGTTTGAGAACAGTCTGTGTACACTGCAGAAGTCTCTGTAGTATCTCAATTGTTTCTACACAGCAGTGACAATGAAGAACAAATGAAGATTGGTCTCACACGAGTCTCCTCTAGAGTTTAAGAACAGATTTCATCTCAATAATATCTCAAACTTTTCTCATATTTGCTACCAAAGTTTACAATCAAATATCAGTGATGTTATCAAATATTTATCATCAGATTTTCCAAGATAAAATCATCTGAGTAGCTGTAAACCCTTACTCTGTCAACAACATCCTAACTATTTACAACAACTGTCTATTTTTATTCATCTAAATGATGGCAAAGTTGACACTCAAATGAAGCTAAGCTAAATTAAAACTGAAAGAGCAATCTCATTTTCTCTCATGCTCTCCTCATCAGGACTGTTTGTACATTAGTTCAAAAAGGTATAATTAATTACCAATAACTAACTCATTAGAGTAAATTCCTCCCTTTCTCTCTCTGTCTCTCTCTCTCACACACACCGCACACACTCCATTAGTGTACATGCTGATGGAAGAAACACATGGTGATCTGAACAGGCATGACTGGCTGTGAGGCCCCAGCGAAGCAGACACAGTTGAACTTTAACCCCATTCCCCACTTACATGCACACACACGCACACACATATATACTATCGGCACTGCATCAAACACTGCAGCATTGTTTTCGCACCAGTGCCACACTGCATTGTGGGTATTGCAGTTGTATACACTACACGCACATGTACTAATTGCAGAGTTTACAGATTAGTTTTTCACATGGAAAACATCAGACTGAATCTATAAATCAAATTAAACATGAACAAAACAAAGTCATTATGTTTGACCACAGTACAAATAGCAAGCTTTAAATTCAGATTGTGGAATTTGAAAACTCACTGAAAGCCTTGTGAATCTAGAAAAAAAAAGACCAACATTTTTTAATTCCTGTCATCCACTGGCTGTTCATGGAGTGGCATAAACTCAACAGGACTTTATAACATGGAAGAGCGGAAACATACACACACACACACACACACACACACACACACACACACACACACACACACACACACACACACACACACATAACTGCTGAATGATCAGACTGAACTGCAACAGAACAGCTGTCCAGCTGGACACACACAGTTGAAAACGTTCTCCTATCCCAGCATAATATTCAGAAACAACTATAAGAAGCCAAGCACTTGACTGATTTCCCTGGAAAGTGTGTCTGTTCGTTTGAGCAACATTGATAGGACCATTCATTCTTTTAGCTTTTATTTTTTATGACCTTCAATTTCCATAGGCTATTATTTGACATAGAGCATTGGGAAAGATGTGGGATCATTTCAATAGAACATTGTAAATAAAATGAAGCTTTTCGTCCAGTTAACTGATTACTTAAATCAATATATTAAGTGATTAAAAGTGTAAAGATCATTCTATTAATAAAAATTCAAAACTAGTTTTCTGCCAACCTGAAAAAGGCAGTAACCACAGAAAAAAGCATTGGCTTGGTGAGACTAAGACAAAAGTCTGCAGAGGAAATGGTCAATTTAAGTAATTTTCTCTATTTGCAGTCGCATGCACATCTCCATGGTTTCTAACAGCTTATGCAGACTTGTAGTTCTGTTAACCTGTCACTGGTTTGCTTAAGTTATAGTTGTAAAAAACAAAGACAACCTGAGAAAGAAAAAACAGTGCAAGAAAGAATGGGACCGTGATATTACACATTGTGCTCATTCAATTTTAAAATATATTTAACAAAAATAAAAAAATCAAGGAGGAAATCAGTTAAAGATGACTGATCCTTTCCGGTAAGCAGCATAAGGACTGCATGCTGTTGTAATACGGATAAGTTAGCATGGAGTGTTTTGAGTATTAACAGTCAGTGTTTACTGTTGAAAAAGAAATCAGCTCTGTATTGGATTTGCTCTAGTTTCAAAAGACTTCAAAAAGCTCAAAACTCAGAGTCAGCCACATCAAGTTAGTGCATCTCTAACCCACACACACAGGAAGCTGTTTTCCTCCCTAAACCAAGTTTATCTCAGGAATTCTGGGCCTCTAATCCAATTCACCATCTCTGCAGTAAACCAGGACGCACAGTGACATAGTTTCCCAACATTTGGCTCAAGCACTTAATGGTGAACTCGACAGAAAACACGTTTCTCCACAAGGTTAATTTGTAGTGCATCTCTAGCGCCATGCTAAGAAATTCATGTTAAGAAACTTTTGAATTGTCCATTGTTTTGTTTAGTATGTGTGGATTTACTTAAAAAGGACAAAAATGAAGATTGCTAAATCTTACAAAATCTCCCTTTGGGGACATTCATGGATTGTCTGGTGGTTAAGACGTTGAACTTGAGTGTGCATCTGTTTTCCTTGACAGAAGCATATTTCGAGTTAAGCAGCTTTAAACATGTCTTGTGTTTATCTGCAAACATTAGACGATTAGAACCGCTCAACAAGTTCATGACTGGTTCACACATTACAGTTTCTAAATACTCCAGTCATATTCATAATTCTCTCTCTAGTTAAAATTATTCTGTACTCTTAAACATTTACACTGATTTCCAACTTACCTTTTTAAATTACACAAAAACCTTTCTTTTACAAGCACTTTAAAAGTTTCATTTGAGCAATAAAATGTCATGTGAACACTTTTTTCCAATTGGAAATGGCCAATCCAGTTACCGCAAAGTTAATTATTGTGTTTGAATCATTGTGTTATTTGACACAATATATATAAAAAAAAAAGTAGTTTACAAAAAAAAAAGTTGGGGGCAATACGATTTTTTTTATAATTCTCTTATGCTCATTAAGTCCGCATTTATTTATTCGATTTAAACTACAGTAAAAACATTAATATTGTGACATATTAACATTCAACATAAATGTTTTCTTTTTTAATATTTTTTAAAATGTCCTTTATTCCTGTGATGTCAAAGCTGAATTTTCAGCATCATTACTCTAGTCTTCAGTGTCACATGATCCTTCATTCTAAATCTAATATGCTGATTTGGTGCTCAAGAAACATTTCTTATTTCTTATTGTATACAGCAGCTGTGCTGCTTAATAATTTTTTTTTTTCAGGATGAATAGAAGTCTTTACCACCATTTTTTATAAATTTAATGCGTCCTTGCTAAATATAAGTATTATTTTCTTTTAAAAAGTTATTTATTTAAAAAAAACAACACTTTTGAACGGTAGTGTATGCGTTTGCCAGGTTTTTTGGCCAATACTCACTTCCTGTGTAAAAATAGATGGCTCAAAGGAATCACAAGTAGTAGCAATAATCCAACTAAAACATCACACAGACACACACAACTTATGCACAAAAGCATCCAAATCAAACATCAACGACTTTCTAATTTTGTTTCATGTTCAGATGAAAGAAAAACTTCACTTTGAAGTTAAAAAGTGCAATGTGTGCATGCATGTCTGAGTGTGTCCTTGTATTGTGTATCTAAACTCTTAAAATAATATCAGAGTTTTGGAGGGCGGTCAGGCTGGGCGGAGTAAAGGATGAAACAGACCAGAGTTACTCTGTAATCTCAATGCTGCTTACAGAGCATGTTTAGAGCTTACCACACACACACACACACTTCTCCATAACTCTCTTTCTCTGTCCCCCTTTCTTTCTCTCATTTGGCTGCAGGAAGTGAGGGATCAGATATCGTTTGGGTCAACAGGAAGGCAGGCCAGTGATGAAGGGCATTCCTGCATACTTCGATCCCAAAGATCCAAACTTGAGCTCTCTCACATGCAGGGTGACCTGAGCTTGGTGTTCAGAGTCAGACCGGTCTCCTCGAAATATAACCATATAACTTATTTCACCAATCAAACCCCCTCAAGCACACTCACTGCCTGACCTACTTTTCCAAAGCACGCTCATTTTCTCTCTCTCTCTCTCTCTCTCTCTCTCCTAGAGTGAAAAATGTGTGTTTATACTCCACGACGAGAGTGAACGAGGGAAAGAGAGTTGAATAAACTATGCAGAACAAAGACAAAGACCATCTTCGTGCATGTATGCGTGTGCATGAAGACGTACTTTGCACCTGGCCGCAGTTTAGAAGCCTAAGTAAGAGATTGCAATTGTGATTAATCATAAAAGGAAGTTCATTTGTTTTCTTCCTCTTTGTTTAGTTATTATAATGATTTTGCCATTTAGGAACAAACAGACTAATTAGACTTTTAGGGTTTGAGTGTTAATTGACATGACTCAAGATTAAATGACCAGTTTACCTAAAAATACAATTCTGTCATCCTTTACTCATCCTAATGTCATTCCTAACTTGTATGACTATTATGGGCCACAAAAGGGGATATTTGGAGAATGACCTGGTCAATAATTTCCATGCAATTACAATAAATGGAAAAACTGAAGCTTTCAAGATTCAAAATGTATGAAAAAGACCCATTAAAAGCAAACCCATTAGACTTGTCAAAAGGCTTGAAATATAATGCACATCTTCTTGACATCTGACCCAGCTCTCCTTGAGTTCATGGCTCAAAAGAATCATTCTTTAGAGTCACAATGGCTCACTGGAGAAGATTATTAGTAAATAACAACTTAAATTGTTGTCTATTTCTTACCAAAAGCTCTCATATGCCTTCAGAAGGCTTGGAATATCCCACATGAGAGCACTCCTATGGCACTTTTGCTTTCTTCAGGACATAATTCAAAAAGTGTCCTTTTGTGATATAATGAAAAATGAAAGTCATGCATACAAGTTTGAAACAACAGGAGGGTAAGTAAATGATTTTCATTTTTGGGTGAGCTATCTGTTTAACAGAAATATGGAACCCACACACACCCTTTAAGAAAAAACAAAGTTCTGTTCCAGTATTTTTTCTTTATCAGTGCAGGTGCTAAGGGGTTTCCCTGTTCTGAGTTCCTTGTTAAAAGCAGCTTTGAATTACTACACTGTGTAATCATTAAGCTACTCACAAGATTTAACGTACGTGTGTGTGTGTGTGTGTGTGTGTGTGTGTGTGTGTGTGTGTGTGTGTGTGTGTGTGTGTGTGTGTGTGTGTGACGAGAAGGATTACTTGACACCAAGCAGATGAGAAAACCAGAAGGGGGTACATAGCCAAGTGTGTGGGGGTTTACTTTTCCATACTTTAAGGACAAAGTGTAACTTTTTAACTCATTTTTTTATTTATTCTTTTTATAAAATAACTATTTAAATGTGACAAAACTTCCCTTTGGGGATAGTAAGCTAATTCTTAATATATGAGACTTCACAATTGCACCCAAAGCATCAGTAATCCTCTGAGACTTTTGTTTCAGGAAAAAAAGAATAACCTGGAGTGTTTGTTTTCCCAGAGTGCCACTCCTCTTCACTAAAATACAACTGTCAAACAGTACCTGCGACTCTGATTGGCCAATTCACAGGAAAATAAAGAGCTTTACCTTTGAAGCTCCGCCTATAGAGACTGCAGGGAGGCAATAACCTCAGTGACACTCCTGTGCAAATACGGCCATACACAAACACACCTAAAGCAAAACGGACAAGCCGGCCTGCGACCAGAACTGCAAACAGAAATGTGTGTGCATCCATGCTTGACCAAAATGCTGAAGTAAATGGAAATAGGGCAGACTTGTATGTGAAATCTCTCTCTGTGAAGTTAGAATCATATGTCTCTGAGGTCAGTCATGTAGAAGAGCAGCGTGTGAGACAGGCATTCACGAGCTCAGCTCTTCCCCACATTCCGCACGCATGTTTCGGCTGAATCTGTTTTCACACACACAGCGCTATCTCTTTTTAAAGACTGCTTCTTTTGTCCAGAACCGATTCACAGGCTAGATATGCAGCAGCCGGTGGACATTTGACACTATTGTGTAAAGTTGGTGCAGTTGGTTGTTTTTTGTGCTCTCTTTCTGACCATCCGAAACTCTAATATAAACTCTATCGCTGTGTCCGAAATAGAACAACTGCCCTGTGAAAAACAGTACCCAAACTGAGTAGTATATCCGCAAAAAGTACCAGGATGACCTACAACTTCCACAGAGATTCTGAAGTGCGCATTCAATTGACACTTCCCATGGGGCCACGGGAGAGGATTTGTGAATGGCCGTAGCTGGGTTTCCATCCAAATGTGAAGCAAGTCTTTCTAAAGTTCACAAATGAGAATTAAGTGCGTTTCCATCAAGTTTTTTGAGTGGATGACGGTGGTATTGGTAACCTAGTAATAACAGTAAATAAAACACCATCAGCGGAAACAGCCGATTAGTTCCTGTGGGTTTAATGTTCGCTGCGTCAGAATTTATTCAGCAAATGCGTTTTCATCTCACATTATTAATCTTTTTTCGCACAGGTCAGAAATCACCTTAAGCAAGCGTAAAAACGCCTGAAATTTGGCAACTTGTTTCTTTTGCGATAATTCAAAATGCACATAAAAACAGGGTGATGGAAACATAACTAGTGAAGCAAGGCAACTGGCAATTGTAGGACATGTGACAGTAACAACATGGCTGATTTTGTACATCTGAATTTCATTCATACTACCCACACTGATATATAGAACTTTTTTTTGTTTAAAGGTACCAAAGTCTGTTTCAAACCAAATGTGGTTTTAGAAGCAGCACGTGTTTCTGAGCTGGTACAGGTGAGATGTTTTATTGAGATGATTTATTTAATTACACGCCTTCACAGGTGAAAAACAATCTGAAGGACTAATGATCCACCTCAAGCCAATATTAGAAGCCTTCACTTGTGACTCATGTGGCACCGGCTCAAGGGAGCGGCTCGTGCTACTGATCATCATCTTGCACTCATTTCAGTCAGGTCATGAGGGATGAATAATACTATTGTCTCATTTCCATCAACACCAGTCCTGACAAGCATTCCCCAAAATGTACTTTTGGTAACACTGTTATGGATTCATTTCATTTCCATATAACATACATTTCTATAAAAATATGATTATATTTAAAATATTATATTTAATATAACAAAAATAAGTAATATACTTTATAATTATTATTTATTTTTTATTGAATGTTATATTTAATAAAAAAACTTTTACTAGCTGCAAAAATACAATAAGTAATATTTTAAAAAGATATGACAATTTGGGTAATTCCAGGGATTCTGTGCCTTTTGTGGCCACAAGACTATATCTTATTTTAAACCTTTCTTAACAAAACCATTTAAACTCTAAGCATATTTAAGTTGATAAAAAATAATTTGAAACAGCATTTTGAACAACCACGTCACCATTTTTCCCAAAGGCCTGCTTATCTTTCATAAATATAACACTTACTATAGACATCATATCATAAAGCACTCATCCCGTCTTTGGAGGGAAAACAACTTGATCAAGTGAGTGAGATCCTTGATTTTAACTATTTTTTTATTGTTTTTTTTTACCAATTTTATCTTTGAAATTTAATGTGGTTAATCTTAGTATGTCCACCCTATTAAGGGAAATGTTGTTGTTTTTTGTTTGAAAAGTCATATTTTTTTAAATACCATGCAGTTCTTCATTTCATAAACCTTCTATTCTGATTTTAGATCAGAATGTCCACTCTGTTATATATGAGGAGCTAACAGAGTGGACACTGAGAATATAGTGATTGTGAAAGTAATTTTTTATGTTTAAATTTGAATTTAAAGTCTGTTGGCAATGTTTTACACATTGTTTCCCATTTAAATCCAGTTCCAAAATAAAGTAAAATTGTATCTGGTTGAACACGAACGATTGGAAATCATTCTTTATACAACTTGTCCACCCTGTTATTATTTTGTCCACCCTGTTAATCAGTTTTTTACATTAATTTAATAAAATTAGCAGACACAAAAACACACTAATAACTCAGTGACAATGACATTGTACCTAAGCTTGACCAGAATAGGTTTTCCCAAATGTTTTTTCATCACCCCATCGTGACTAAACAAAAAAATAATTTTCAAAAAAGTTCGATTTTCTACATTTTATGATGGCCAAAATGCACAGAATACCAAGAATGAATCATTTCATAAAATAATAACAAACATGTCTATTTATGTAATTTATTTTATACTAGCCTACTATTTTATATTATTATTATAAAATGCTATATAAATGCCATGTTTTTTTTAATAAAATGATCTCTGATGAAACTTATTAGTTCAGACAGTGTACAGTGAATACTTCTAATAATAGCGCCGGGATGTAGACGAGGAAACGAGAAGAAAGGTAAGGAAATGCCTGCGATCTCCGCTGGGAACGACCCAAACCATTCGGAACCGCGACAGTGAGGGAGATGTGAGGGTTAGGAGTCGCGCGCGCACAGTCCTGAACATCAAACGTACAAACATATACAAACTATATGCTACAGTCGGTTATTTCCCCCAACGAGATTTGTTATGATATCTTTATATTTTGTTTTCTGGAACAGAAACAGCAGAAACTCCTTGTTATACCAACATGAAAATAATATTTTCATATCCAACTTACCTCTGTGAAAAAGTTATCCATTGTCTTTATAATTATGAATCTCCGAGGTCTTCATAGGAGTCGACGAGCCGAACCATACGTGTCAGTGAAAAGTGTCATGCTGCCCCTCACTGCATCTCACTGATCTCTAGACCCCTGAAGCCAGTTTGTTTCTCTCTCGCGCAGAGACAAGTCTTTGTTTCAGACCATACAGATGTTGGAAACTGTGTCCCACTGCCAGTCGCGAGAGCAAGAAAAAGTGTTCTCTTTTACGAGCGCATGCAGTGACTCGCGAGTCGCGCTTTGTGAAGGGATATGAAGACACGGCGCGAGGTCACTTTGTATGCCGGTGTGACACGCGCCTCGGTAAACAGCGAAGGCTCCGTGTCCAGCCAACTTTGCAGCGACTGCGCTGAGTGGGCTCGCTGCCTGTTGACTCCGCCCCCCGCACGGTTTGAATGGCAAAACTTCTGAAGATCCGTGGCCTCGCGCGCACCTCCTGCTGTTCCCGTGGTGAGGGCGCGCGGGATAATCTTAATCTACACGAAACTATTTGCGTTGGTACACTGTCTGTAAAACTGAAAGCTCAGTTGTGAAACGGTAAACTTAATTCAGAGTTCAAAGTTGATAAACGTACATGTAAAATAAAAATAAAAAACACTTTATCAACGCACAATGCTGCTCATTATTTAAAAAAAGAAAGAAGTCACAAGGCAATTAGATGTTCTTTTAGCTGTTCATGTGATTCTTAAGGCATGTCCAATGGTCAGTTAGAGATAGAATCACTTCTGAGTTGATATGCTATCTATCTATCTATCTATCTATCTATCTATCTATCTATCTATCTATCTATCTATCTATCTATCTATCTATCTATCTATCTATCTATCTATCTATCTATCTATCTATCTATCTATCTATCTATCTATCTATCTATCTATCTATCTATCTATCTATCTATCTATCTATCTATCTATCTATCAACAAGTTTTGGGACGCTTGCCTTAATGACATCCCATTCTTAATCCATAGGGTTTAATATGGAGTTGGCCCACCCTTTGCAGATATAACAGCTTCAAATCTTCTGGGAAGGCTTTCCACAAGGTTTAGGGGTGTTTTTATAGGCATTTTTGACTATTCTTTCTTCTAGAGATTTCTGAGGTCAGGCTGATGTTGGACGAGAAGGCCAGTCTCCGCTCTAATTCATCCCAAATGTGTCCTATCGGTTTGAGGTCAGGACTGTGCAGGCCAGTCGAGTTTCTCCACACCAAACTCACTCATCCCTGTCTTTATGGACCTTGCTTTGTGCACTAGTATTGGAACAGGAAGGGGCCATCCCCAAACTGTTCCCACAAAGTTGGGAGCATGAAATTGTCCAAAATGTCTTGGTGTGCTGAAGCATTAAGAGTTCCTTTCACTGAAACTATGGGGCCAAGCCCAACCCCTGAAAAATAACCCCACATTATAATCTCCCCTCCACCAAACTTTACACTTGGCACAATGAAGTCTGGCAAGTACCGCTCTCCTGTGTGATTTGTCACTCCAGAGAACACGTCTTCACTGCTCTAGAGTCCAGTGGTGGCGTGCTTTACACCACTGGATCCAATGCTTTGCATTGCACTTGGTGATGTAAGGCTTGGATGCAGCTGCTCGGCCATGGAAACCCATTTCATGAAGCTCTCAGTGCACTGTTCTTGAGCTAATCTGAAGGCCACACAAAATTTGGAGGTCTGTAGCTATTGACTCTGCAGAAAGTTGGCAACTTCTGCGCACTGTGCACCTCAGCATGTGCTGACTCCGCTCTGTGATTTTACGTGGCCTATCACTTCGTGGCTGAGTTGCTGTTGTTCCCAATTGCTTCCACTTTGTTATGAAACCACTAACAGTTGACCATAGAATATTTTGTAGTGAGGAAATTTCACAAATGGACTTCTTCCACAGGTGGCAACCTATCACGGTACCATGCTTGAATTCACTGAGCTCCTGAGAGCGACCCATTCTTTCACAAATGTTTTGTAGAATCAGTCTGCATGCCTAGGGGCTTGATTTTATACACCTGTGGCCATGGGAGTGATTGGAAAACCTGAATTCAATTATTTGGAGGGGTGTCCCAAAATTTTTTGCAATATAGTCTATCTATCTAGTATCTATCTGTATAAGACTGCCTTCTAGTGGTCGTGTGTATTATATGACCGGCATATTTGCAAATGTTTTAAAACCAGGAAATGTTTCAGTTCAGTGAAATCGAAACTCAAGCTGCTGTCGAACCGCAGTGAATGCCTGTCTGTCTGTGCAATAAAATGGCAGAATCCAGTGTTTCTTTGGTTTCGGATCAGTTCAGCTGTTCAATCTGCCTGGATCTATTGAAGAATCCGGTGGCCATTCCCTGCGGACACAGTTACTGTATGAGCTGTATTACAGGCTGCTGGGATCAGGATGATCAGAAGAGAGTCTACAGCTGCCCCCGGTGCAGACAGACCTTCACTCCAAGACCTGTTCTAGGTAAAAACACCATGCTGGCTGAAGTGATGGAGAAACTCAAGAAGGCAAAACTACAAGCTGCTCGTCCTGCTCAATGTTACGCTGAATCTGGAGATGTGGAGTGTGATGTCTGTACTGGGAGAAAACATAAAGCCATCAAGTCCTGTCTGGTGTGTCTGAACTCTTACTGTCAAAATCACCTTGAACAACATGAGACTCTCTTCAAAAGTAAAAGACACAATCTGATGGACGCCACTGGACGACTGCAGGAGATGATCTGCCCTCAACATGAGAAACTACTGGAGATTTTTTGTCGTACTGATCAGCACTACATATGTTATTTGTGTACAATGGATGAACACAAAAACCATTACATGATATCAGCAGCAGCAGAGAGGAGTGTAAAACAGGTATGAACTCAGTAGTTGTGCCTCCTAATTACATTTTTAAAAAAGTTTAAATCCTTATCTATATAATCCAAGATCTCACAAAGATCTATTTTTTTAACTTGGCAATTACTTTTTATGCAGTGGTTTATCAGATTCATTTTTATTTGTTATTCCTACAGAGCCAATTGGTTCAAATGAAAATAAAAGACCAGCAGGGAATCCAGAAGAAACTGAAGGACCTTCAGAAGCTGAGAAAGGCTGTGGAGTCTCACAAGGTGAGTTTTGAGCAGAAGAACAACTGCTGGCGGCTGGAAGAGCTGTTTCAGACTCAGTTAGGACTCAATCAGTCAGTGAGGAGCCAGTGCTGGAGCTCTTTCCAGTCCCACTGAAGCCCACTGTGGGGAACAGGCTGTGTGAGAGACCAGTGAGAGCTGAGTGAATGGACTGACTCTAATGCGTCTCTCTCTGTGTGTCCTAACAGCGCTCTGCACAGGCAGCAGTGAAGGACAGTGAGAGGAACTTTACTGAGCTGATCCGCTCCATTGAGAGAAGCCGCTCTGAGGTGACACAGCTGATCAGAGATCAGGAAAAGGCTGCAGTGAGTCGAGCTGAAGGACTCTTGAAGAGACTGGAGCAGGAGATTGATGATCTGAGGAGGAGAGACACTGAGCTGGAGCAGCTTTCACACACAGACAATCACATTCATTTTCTCCAGGTAAAAGAGATATGACAAATGGCTAAAACTGTGTCTTTAGCTGTTGTTTCTATCGTGTCTTTGTGTTTGTATAGAGTTTCCAGTCTCTTGCTGTCCCTCCTGGATCTACAGACTCACCCAGCATCACTTTCTGTTCTCGTCTCTCTTTTGATGATTTCTGTAAATCTGTGTCTCATATGAGAGAGAAACTGGAGCATTTCTTCAGAGAGGAGATAAAAATTATATCTGGTAGAGGTAAGTGTTTCCTAGCATGTATGTTGTCATGTAGAAAGACAATGCATATTTAAATATTAATTTAATCTTGTTTTACAATATTTACTACAAAATGTCTGTTGATTTCCACAGTGAGAAACATTAACATCGTTCCCACCCCTGAACCCAAAACACATGAGGACTTCCTTCAATGTAAGTCTCTAATAATATTTGTACATAAAAATACAGCCTTTAGTTCTCATTATATCAACAATCAAACTGAACTGCATACAACTCTTGATTTACACGAGACACATTTACTCTGTAAATATTCAAAGTACAATTAACTATACATCAAATCAGGAATAAATAATATGATAGCTAGTTTAGCTTACTGGGTTAGTTAACTTAAAATGTCCTGGGTATGAATTTATAAAATGTTGCGTAGAAACCATCCTACATTTGATCTTATGATAATTTCGAAATCAAGAGCGTTTTCTAATCCCCTCAAAAACAGCAATGCCATTACCACTTTAAAGGCCCAGAAAGGTAATAAATACATAGTTAAAATAGTGTGATTAGTGGTTCAACCTTAATTTCATAAAGTGTCAAGGATACATTTTGTACGCAAGAAAAAGAAAAAAGGTATTCAACAATTTCTTCTCTTCCGTGTCAGTCTCTGACGCTATTCACGTTGTAAACACAGTGCAGAGCTTTCGGGTTAAACTCTGGCTCAGTATTGGCCGACTCCTGCATCATAGGCTACCACTTGCATGTGTCATGGTGCTCATGTGAACAGCGTCACAGACTGACACAGAAGAGAAGAAATTGTTGGATGTTATTTTTTGCGCACAAGAAGTATTCTCGTCACGTAAAATTAAGCCTCACGAATTTAATCAAACATATCTTCATTTGTGTTCTGCTGAGTGTCTGAAAAGAGATTTCAAAACATTTGAACAGGACTAAAAATAAATAGAAAAGGTGATTTCAAAATGTTTAACTAACTATAATTTCTGCTGATTAAACACAGAAAGACACACCAACAGAATGATGTTATGATGTTGATAACAGTGAGGCAGATGTTGTGAACCTTTTTTCCTAAAGTTAATAACATGACTGTAACTTTCCATGTATTTAAAAACCAAAACATAATAAACATCTGGGTCGTATGCACAAAATATCTTAAGGCTAAAAGTAGCTCCTAACTTGACAATTTTAGGACTTTAGGGCTCCTAAATCTGTGAAAAGTTGGGATAAGACCAAATCACAAACAATCTTGAAATGGATGTTGCTGGCAAGCCACTTCAGCTATCCGCCCAAAGACATTGTACACCATTAAGGCAATAAGCGATAGAGCCTTGGGTGCTGAGCCTTTTCTTCATAAATGAAATAAATATTTAGATTTTTAGACTTTAATCTGCGATGACACAATTTAAAGGTCAATTTATTTACAGGCAAAATGCATTGAAGGATAGAGAATAAAACATTGCAGTCACGTGGAAAATAATGTCCCATCTAGCGCTGATTGCCTTGTGGGCCTTTCCCGATCCTGTCCCACCTTTCTCTTCCACTTCGTTTCCTGTCGACTCACTGTTCTATCATAGTAAAAAGGCAAAAAACACCAAAAATAATTATTTTAAAATAAAACAATAAAAAAAAGAAAATAATGTCAAATTACCTGCAACAGTTGTTTTCACTCTTACAAATGATCAAATAAATTAAAATAGTAAAATAAGGCTATTTGTGGTGCTGTCCAAGAGGAGGCTCCAAGCTTGGAATTTAGCCCGAACCCAGAGTACTCCCCTCATATCCCTGGCCAAGATTTGGGGTGGCTGGAGGGATGCAAATAAACTGTCAAGGTAACTATAGATGAGTAGGCTATATTATTATTATATTATATTATTATTTCTATGATTAAATCACTGACAGAGACCTCTCCCCCATCGGCCAATCACTGTGTACATAGTTAATAAGTGTGCTGACATCATCCATAGCAATGAGGTCAACCCCACCCTTTCTCTTAGCTTAAAGGGAAAGTTAACCTAAAAAAAAAAAAGGCGTCATTGTTTACTCTCTCTCAAATGATCCCAAACCTGAATAGATGTCTTTGCATGCAAAGGACGATATGTGGAAGATTGTTGGTAACCAAGCAGATCTCGGACCCCAATGACTACCATAGTATTATTGACTACCAGTTTGGTTACCAACATTCTTCAAGATATCTTCATTTGTGTATAGCATGCAAAGACGTTTATACAGGTTTGGTACAATTTGAGGGTGAGTAAATAGTGACAGAATATTTTCATTTTTGGGTGACCTATACCCCTTTAAGACTTTTTTTTCTGTTCCTTAGTAAAAGTTGGACTCAGCAGCATTGTAAATACGTTTTAAGAGTAAACTCTTAACTTAGAACTTTTACTGCTATTTAGGATAACTCTTAGTGGTAAGATAAAATGTTTTGTGAATACGGCCCCTGGTTACGACTGGAATTCATGTATTACTTGATAAATGCAGATTATGTGTTTCCTTTTCATCAGATTCCTGTCGAAACACTTTGGATGTAAGCACAGCGAATAAAAACCTGGTACTGTCTGAAGGGAACAGAGTGATTAAATACACTGACAAAGTCCAGTCGTATCCTGATCATCCAGACAGATTTGATGGTCATCCTCAGGTGTTGTGTCGAGAGAGTGTGTGTGGACGCTGTTACTGGGAGGTTGAGTGGAGTGGTGAGCTGGAAATATCAGTGTCATATAAGAGCATCAGCAGGAAGGGACGGGGATGAATGTGCATTCGGATATAATGATCAGTCCTGGTGTTTGTCCTGCTCTGAATCCAGTTGCTCATTCTGGCATAATAACAAACAGGCTAAACTCCCTGTAGTCTCCAGCTCCTGTAGAATAGGAGTGTATGTGGATCACAGTGCAGGAACTCTGTCCTTCTACAGCGTCTCTGACACAATGACCCTCCTTCACAGAGTCCACACCACATTCACTCAGCCTCTCTATCCTGGGTTTAGAGCGACTACAAGTTGGACAGGACAGGGCTCAAAAATGACGCTCTGTGATCTAACAACATAGAGATTATATGCAGAGATTCTGCAAATAATATTGTAAGTGATATTCTCAAGATATCATTGTCATGTTTAAATGTTGACATTGTTTGTAATGTTTACTTGAATTTTATCAGCAAAATATTAATCACTTTGTTATTCACAAGTTACACTTATGGCATTATCTTTTAAATAGTAATCAACTATATTTCCTTCACCTGACAAAACAAAAGAAAGTGATTTTTTCTTTTCATAATTATCTTCAAAGAGTGTATATGCATGCAGCTTTGTAACATTACTTTTATCATGATAAGACATTCTGTAAGCACTTCACAAAACTGCAGTCAGTTTCAGATCAATGATCAAATGTTGTGGTAGTTGTCAGCACACACACACACACACACACGCAAAATGTGTCACTCACTGATACATACTTTACGATAGTCCTACAATGGAAAATTAACAACAAGAATGCATTTACCTTTGTGTTGTGCTCTAACTTCAGTCAGAACGACAGGAATGTTATGTCTTTCGGAAGTCAAAATGGTTTAAAAGTTGCAGATGTCCTGATCAGGCCAGTGTGCTCACGATGATGGACTGGAGTCATATATTCGATTTCAATTCAAGTCATTCAGCTGTGCTCTTAGAGTTAGTTATATTTATAAATAGTCTTTGAGTCGCAGGTGTTTTGAGAGTTGGTTCACTCTCCCACTCATTACTGTAGATAACTAACTGTATATTTATGCCACTTTGGCATAACGCTCACTTGATATCCAGCTTATGAAACGCATCCTGTCATTTGATGCTTTGCTGATGTTTTTGTCAGTTATTTTAATTGCCCTTTGACCTTAAATATTTCTGTTCAAGTTTGACAAAGAAATAAAAAATACTTTGTAATTAAATTACACATGGTAAGGTAACACTTTATTCTACAGTGTCATTGTTACATGTGTTACATGTAACAATGACATGTGTTACTGCCTCAAGCCCCTCCACAGCTCTGTCACGACTCACCGCATGTCTTGAGGAGATAAAGGCATGGATGGGGAGAAACTTCCTCCAGCTGAACTCCAGTAAAACTGAGGCACTACTGGTTGGCACCCCTCATCAGATCCACTCCTCTCCCTTATCCCAGCTTGTCTTTGATGGCCATGTCATCACTTTCTTCTCCTCAGTCACAAACCTAGGGGTTCAGTTTGACCCCCAGCTGACCTTCAATGACCATATTAAACACATCTGCAAAACCTCCTTCCATCACCTTCGAAACATCTCCAAACTCCGCCCCCTTCTAACCTTTGCCGATGCAGAAAAACTTGTCCATGCCTTTGTCTCCACCAGGCTGGACTACTGCAATCGACTCTTCATTGGGATTTCTGGCAGAAATATCCAGATGCTTCAGTACATCCGGAACAGCGCTGCCAGAGTCCTAATGAGAGTCCGTAAATATGATCACATAACTCCCATCCTACACTCACTGCACTGGCTCCCTGTTTCATCCCAAATCGACTACAAAATCCTCCTGCTCACACATAAATGCATCACCGGACATGCACCGCCTTATCTACAAGAACTCATCACTCTGAAATCCTCCACCTGCACCCTCAGATCATCAGGCCACCTGCTTCTTCAAGTCCCCACCACCAGGCTCCATACCATGGGAGACCGAGCTTTCTGCTCAGCTGCCCTGCGGCTTTGGAACCACCTCCCCAGTGAGCTGAGAGGAGTACAGAGCCTGGACCATTTCAAAGCAGAACTGAAGACTTTTCTGTTCAGAAAGGCTTTTATGTGTTTATTGTTTTTATTATTCTTCATTTTTTATTTTCTATTGCTATTCTTCCGAATGAAAAGTGGGTTAAAAATAAAATATATTATTATTATGTAGTTACTATAGTAATACCAGTAAATTATGCATAATTACATGCAACAAACCCTAATCCTACCCTAACCTTATAGTAAGTACATGTTAATATTACTCAGTACTTACATGTTTAATTAAACTGTAACAATGACACCTTTAAATGAAGTGTAACCGGCATTAATTACTGTCGTGAGGTTATTTCAAGCTGAGGTATCAAGGTGATACTTAAGCTTTAGTGTACATAGTTTTGATCTTTATTGGGAAAGTTTTTTAAACTTTAGATTTAGAAACTAGGGCAAATTCCTTAACATCAATCAAATGGAATAATATTTCAGTAACACTTTCTTTAAAGCCTATGTGTAATGCATTATAAAAGTATTACTAATGCATTAATTACTCCTTATAATGCATTGTATGGTCTCATGAATAATTATAACCCAGTTATAATACTTAATAAAGTATATAACACGACAAACAACCAATTTCAAGCGTACCACGGAATCAATAAAGGTTATAATGCATTTTAACTTTGGTTACAATTATTTATGAAAATATACAATGCACTTTAATGTACATAATGAATACCTTTATAATGCTTTATATATAAAGGCTTTAAGTTTTACTCATATTTCATGAACCTATTGCTTATCACATCATTGTTTTCTTTTAAATTAATAAATAAATACAATTTTTTTTTTTTTACACTGTATTTTTTATTATTCTTTCAATGCTGCAAAGCCTCCGTCTCGCTCTTAGTATTTTCTGGGTGTGCAGTTCTGCTGACTGGGCCAGCGCTGCTGGTGCCTGTAAAGACCTGGCTGGCACTGCGGCTTTCTGTGGGGTCTGTGAACCCTTTAGGAAAGAGGCTGCCTCAGTGGCTCAGAAATTTTAAGCTTTTTCTTCTCTGGGATGTTTTTGAGCACAGGTGCTTCCCTGAAGAAAACAGACATAAGGCTTCTGCTTCAGCTGCTCCTGCCTCAGTGGCTCAGGGATCTTTAGTTTTTGCGGTTATTGCAAAACCGTCGGCACGGATAGTTTTTTTTCTCCTGACTTGCCGGGCTCCGTAGTTATCAGTATGTTCTGTTCACAAGAGCTTTTTCAGGGGTCATATAAAGTCTGAGTAACTTAGTCCGGGAGAAAATGTCCGCTGTTATTGCTCGGATCGAGCAGCTGTCATCGCGAGTGGTGCGTGTTTTGGGCTGTAAGTTAACCCGGGACCCATGACTGTTACATTTTAGTAGGCTAATTGTTTAATCAATACGGCATCCTCAATAAAAACCTGTCTCCGGCGTAATGACTCCGATATTTCAATTTTTTTATTATTATTTAATCGATACATCATCCTCAATAAACCCGTCTCCGGCGTGTTGCCTCAGATCTTTCGAATATTCAGATCGATTATGACATCTGACCTTTAAAATAATAACTTT
The DNA here is from genome assembly GCA_023029165.1 of Gobiocypris rarus. Classification (NCBI taxonomy): domain Eukaryota; kingdom Metazoa; phylum Chordata; class Actinopteri; order Cypriniformes; family Gobionidae; genus Gobiocypris; species Gobiocypris rarus. The sequence continues at coordinate 9,005,100 of CM040915.1, read as the reverse complement.
AATAATAACAATACACTGTTTGTTAATTGGCCAGAGGAGAACTGGCACCCCGACTGAGCCTGGTTTCTCCCAAGGTTTATTTTTCTCCATTAGGTCTCCTGATGGGGTTTTGGTTTCCTTGCCACTGTCGCCTCTGGCTTGGCTTGCTCAGTTGGGGAAAAAAACTATTTTGCAAATATATTTCAAAATAAATCTAATTATTAATCTAAATTAACCATATAGACCAAATTACTTATCTAATTACTGATCTAAAGCCCACATTGTTACTGTATGATAATCAAAATATATTCTGTTGCATTATTTTTCTGTTTAACACTGTGAAGCTGCTTTGAAACAATCTGCATTGTTAAAAGCGCTATATAAATAAAGTTGACTTGACTTGACTTGACTTGCAGGGGACCAACACATACCTGCCAAAATAATGTGATATAATTTTATTGCCATGTCAATCAGGGTTGATTAGCACCATTTTATCTCCCTAAAACAAAATAATGATGGCAAAATAAAATAAATAATAAATAGATTATATATATATATATATATATATATATATATATATATATAATTAATCGGAATAAACAACGTAATTAGCAGCCATTACACACACATACGCATGTGTGTGGCAATGGACTGAACACTCGTGTCTGGTCAGGTTTTATTTGCTGACAGTAAAAAAAAAGAAGAAAAAAAAAGAGAAAAGAAACAGCTACCATGCAGCACAAAAATTATGAGAATTTCCATTCCTATACAAAGTTTACAAACCCCTAATATACAGTATCTATCTATCTGTTGTAATGAGTTTCTGTGACTAGCATCTAGCGGTCGTGTATATCATACGACTGGCACATTTGCACACAGGAAATGTTTCAGTTCATAGAAATCGAAACTAAGCTGTTTTTGTGGACGTCTCTCTGTCTGTGAGTGTGTGAAATATAATGGCAGAATCCAGTGTTTCTTTGGCTCAGGATCAGTTCAGCTGTTCAATCTGTCTGGATCTACTGAAGGATCCGGTGACCATCCCCTGTGGACACAGTTACTGTATGAGCTGTATTACAGGCTGCTGGAATCAGGATGATCAGAAGAGAGTCTACAGCTGCCCTCAGTGCAGACAGACCTTCACTCCAAGACCTGTTTTAGGTAAAAACACCATGCTGGCTGAAGTGATGGAGCAACTCAAGGAGACAAAACTACAAGCTGCTCGTCCTGCTCAATGTTACACTGGATCTGGAGATGTGGAGTGTGACGTTTGTACTGGGGACAAAAACAAAGCCATCAAGTCCTGTCTGGTGTGTCTGAACTCTTACTGTCAAAATCACCTTGAACAACATGAGACTCTCTTCAAAAGTAAAAGACACAATCTGATGGATGCCACTGGACGACTGCAGGAGATGATCTGCCCTCAACACGAGAAACTACTGGAGATTTACTGTCGTACAGATCAGAACTGTATATGTTATCTGTGTATGGTGGACGAACACAAAAAACATGACACTGTATCAGCAGCCGCAGAGAGAACTCAGAAACAGGTCTGAACTATGAGTAGTAATGATGTTGAATAATAGATGTTTTATAATTATATAATATATATTCATATATTTCACACATTTCTTAAATGAGACAGACAGTTCTACACTTATTTGCTCATCTTTGACATTCTCTTAAAGAGGCACATGTAATGACTTGTTTATTGACTGTATACTCTAAATCCTGTAGAGACAGTTGGAGGAGACCCAGAAAAAATTCCAGCAGAGAATCCAGGAGAGACAGAAGGAGCTTGAGGAGCTGAGAGAGGCTGTGGAGTCTCACAAGGTGAGTTTTGAGCAGAAGAACAACTGCTGGCGGCTGGAAGAGCTGTTTTAGAATCAGTTAGGACTCAATCAGTCAGTGAGGAGCCAGTGCTGGAGCTCTTTCCAGTCCCACTGAAGCCCACTGTGGGGAACAGGCTGTGTGAGAGACCAGTGAGAGCTGAGTGAATGGACTGACTCTAATGCGTCTCTCTCTGTGTGTCCTAACAGCGCTCTGCACAGGCAGCAGTGAAGGACAGTGAGAGGAACTTTACTGAGCTGATCCGCTCCATTGAGAGAAGCCGCTCTGAGGTGACACAGCTGATCAGAGATCAGGAAAAGGCTGCAGTGAGTCAAGCTGAAGAATGCCTGGAGCAACTGGAGCAGGAGATTGATGATCTGAGGAGGAGAGACGCTGAGCTGGAGCAGCTTTCACACACAGATGATCACATCCATTTCCTTCAGGTAACAGAGATCTGACAAACAGGACAGTGGTCTTTAGGAATTGAATGTGTTTTCTATCAAATGTTTCTATGTCTTTAGCTGTTGTTTCTACCGTGTCTTTGTGTTTGTGTAGAGTTTCCAGTCTCTCTCTGTCCCTCCTGGATCTACAGACTCCCCCAGCATCACTGTCTGTTCTCGTCTCTCTTTTGATGATGTTGGTAAAGCCGTGTCTCATCTGAGAGAGAAACTGGAGCATTTCTGCAGAGAGGAGATAGAAAGGATATCTGTCAGAGGTAAGCTTTACATTTCCTGACATGTATCACTTAATGTCATGTAAAAAGTATGCATATGAAAATATTCTATAATGTTTTATATTTAAACATATTTTATATAATTTTACAATATTTACTATAAAATATCTGGTTTCCATAGTGAGAAGCATTAACATAATTCCAAACCCTGAACCCAAGACACATGAGGAGTTCCTCCAACGTAAGTCTTATGATAATACATGTAGTCCACATAAAAAGACTTTTATTATATCAACAATCAAACTGAACTGTGCAGAATTGCACACAACACTCTTGATTTACATGATAAACATTTGGTTTATCTAACTGGTTTACTTGAAAGTCCTGGTCTGGTCACTTGTGTTCATCACTCACTACTAGGTTTATACAAAGAAACATTAAAACTGATTTTTAACTGTACAGTTTGTGATGCTGCTGAAAAAAATCTTTAAAACATTTGAACAGGACTAAAAACTAAACAGAAAATATGAATTGACTTTCCAGTTCTACATTTTTAACCAACTATAATTTATTCTGGTCAACTCCAAACACACACGGACACACCAACACAATGATGTTATGATGTTGATAACAGTGAAGCAGATGTTGTGTAGGTTTTTTCCTAAAGTATCTAACATCACTGTTACTTTTCATGTATATAAAATCTTACATGTTTTATTTTTTATGATTTTATTTTATTTTTTAATCTTAAATAGATTCCAGTCGGCTCTCTTTGGATCCAAGCACAGTGAATAAAAACCTGGTACTGTCTGAAGGGAACAGAGTGATTAAATGCACTGACAAAGTCCAGTCGTATCCTGATCATCCAGACAGATTTGATGGTCATCCTCAGGTGTTGTGTCGAGAGAGTGTGTGTGGACGCTGTTACTGGGAGGTTGAGTGGAGTGGTGAGCTGGAAATATCAGTGTCATATAAGAGCATCAGCAGGAAGGGACGGGGATGAGTGTAGATTTGGAAGTAATGATCAGTCCTGGTGTTTGTACTGCTCTGGCTCCAGTTGCTCATTCTGGCATAATAACAAACAGGCTAAACTACCTGTAGTCTCCAGCTCCTGTAGAATAGGAGTGTATGTGGATCACAGTGCAGGAACTCTGTCCTTCTACAGCGTCTCTGACACAATGACCCTCATTCACAGAGTCCACACCACATTCGCTCAGCCTCTCTATCCTGGGATTTGCCTTTATACAGGAAAATTGGGGAAGTCTTGTTCAAAAGTGAAATTCTGTGATCTAACAATATAGATACAAAACTGTGAGAAATATTCTCAAAATATCATTGTCATGTTTTCAACTTTTTTAATGTTTACTCTAAACATTAACAACACAATTGTGTAATCATTAGCATTAAGTGGTTTTATTCATACGTTACAATGATGCTTATTTGTTATATCTGACGTTGTCTTTTTAAAAATACTTCACAGAACTAAAGAATTAAAAAAAGTATATAGGCCTACATGCAGTTTAGCAGGACACATTCAATGAATCAATGAATCTGTTCAAGCAGATCCCTTGCATAAACAAACAACCTTTTATTATTCTGATCAAATCCAAGAATCCAAACCTATACATTATACAAAGACTCTGCTCTTTGTAATGCCTACTTGTTTTTTTTAGGAACATGTGAAATTATAAAAAATGTGATTGAATTTATACACAAAAGTTTTTCTATATATATGCATTACCCCAATGGTAACAATCAAATTTTTTAGATGAGTGTCTATGTAGTTTTTATTGTTATTTCTTTAAAATGTCATTTGTTTTGTTAAACATTGTTATATATATTTTTTTCATGTTTTTAGATTGAAACGCTTGAGAATAAAACAGTATAAGATTTACGTAGGTGTCAATTATTTTTCAAGTACCTGGTTACACGTTTTTTGTTTGTTTGTTTTAAGAACAATTACTCGGCTTGAGATGTCCTGCCCATGAATACATTGCAATATCTAATCTTATACAGTTTATTAATCACAGGATTTGAGCAAAACAATAATTTTCTACTTATGCATGTTAGCTTTTCCATTTATATTTGCTATTAAGGGTTTTATTGATAATATTTATTATGTAAAATGATATATTGTTAGTATTTTTTATATATCTGCACACCTTACAAACATTTTCTCTGCAGCATCAACGGATGTCGCCAGAGGGCGCGCCAAGACAAAAAATAAAAAATATATATTTATTGAGCATTTTGCTCTCCTATGCGCACGAATGTGATCGCTGTTGGGTTATGTCTCTAAATTAGCAGATATAAATTAAGATTGAAACGTTTTGAATTCATCACACACTGCCCACAAGCATTAGAACTACCAGACAAAATAACACCCTGCTTTAAATAGGCTATTTTACAAAACCATAAAACAGAAGACCAACTTGTGTTTGTAGCTTATTCACTTCTGATAAGTCATAAAACAACTATTTTTGCGGGACTTGATCACGGTGCGGCGCACTTTCGTGTCTCGTTCTCAGTGGCTCGCAGCACGTCGCGCGCCCCCCCCCCCAACCGAATACGAGAGTGCGCGCGAGAAATGCAGCGCGAGACACACACCGAACAGCCCCGATAAACCCCGCCGAATCCACGCGCACGGGAAAAAGACACTGGGAAAAAAACAGCAGACGCTCAGGAAAGGAGTGACAAGAAAGTCCACCGCCGACGGTAAGATTTTTTCACTCTTTTGGTAGATTAAATGAACACTCTGCCTCTTTACATTAAGAATTTGTCTAGTTGGAGCGTCTCTAATAAATAAGAGTGGCTCCCATTTGGAGACGGAGCGAACGGTAGTGAACCAGGGAAAAATCTAAATCAAATGCAAATTTCAGCTCTTAATTCAGCCGGTGAATGGAGGAATAATGTATCTGAGCTTAATTGATTTGTGAGATGCACATAAACATTTAAATAAATCAGCCTTGGAATTCACGCGACTGAACTGAGTGGAGAGGGGCGTGTTCTGGACAGACAAGCGCTGTCTCTGCGCGTGCATGCCGTCGCTCTCGCACTGTTTATTATTATTTTAATACAAATACCGAAAGAGAATAGCTTAGAGATGACTTGATGAATAATTAGGATGAAGTGTAATGGTTAAAGCGTGTTTTCTGATGCCCAAATTGATAAATAACGGTGTTTTCAGATAAGTCATCACTTTATATGGGATAATGGGTTTGATTATGATTACTTTTAAAAATGCTGCGTTTTATGGTTTACACAGACGCGGATTTATGTTCACCGCCCTCTTTTGTCAGAGCTGGCACACATTTTGCAGCGCTGTCTAACTGGTGCACACACACGCGCGCGCGCGCACTCCCTCACCCACCCACACACGCGCATGCATACAGATATTACGGAACTGACGCTTATAAATAATATACACACGACAAATCCTTAAAATTAATTAATATTGTTTATACACATTTTTCTTAACACTTTATGATGTTATACAAAGCCAAACACACAATCTCTTCACTCTGTCACTCACTAATGTAAATGGAATATGATTCTTTTTTTCTTACTGTATCAACGCTCCTTTTACGATTATATTTATTTTTTATTTTATTTATAATTTCAAGCTACAACCGTAATTGCCTGATCCTTTGTCTCTGCAAAGCACATGCGCATTGCGCGTGGGGTGTGGATGGACAACTGATGCTTTTATTCTGCATATCTCTCACATTGGCTTCCAATGTAGCCTACTGTATTGTAATATACAACTGTATGTGACTTGAATACTATTTTCCCGCAACTGTGTTTATGAATATTTTGTTTGTAGAAGAATCTTTTTTACGTTTCACGGCGATGCGGCAGACAATGAACCCAGTGACCGTGCGCTCGCCTCCCGTGAGGGAAAAAAAGAGCGCTCAGCAACCGCATATTGAAATAAGACCGTGTACAACGTCTATTCCCAATAATCCCGTCTATGATGTTTTTTTGTTGTTGTTGTTGTTTTTCGGATAAGAATTGAAATTATGAGAGTATGTGAGTTTGAGAGAAGAAGCGGAAGGTGTGATGAGCGCGAGGCTTCATAATCCTCACGTTCACACGAATGAGTCACGCGTTTCAACCTGGAAACATCAAACCAAACTGGGAACTGAGTGCAGATTTTTCCATTTTGAGGTATTACTTGCCAAATGGTGACATTTTAAATGTAGGCTACACAACAGTTAGATGTTACCACAAGAAAAAATGTCCAGTGTAAAAACAAATAGTAAAAAGGTATTGGGTATTGATTATTGATCTCCTGTAAACAGGATTGATGACATAAAATGCTGTTAAAATGGTTGGTACACTTTGGAAATTGCATCTCCTGCTCTCTCTCTCTCTCTGTGTGTGATAAATGATCAATGAATATCTACATCAGTTCAGGTCTCATTTATTTGTCCAATGAGTTTGTATAACGCAGAAGAGCCTGAAGGCAACTCCACCAAAAACATTATAAACCCTGCATGAGTGAGTGCCAACAACATTTACAGATCTGCACCTTTGGCTCTGCATGTTCATGAGTTGAATTAGCAATAATCTTGGTAATTTATATTCTAGATTCAGATTGTCAGATTCCCTGTACTGGTCATCCACGGAAACAGGAAGAGCAGGTGATTCATGACAGTGTGAGATGCCCGGTTTTAAGCCCAGCTGGAGTTTAGTGTTGCAAATTTAAAGCAGAGAGAGTGAGAAAGATCTGTATTGTCTGATGGGTGATTGCAGATGCGTGTAAGAGATTTACAGTCTGAATTGGTGCATATTTGTCTGGTTTCAGTCGGTGAGTTGGATTTTTTTAATTTTGGGCTTTTTATTTGCATTTATTTTTCCCCTCCGTTCAATATGACTAGCAATAATAATGAAAATGTCTTATTTATAATTATTATTTAATTATTATTATCATCATCATTATCATTCAAAACAATATATATATATATATATTTTATTTTTTTTATTTTTTTTGAGTGAGTGAATTTAGACATGCCAATTCAAGAAATGTGAAAGTGTTGTGTGAACTGTCAAAATGTGTGAAGAATAAGAGGGTCCAAAGTTAATAATACTAATTTTATTTTACAGTAATATTTACAATACTAATATTTTTGGCTGTAGAGCATTTATTTTGGTGGAAAACCACTGGGAGACCTTCAAAAAGAGGCTCTGTTTTGTTGACAGCAGATTTTATCATTACCAATTTGGGAAGATGAAGGAGCGTGTTGAGTTTTCAAATGCACGTTATAAGTGACCAAATCTCACAGAGATGAAGTAGCCTACGTGTGGAGCCGCATTTACTGCGAGCCAAGCCGCTGCGGGACACTGAAAACACCAGATCATGAGCTGCCGTATCGGCTGTACGTAGCTGCAGTTATCGGCCAGCTGAGGAGTATCACAGTTTAGTTAAATTTTGGATCCTGGTTGAAATGAATGATGTAAATGTAATTGGAAACTTTTCTTGGATTAACGAAATTCACATAAAAATATGGAAATCCATATTAATACAGAAAAATTACTTCGCTGAGGAAAGTAGAAGAAAGGGAATGGGATGATGACAAACCAGGCAAGATTTAAACCTGGATCCCTGTGAGTCAATGGCTCACAATACCCTAGACACCAGGCAAAACTCCCTAGCAACACCCTAGCAACCATGTGGTCGAGTGCTCTACCTCAAGTGCGCCACTTAAAAAATGGAGAACCATCTCTATCAATGTCTTCCTTTTGTATAATTTTTTGTTTGTAAAATGTAAAAAAATATATAAATAAATCACTAAGTGCAAATAGCCTATTTACACTAACTCCGCCCACTGACACTGACAGACACAATTACGGAAGATGCTGGATTGTCGACAGTAGCAATAGTGTAGGGGTAAAGCCCAATTTATACTTCTACCTCGAGTGTCAGCCGTAGCAACATCATAGGCTGTGCGTAGCACGCGTAGTACTCTGACATGCACCTTTCCAAAAATGTAAACGCGTCGATTCTGCGCGGACCGCAAGCACTCTGATTGGTCTGCCAGAACCCCTCCCTCAGGGGTACACATGCTTCCTCTGCATGTGTAACTGCACGTCAACGTGGACAAGGACGCAAGTATAAATGACGGATAGAGGCTACAATGCAGGTCCGACGCAGAAGTATAAATGAAAATCGACCGTAGCCCACAGCGTAGACGCTACGATGCAGGTCTGACGCAGAAGTATAAATGAAAATCGACGCGTAGCCCACAGCTCAGAGGCTATGATGCAGGTCCGACGCAGAAGTATAAATGAAAATCGACCCGTAGCCCACAGCGTAGACGCTATGATGCAGGTCTGACGCAGAAGTATAAATGAAAATCGACACGTAGCCCACAGCGTAGAGGCTACAATGCAGATCTGACGCAGAAGTATAAATGAAAATCGACCCGTAGCCCACAGCGTAGAGGCTACGATGCATGTCCGACGCAGAAGTATAAATGAAAATCGACCCGAAGCCCACAGCGTAGAGGCTACGATGCATGTCCGACGCAGAAGTATAAATGAAAATCGACGCGTAGCCCACAGCGTAGAGGCTACGATGCAGGTCCGATGCAGAAGTATAAATGAAAATCGACGCGAAGCCCACAGCATAGAGGCTACGATGCATGTCCGACGCAGAAGTATAAATGAAAATCGACGCGTAGCCCACAGCGTAGAGGCTACGATGCAGGTCCGATGCAGAAGTATAAATGAAAATCGACACAGAGCCCACAGCGTAGACGCTATGATGCAGGTCCGACGCAGAAGTATAAATGAAAATCGACGCGAAGCCCACAGCGTAGAGGCTACGATGCAGGTCCGATGCAGAAGTATAAATGAAAATCGACCCGTAGCCCACAGCTCAGAGGCTATGATGCAGGTCCGATGCAGAAGTATAAATTAAAATCGACCCGTAGCCCACAGCGTAGACGCTATGATGCAGGTCTGACGCAGAAGTATAAATGAAAATCGACACGTAGCCCACAGTGTAGAGACTACAATGCAGATCTGACGCAGAAGTATAAATGAAAATCGACCCGTAGCCCACAGCGTAGAGGCTACGATGCAGGTCCGACGCAGAAGTATAAATGAAAATCGGCCGAAGCCCACAGCGTAGAGGCTACGATGCAGGTCCGACGCAGAAGTATAAATGAAAAACGACGCGTAGCCCACAGCATAGACCCTATGATGCAGGTCTGACGCAGAAGTATAAATGAAAATCGACCCGTAGCCCACAGCGTAGAGCAGCGATGCAGGTCCGATGCAGAAGTATAAATGAAAATCGACCGTAGCCCACAGCGTAGGACGCTACGATGCAGGTCCGACGCAGAAGTATAAATGAAAATCGACGCGTAGCCCACAGCGTAGAGGCTACGATGCAGGTCCGATGCAGAAGTATAAATAAAAATCGACCCGTAGCCCACAGCGTAGAGGCAACGATGCAGGTCCGATGCAGAAGTATAAATGAAAATCGACCCGTAGCCCACAGTGTAGACGCTACGATGCAGGTCCGACGCAGAAAAATAAATGAAAATCGACTCGTAGCCCACAGCGTAGACGCTACGATGCAGGTCAGACGCAGAAGTATAAATGAAAATCGACCGTAGCCCACAGCGTAGACGCTACGATGCAGGTCCGATGCAGAAGTATAAATGAAAATCGACACGTAGCCCACAGTGTAGACGCTACGATGCAGGTCAGACGCAGAAGTATAAATGAAAATCGACCCGTAGCCCACAGCGTAGACGCTACGATGCAGGTCCGACGCAGAAGTATAAATGAAAATCGACTCGTAGCCCACAGCATAGAGGCTACGATGCGGGTCCGACGCAAAAGTTTAAATCAGCCTTAAGGTGCATGGCAGAAAGTTTTGACGGAAATTGACCCGAGGTTTGAATCCGCCTTTTGCCGAAATTGTTCTACTCCCCTTTTCCCATCACATGCATATTTAGGTGATTGCAATCACAGTTTCCAGTGTTTGTCAGAAGAAGAGCGGGATAGACATGAAAGCAAGAGCGAGACAGGAAGGAGGCAGTGAGACAGGATGGCACTGACAGAGACAGAGGCAGCACAGCCAAGCAGAGCTTTTGAGTGTGTGTGCATTTGTTTGAGGAAGATCATTGAAAGGGACAGATAACTCAAGCACATCTGAGACGGTCCCAAATTAGAGATGCATTCAAAATCAGTTATTTTTGGACTCGTCACTTAAAAAAAACCCATTTCAAAGTCTACGTACCCATTCTGTCACACCGTTGTTAACTACTTCTGATTAGTGGAGCATTCTTTTATTTTTTGATGTTTTCCTCAGGCAGCCTTAGTTGTGTCGGCAAAACTTGATAAGTTTTAGTGTCAGTCACTAGTCAGGTTCGGTCCCATCATCCTTTGCGGTCTGTGTGCACTGTGTGGAAAGTGATTGGTGGCTTTATGTGCTCTGTGAGAAGAGCTTCAGAACGGAGCCACTGAGCCTGTTTTTGTTTCACATTTACATTTAAACAAAGCCATATTTTAAGTTTTTTTGAATAAATATTTTGCTTTTAAAATGATTTATTAGTTGGAGTGCTTTTGCAGGTTGTTTTCTGTTTCCCACATTCTTCTTACAATATATAGCAGCTAACTGTGAATTCTGAATAATTAAAGGGATAGTTGACCCCAAAAAATGAAAAATCTGTGTGAAAATTTAAAATAGAACACAAAAGAAGATTTTGAAATTCAATGGGGTCCAGTGGAGCTGCACGATTGTGGATAATATATGATTTTTTTTGTTTCAAATAGAGAACTAAACAGACAACAACAACAAAAACAACATGTAATTTACTAGAGGTTCTGGCAAAATGTTGTTGAAGTCTATTTAAAAATATGTAATTAATTTGAATAAATTAATCGGCCCCACTTTATATTAGGTGGCCTTAACTGCTATGTACTTACATAAAAAAAATAAGTACAATGTACTTACTGTGTTCATATTGTGTTGCAAAACACCTCTGCTGATATTGAGGTGGGATACGGGTAGGGTTAGGGACAGGTGTGGTGGGATGGGTAAGTTTAAGGGTGGGGTTAGGTGTAAGGGAAGTGTCAATTGTGTAATTACAAATGTAACTACAGAAATTAATTACAGATGTAATTACATGCAGGTATTTTTTAAAATGTAAGTACAATGTAAAAACATGTATGTACACAATAAGTGCAATGTATCAAATTATTAATTAAAATGTTAGTACATAGTAGTTAAGGACACCTAATATAAAGTGGGTCCAATTAATATCTTGAATGAATGAGTTCTTAACAGTTAAATCTTTTAATGTCACTTTTCGCCACCTACTGGTGTAACAATGCAATGTTACAATCGTTATTTGAAGCGCCAAGTTACTTTCAAAACTGATCTGCTCTATTTTGGTCGCTACAGTAGACATGCACCCTCATAATGCCATTATAATGGGATTTTGGCAATATTGCAATTAAACTTTACTTTTGTGTAAAAGCAATAAAACTTATGCGATTAAGATCGTGATCGTAGTAACTATATTTGCATTAAACTATGGCCTACACTGATATTAAACACAAAAAACAGGCATGTAAACACCTAAATCACATTATTACCGCTCTGTCTAAAGTGCGAATGTTCATCACGGTGCCAAATAATAACCAGTACGTCCATAAAAATGTATTTTGAATTTGAAGAGAAGATTAAAACAGTGACCGGTAACATACATTCTGTACCTGAGTGCCCTATAACCATACTTATTAGCGAATAATCAGAATAATGCCAATTACATGTAAGCTGGAGTTAAAGGAACACGCCAACTTTTGGGGACTTTTATCTTATTCACCATATTCCTCGTTAGATAAGTCCATACTTACCATTTTTATCTTTTTATCTAACTCTGTCTGACGCACCCACCGCTAGCCTAGCTCAGCACAAAGACTGGAGGTAAATGGCTCCATCTAGCCTACTGCTCAATAATAAGTGACAAAATAATGCCAACATTTCCCTATTTATAGTTACATCGATGGAAAATGAAAAGTTGCGATTTTCTAGACCGAAGTGGCTAGGGATTACACTATCATTCCTGCGTAATTATCCAGGAATTTTGCTTCAATGCGCTATAATATTACGCAGCACCTGAAAATAGTCCCCATCACGTTCTCTGTGCAAGCAGGTTGTCACATTGGTTATGTTGATGGAAGATAGCCAGGCACTGCGTGATGTCATTGCGCCTCTGCACCCATGGTACGGCAGCAAAGTTCCTGATTATTACGCAGGAATGAGAGTGTAGTTCCTAGCCATATCGGTCTAGAAAATTGCAACTTTTCATTTTCCGTCGGTCTTAGTACACAATGTAACTATACACATCACAGATCACAACATGTAAATAGGAAAATGTTGGCGTTATTTAGTCACTTATTGAGCAGTAGGCTAGATGGAGCCGTTTACCTCCAGTCTTTGTACTAAGCTAGGCTAGCGGTGGGTGCGTCAGACAGAGTTATGGCACGCACAGAGATAAAAATGGTATGTATGGACTTATCTAACGAGGAATACGGTAAAAAAGCTAAAGTCCCAAAAAGTAAACTCCAGTTTACATGCAATTGCCATTATTCTGATTATTCGCTAATAACTATGGTTATAAGTCAGCGTGTTCCTTTAAGAGTTCTGCTCGTGTCATCTTACTGCGTTTAAGATTATTTCACCACGTTATTTCACCACGTGATTGGTACTGACGAGGAAGGAGGTAAGTTAAAGAAAAGTGAAGCTGAAGGCAGACTGAGGGCGCGTCTCAATAAGCTCCCTAGTTTCCTAGGTTGTGAATCAATATATCGTGTACATGAGTGTGGCGACTCCCTGATCAGTGCCCTGACTACTGAACTAGGGAGCTGACTGAGACGCAGCCTGAGTCTGAAATTTTCGTATGCGTTTTTGGTATTCGTTATCATAAAAATTGAATTGTCCAAACACCTCTCAAAATTATTTCTTATGGATGCGAAAAACGCAGAAAATTAAACCCTATCTGAATTTTTTTTATGATGGACGAAATTTCGGAGAGGCAATGTGTCAACGTGATTGACACAACATGAGGTTGTATTCATTTTTTAACGTTAAAAAATGTTGGACGAGAATTTCAGACTCTGTGTGCAAGGATTATAAATAATCACATTATTGGTGCACATGTGCACATAGTCAGTGTTCGGAAGTCTTAACTTTTATCTCAGTACTTCTGTAATAATTCTGTAATATTTGTAACTGAAATAGCCATACTGTGGTGTTAAAAAAGACTGTGAAGCTGTTTCGTACCAGTACATGACAACTGCTCTCTCATGGCTCGGTGTGATTTTGTCAAAGTTTAATTGACACATGAGAATCGTTGTCATTTAGGAATAAGATCACATTCTGTGTTTGAATCGAGATTGCCATCTTTTAATGATTAATCATGCATCTCTAGGGTCCACTATTGCTTTGAGAGAAATACAGTTTTATATATAATGAGATATGTGATAATGGAAGCTTGTTTCCGCCACTGAATAAAACAATTTAAAAGATAATTGTAAGTTTGTATCTCGCAATTCTGACTTCTTTTCTCAGAATTGATAGATATAAACTCGCAACTGCAAGTTATAAAGTCCAATTCTAAGGGAAAAAAAACTACTGATTTAATGATTGATCATGCAGCTCTAGGTCCAGTATTGTTTTGGACCCCATTGTCTTTCATTGTATGGGGAAAAAAATGTTGAAACATCCTATAAAAGAACAGGAGAGTAAATCATGACAGAATTTTCATTTTTGGATGAACTATCCCTTTAACCCGTACCAACCTACAAGATGCAGGATAACTTTGTGTGTTTAATTATTTATTTATATGATCATGTGTTAATTATCAACTGTTACCTAGCAGCTCAGATTCCTTGATTCTGTTGATGTGTGTGTCATCATGGAATCTCTCTCTGCGTTGCCATGGCAATGACCTGAAGGAACTGTAAGAATGAGCCAGAATGGCAGCTCTCCTATGGTTCCTACGGCAACAGCCAATCAAAGGCCAGACCCCCACTGACCCCACCTGTCTGTTACAGTCCCTTGGAGAAAGATACACACAAAACACATTATTAGCGCTGTATGAGAGCATTAGACGATGACAAAAATATACAGAATGACACGTTTTATATCAAATTCACATAAATCATCATAGAACAATAAATGTATCATTAAATATTCACTGTATAGAAGTTTTGAAAGGACAGACAGGAGTGAAGGCGTATTTAAAAAACACTTTCTGTTGTGTTCAGGACATTGACTGTATAATCAAGGCCTAATGAACAATGCAGTCGCCTTTTGTTTGGACAGCAAGTTTCCCACAAGAACAAAAACATTAAACACTCAGTAGATTTGTGTGTCCATTTTTTTCTTTCTGGGGATATGTGGATTATGTTTAGACTAAGCCTAAATCTCAGATAACATAACACATCTTTTGTAACTGTATGAATCTTTAAAGAGTCAGATATGAAACCTTCTAATATGTTAAATAGCCTATGTTAAAACACCTGATAAAAATGACATGGGCTTTTCTTCAACTATTAATGTTGATTTTTATTAAAACAACAGTCTAGGAAATATTTGACCATGCCTACATTATATATTTTTTTGCTACTTTTCAAATTTCTTCAATATATAGATTTTATCTTTTACCCTTATCCCAGACCCCGTTCAATCTTAAAATATTAAAATCAATCATAAAATATTTTTAAACTCTGATAATCTAAACAAAGACTGAAATGTATTGTGTAAAAATGATGTTGAGTATCCCTTAGATTGGTATCCTTTCCATCACAGCCAACAATTTTGTCACATGCAGAGTTTTATACATGTGACCCTGGAACACACAAAAAAAATTGACCGTGTCATAATTCGACACGGGTATATTTGTGGCAATAGCCAACAATACATTGTATGGGTAAAAAATTATCCATTTTTCTTTTGTGCCAAAAATCATTAGGATATTAAGTAAAGATGAAGTTTCATGAAGATATTTTGTAAATTTTCTATCGTAAATGTATCAAAAAATTATTATTATTAGTAATATGTCTTGCTAAGGACTTCATTTGGACAACTTTAAAGGCAAATTTCTCAATATTTTGATTTTTTTGCACCCTCAGATTCCAGATTTTCAAATAGTTCCAAATATTGTCCTGTTTTAACATTTATTCAGCTTTCAGATGATGTATAAATCTCAATTTCCAAATATTATGACTGGTTTTGTGGTCCAGGGTCACATGACACATGATATGTCATATTTGATATGAGATATGTGAATATGAAAGCTTGTTTCCGCCACAGAATAAAAAACATTTTATCTCACAATTGTGACTTAATATCCAACAATTCTGACTTCTTTTCTCAGAATTGTAAAATGAAAACTCGCAATTGCGAGTTATAAAGTCCAATTCTTAGGGGGAAAAACTAAATGTATCTAAATTGCGAGTGTGTATCTCATTCTGACTTCATAATATAAAGGAAAATCAACATAAATAAAATATATCCAGGCAAGCTGTTATCCACAAGAAGTGTAACATTTATTTTAAATTACATAAATGCTATTTGTGAAAAAGGTTTACCATTTTATCTCAAAAATGTGTAAAATGTAATTTTTATAGCAACAGCATGTTATCACACATAATACAGAATTTGAATTTGTTTGTTCAAAAAAATAACACAAGTCTCCTGAAATGCGTGTATACTGACATTGCAAGTTGACAAATTAAAAGTGGACTACATTTACACAAGTGTGCGTATCAAGCATCAGTCAGTAACACGATTTATGGATGTTTGTACTTGAAGGACATGACACGATCAGATCTCACTCACTATCACGAAACACACATAGCAAGGCTGCAACTCAGGGTGAGGCTCAGGGATTGTGTGTGTTACTATCTCAGACTGGCTCTAGTAAAAGTGTTGTAAGGAACCATGACAGTCTTAAATAAACACACATACTCAGTCACAATGCATTTTACCATCAGCGAGCCGCTAAACAGTCATCAGAATAATGTGGAGTGTGTGCACTACCGAAGAAAGAATCTCAAGGTCTTTGTGTGTGCGAGAGTGTTTTTGTCTGCCAGTGGTGTTTATATTCCCTCGCCATTGTTTTCATTAGAGCAATTTCCATCCTGAGAGATGGCTCTGTGCGTGAAGGATGAAGAATTTTACCAGGTCAAAGTTTTCACAGTTCTCAAGACACTGTCCAAATGAGTTTGTAAACCACCTCAGCGCTTCCAAATGTGCTTTTAGAAACACAATCAAGGATTTTACATCTTGACATCTGACATATGTCTTTCTTGCTTTCTTTCTCTCTCTTTCCATTTTAACACTATTTATCTTAGTACTGGCTGTGGGGCTGTTTTATTGCGGTAGCGTTCATTTAAAACCTTCCCTCGCACTATTGTTTGTGTTTCTGAAGTAGTAGATGTTTTAGGCAAAGTTATAGGGATTGAGACACACACACACACACACACACACACACACACACGTCTGGCGCGCTATCTTTCTGGGGACTCTCCATAGACGTAATGGTTTTTATACTGTACAAACTGTATATTCTATCCCGTTATACCAACCCTACCCCTAAACCTACCCATCACACAAAACATTCTGCATTTTTACATTTTCAGAAGTACTCATTCTGTATGATTCATAAGCTTTTGTAACCATGGGGACCTCAAATAATGTCCCCACAGTGACATGAGTCCCCGTGAGTCAGTGTGCATTGAGGTTGAAGTCCCCACCAGGATAGAAAAAGATGTCCACACACACACACACACACACACACACTGGGTTTTCTTGTTTTATTGGGACTTTCCATAGACATCATTTTTATACTGTATCTTCTATACCACTATAACCCATACCACTAAACCTACCCATTACAGAAAACTTTCTGCATTTATACACTTTTAAAAAACCTTTTTAACAAAAAATGTCCCCACAAGAACAATTGCCATCCTTGTGGGGACATTTTCCCCCATAACGTAGGACACACACAAGGTCCTAACATTTACTTTGCCAAAAAAAAAAAAAATACAATATGTATAGTCAAGGCACATTCTTGTCATACTAGGTTTATCTCCTACTTTAGACTCTATAAACGGGAAATTTGCCATTTACTCCAGTTACTGGGGCTTTGAACAGATGTATTTCTGTTGTTGCTTGCAAAGTGCTTCAAGCTTGGTAAAAGTGCTATATAAATTAAACTCAATGGCATTGTCAGCAGCTGGTTTCTTAGGATTTTAAAATGGCAGCACATTTACTCAAGATCTAGTCTTCAGTCTGCTGAATAAAGCAATAAGCCATGAACTGTTGTGCATTACAGTGCTTTACCACAGATAAGAAGGGGCATTGTTAAGTACAATGAGTGGCTTAATGCCTTTTTAGAAGGGCAAAAATATGACAATATATTAGTGTTTAATATGCCTATTTTAATTCATTCAATAATAATAACCTTTATAAATAGTTTCTGCTGAATTTTCAGCATACTCCAGTCTTCATGACTTTATGATCCCAAGGACCCCCAAATATGATGAACCTTTTATGAGGGACCCACTTCCTAAAATCCATCTATAGATGTGTTTGGAAATATACATATATACATAATGCTGGATGTATAAACCTGAAGAACAATTTAAATAAAAAATTATTTGTATAAGCCTTTCACAATAAATGTATGTAAGCAGCTTACGTACTGCTTTCAACTCCAGTGAGTAATATAAAGGGGACTATAGTGAGAAAAACTCACTAGAAAGATACAAAGCAAACTTACAATTCTGGAAAGTATGCATACGGCAAGAAAGAAGAGAAAAATTTAAACTGAAACAGAATGTTTGTTAAACGCTATCCATTTTTGCTTTGTCTTTTTATTCTTTGAAATTTTCTGGGGACCCTTAGAACCTTCTGGAGGACCCCAGTTTGAAAACCCCTACTTTAGAAATCATTCTAATATGCTGATTTGCTGCAAATATTTGAAGTTAATATCAATGTTGGAAGCAGTTGTGCTGCTTCATTTCCTTGTTGTTGTTTTTTCCTTGTTTCATGTAAATGTCTTCACTGTCACTTTTGATCAATGTAATGTATCTTTACTGAAAAAAAAAGTATTAACTTTTTTCAAAAAAATCTTACTAACATACTAACTTTTGAACTGTAGTGTAGTAGGAGAATGTGAACATCACGTTTTTACACGGCTTCGAACTTTCCAGAATCATTATAGACAGCTCAGTGCTGTTGCCTGGCACAATTAGCACAAATTGGCACAATTTTTATGTACATTTTCTACTGATAATGGCAGCAGTAATTCATCAAATAAACGAGAAAACCTTTTTGTTATATTTTTGGCCTTTTTCTACGGCTTTATTGGATAGGACAGTGTAGAAATCAGACAAGAAATCTTGGGGCGGAGGAACGGACCTCAAGCCAGGAATTGCCCATGAGACTATCGGCTCTGACAAGAGAAGAGCACTTAAAAGACACCCAGACTGTGGTATGGTCAGACACACTTTCTTATATTCGATAGAGCCAATTAAGGTGTTTGGATAAAGTATGACGGATTATAGTAGTCTGCCTCCACAACCTAGCATTTAGAAGCGGCCTGTAAGATGGGAATTACAGCCTGCAAATTGTGTTCATCAACAATTTTGTGGGTGTATTCATGTTGTTGCCTAATTTGCAGAATTCATTTACTGAATTGTTCACTAAATTAACTCAGACTAGCTTTTTTTAGCAGCCGCAATTCATGTTTCATGAGTTTCTCTCTCTTCGATTTTAGTCCCATTGTCAGTTAACCTCTGGTTCGCAGAAGGTTAATAAGAGTCTAAACCATGTTTCATTGATCAGGAAGAATCAGGAAGGAAGTAGTGATCACTTGGAACACAGAGTTCTGGCCTTAAAAAACACACGTAGGCTACTATCTGGTGGGGGAAGTTTAGAAATGAAACAATAGTTACCTGGAATGAAATATGTCAGACCAGCTGTCCTGAAAGCACATCCGCTTTAATCTTGATCTGTGTGAACAAGAATAATCAATAAAACAATCGCAATAATCATCAAATGACTCATCGTCGCATATTTACTTTTCATATCATCTCGGCCAATCAAACAAAGAACAAGAGCTTCTAGTTTTGCTGTCTGTTCTGTGTTCTGGGGTTATTCATTAGCCTGAGCTCATGTTTACGTAGAGGCCCAGGCCCTAGCCAACAATGTGCTAGTGTGTGTGGTTTGTTTGAGTACATCTCTAGGGTTATGAGTTTGTGTGTGTGTATGTGTGTATTTGAGCTTGGAGGACAGGTCTGAAGTTATTAGTGTGTATGTCCTACACTTTGAGCTGTCACATTCTCCTCGTTCTTTCTCTCCATCCACTCAGTCTAGTCTTCACTAAGTCTTCACAACTCAGGGATGTGGCTCCACACTGACCCCTGTTGACCTGGAGGTAAAACAACTGAATCTGTAATCAACATACAAACACACACATGCACATGAGAGCGTGTTTGCGAGAGACAAAAGGATAAAAAATGTTTGAATAAGAATATGTAGTAGTAACTTTTCTTCTGCTCTTTCACATTTATTTTATCCTACACATACACATATACTTGAGAGTCCATTATATTTAGATTAGCAAGAGAAGTTTGGTTGTGTACAAACAGGTGTTCAGCCAGAACACAAGTCAGCAAAATGATTCAAATACTGATTGAGAGGCATCTAATACCAATTTACTAGAAAAACTGTGAGTGACCATGTAATGTCTTAATATGATAATATGCATGTTTTGTCCATATGTAATATAGTTTATTGTATTTGAATATAAAATGCTATGAATGTGTGCTTGCCCCCAGAATGCATTTCTGCTGTTACAGCACAGTGATTGGGTCAGATTTTCTGCTCCAGTTCTCCAACCCCCCAACCGCCCCCTGCCTCGAGCCCAATGTGTGTGTTGGAGTTTTAAGTTACATAAGCAATTTAGTATTCAAAGTTAGTCGTTTACATGGCAATACACGCATACATACTCCCGTTCAAAAGTTTGAAATCAGTCAGATTTCTTTGAAAGAAATTAATAATTTTATTCAGCAAGGATGCATTAAATTGATCAAAAGTTGGCGTAAAGATGTTTGTGTTTAATTCTGAAGTGTTTCTAAAACCATTAAAAAAATTCAAAGCAGTGGAGCATTTTAATTATTTTTAGAATAAATATGTATTAAAATAAAAAACTAAACAATTTCTTTGTTGCACACTATTTGATTTCAATAATGAAATTAGTTTTATCAGTTAGTTCTGTATTAGTTGTATTAGTAAACTCTTATTGTCACCTACTCTCTTCACTGTTAAACTCTGGGCCCTAGCCTCTACGATGGAGCTCTTTCATGGGGCCTAGCCTCCACCGTAGAGCTCTGTCGTAGGGCCTAGCCTCAATGATACACCTTCATGCGTCTCAATGATACACGTGCTTGCTTTCCCTTCAACTGAACTCTTTTGTATTATTCTGTATTGGAGCAGGAGCCAAAAGTGCTGTTCATCTGCTCCTTTAATTTTGAAGTTTGCGACAGGGCTTTTGAACGTGTGATGTACACACACTGACACTTTATGCACAGCCAGTTTACAAGCCACACCAGGATCGCATTTACTACCAATCAGCAGGTTTCACACAGTAAGTGAATTTCAAGCCCCCTGTACAGATGAGACAGCTCACAGACGCACACACACTGCAGCGTATTGTTTAACGCTGAAACAGCGTGCTGCTGTCTGCTTGACTCAGTGGAGACGGGACAGATAGTGTCTATTGTTCTCTTACACACTGAAAGGAAAGACTTTCCATGTTTGCATTGTCATATGTGTGTGTGTGGAACATTAAACTCATATGTTGGCTTCACATGATTACAGTTCTCCTTCTGTCTGGAGAATAACTGTATGTGTGTGTGCAAGTGTGTCATTACACAGATGGTTGTTGAGCTCAGGAACGCTAAAGCAGCCAACAGGGAGAGAGAGAGAGAGCGAGAATGTGTTTCACAGCTCCTTATTCGGAATGGGTCACGTGACCACCCGGTTGCCTTGGTAACTGCGGTTCTGAATTGCAGGTAGTATGGCTCAGAGATGCTGTCCTCTAAAACCCCCTCCATATATCCAGATAACTATCAGCGCTGGAGTCTGATTACTGATTAATGATCTAGTTTTGATGCTTGATATGATAGAATCTTGACAGACTGTCTCGGAGATGTGAGTTTAGCCTGCTGAGCTTTTATTAGCTCTCTGTATCAAGACTGAAGCGCATGTACTAAAATAAACCCAGAGCAGAACATACGAGGTATATTCTGTTTTTCTGCTTTCTCTCATTTCTCTTGTGTGACACCTTGCACAAGAGACCTATTTGCAGGTGGCTTTTTTTGGTACCTATTTAAAGCATGCATGACATTTTTCTTCTCAGTATGTCATTCTGATTATGCCTGATTAAGACATGTAGCGTTTGACATGCTACACTTGAATTTCCACAAATAATCCCAGAGGAAAATTGTATTGCTGAGTGGTTGCTCTTTGCACGGCTTGGGAAGCAATAGTTACCTTTTTTACATCTTTGTCTTTGATGTTTCTTCTAAAATAAAGATAGTATAGTATAACATAGCATAATATAACTCAAGGTTTTCAAACTGGAGTCTGCAAGGCAGTGCTACGCTACGAGGTCCGTGGAAAAGTGCGAGAAAAACTGTAAAGTCAAAATGTATAAATAATAAACAAAGATTAACTGTTAAATCTAACAGTACAGTACTATACACAGAAAAACTATGTAATAAAATAAACTATTTAATATGATTAAATATGATAATATTTTGCAAATCATATTTGTCACATTTATAATATTCTTTTTTCACGGTATAAATTAGGCCTTTATATAAGAAACTATATAGATACTTTTCAAATTTTAGGATTGGGGATATGAGGATAATCATATTTTGGGTGTACATTGCATCTAAAAGATTGAAAACATTTGGTATAGCATAATTTAGTTTAGTCTACTACAATATGTTACCATAAGACAGAATATTTAAATAATTTAATGAAAATGTTCTTATTAAAAGAAAATTCTTCAATAAGACTACTTGCAGCCTTTGGTGCATATCAGTAGCAGCTCCTGTCCATAAATTTAGGAAGGGCAGATTCTGGGTTTTAGCGTTAGTTTATGATAAAGATTTTGTAAGCTTTATATTCTAATCGCAGAACACGTCTCCCACACTTTTGGCAGAATTCTAATGTCCTTGCATTATTCAGCCTGAGGGTGGCACTCTAATGATGATTGACAGACTTCAGTACACAGAACAAACACATAGAATGCCATCTTAGAAGTTGTGTAGGAATTCCAGTGAGGAAAACAAAGTCATATCTATTCTCAGAACAAACATAAAACAACGACGACACAAGTATTGCAGCTATATAAAGACTATTCACATGAACACGTTTAAACTAAAGGATTTATACTTTCATTTATTTGATATGCTACTCAACATAGGAAGAACAGACATGCCAACTAGTTACTGACCCCATGCAGACATACATAGCTGAAGAGATCTCGTCTTGGTCTGGAGCGAAGTTTGCGTAAGGTAACGTGAAAATAATGGCTCTCAATTAGAGCACGCTGCAGTTCAATTTCTCACCACAGATTTACATTGGAAATCGCTCTACGCTGTAGAGCTGGCGAGAGCTCAGGCACCCGCTGTCCAGCTTAGTATTATTATATATTCCAATACATACAATAGTTGTTGAGATCTGGAACTCTAGAGCAGACGTGAGAGTTTACTAGGGTCCATTTCTTGAAAAACATTCTATGCCACTTCTGTTTAAGACGAACAACAGAGATAGCCTTAAGAACTTTGATTAGTCTAAGGATTATCTGAAATTTAGACCCTGTTTACACCTAGTATTAAGAAGCGTTCTCGTCAGTCCGATCATGAAGTGGGCAACGTTAAATACAGGTGTAAACATGGTCTAAAACATTTTGATCGTCCACTTTCAGAGGTAGTCGAAAACACGTTCAACCGGATTGCTTTTGTATTGTAAACGCTCGTGTCCGAATGCGTTCGAACATCCACAAAAGACCGCCTACTGACCTAATGCGTAACATTATGGGAAATGCGCTAACCAGACGGGATTTAAACTTTGTCGGCTGATAGCCTGAGTTCGGTTTGAAGACAAAAAAAACGTACCAAGCACAATATTCACTCACCATTCCTGATTTCTTACACACACTCCCCGCATACGCAGTGGTCTTCCTACTGTTAGAGCAGAAATGACAGGTGTATGTGTTTCTGGCATCTCCTTTTGTGTTCATATGTAAATTGTGTGAGCTTATTTCATCCATTAGATCGAAAGATCTAAAAAAGCCCATACATTTACCCACAGATAGACTCTCCCCTCAAATTAGGACAGAAGAGGTTGAAAGTGAACAAAGGAGACAGATTAAAACACCAGGTGTAAATGGGAATGTGTCTCCCTCGTCTACTTGTGATACGATCGAACAAAGCGCATCTTAATACCAGGTTTAAAGTGTTAATGATTAAACTTGATGAAGATGAAAGCACTTAAATGGATCCTTCTGCAGTTTAAAGGCCTCATTTTGGATTGCACAATCACTCTGCTCATTGCAGCCAGTGTTGATTGTTCTGTTTCTCTCTTTCATAGGTCAGAGGTAAAATGGGAGGGAAGCTGAGCAAAAAGAAGAAGGGATACAATGTGAACGACGAGAAGGCAAAAGAGAAGGACGCAAAGACGGAGGGAGCGTCGGCGGAGGAGAGTGAAGCTCCTAAAGAGAACAAGGAGGATGCTCCTGCCGCCACTGAGACAACCAATGACACGGCGGCAGCCACCAAAGAAGCTGCACCCGGTGCCGATAGCAATTCCACCGCACCCAAGGAGGAGGAGAAAAGCGCTGCCCCCGCAAAGAAGGAGGAGCCTGCGGCGAACGCTAATGCTAATGCTCCTAAAGCCTCTGACGGCAAGACCAGCGAGGCTGCTAAAGCAGAACCCGCCAAGAGTCCAGATGCTCCTCCTGCCAAAGCAGAAGAAAAATCCACCCCTTCTGCAGCTCCGGCGAGTGAGAAAGAGGCTGCAAAAGAGCCCGCCCCCGCCGCTAAAGATCCCGCCCCTCCTGTAGCCAAAGCGACGGAGAGCAAGCCCGACGCTGAGTCTAAAAAGACTGAGGCTCCGCCCGCAAAGGAATCCGCCCCCGCAGAGCCGGTCACCACGGAGACAAGCCCCGCCCCCAATAAGGAGCAAGCAGTCGCTGTGCAGAATTAACAGATGGAACAGTGAACGACAAGTTTAATGACAAATGAAAAACGAAATCAAATCTAAATAATAAAACTAGCCCGCCCATTTTAAATGATATCAGTAATTATAATATGAATAATGATTATAGTAACAATAACCGCAATGATTTTAACAGGCTGGACTTTGATCATTGTGTTGGTGATGGACACGATCATGGTGAATAAGACTGGCAGATATGATGATATTATCTTTAATATCCAATTGAACTTTGATACAAACCACCAGCCCCCAACTTCCTCTCTCTTTCTCTTTCTTTCTACCGCCATTCAATGAGGGGTGGAATAAAAACATGGAATCTAATCATTGCCACCCTCCAATTCTCACTTCCCTCCATTTGAGTGTGATGTGATGGCAGTGGGAGGAGTTATTATGTGTGTGTGTATGTGTGTGTGTGTGTATGTGTGTGTGTGTATGTGCGTGTGTGTGCGTGTGAGTGGTAGTAGTAGTAGTCCAGCCTCCCTGATGCATACTTCATATTTCCTGTTTGCTGCTTTCTAGTAAGTGATTGGCATTGTGTCTTTGCTTATCTCCTGACTTTCCTACTTTCTTTGTTTCTCTCTCTCTCTTTTTCTCACATATCAGTGGAAACAAAATCAGTGTACAGCACAATGCGTCAAACACACACATACACACACGCACAGTATTGAATGTTAGCAGTATTAATGTTTTTAAAGGAACGGTTCACCCAAAAATGCCAGTTCAGTCATGTCTTTCTAAACATGTATGACTATTTGTCTCCCGCAGAATATGAATTTAGCTGAAAGAGCTGCTCTTTTCTATGCATAAAATGTGAATAGGGACTACATCTGTCAAGAAAGATTTTCAATGAAAGATTATGAGTAAAGAACGATTTCAATTTCAAAGACTTGGAATATAGTGCATTAGCCGTATGGACTACTTTTGTGATGCTTTTATGGTGCTATTTTGTCTTTTTTGGAGCTTGACAGTCTTTCGTCCCCATCCACTTTTACTGTATAGAATGGTTCAAAATGGTTACTTTTGTGTTTTCACAGAAGAAGAAAGTCATACATGTTTGGAACAACATGATGAGGAAACAATGTCAGAATTTTCATTTTTAAGGCGAACTATCCCTTTAATTGGATGTTTGAAGGTTCAATTAAAGTGTGTACATGTGTGTGGAAGGATTCAGGTTTTTATGTGAGTGTACGTATGGAGTTATGCATGGTATGAGCATGCATTTTCTACATGTGTGTGTGTGTGTGTGTGTGTTAATGGAGTTCTGGTCTTTCTGTACTTTGAAAGCAGCAGTTGTCATGATGTCAGAGAGACAGAGAGAGAGAGAGCCAGACCTCCAAACTCACCAAACAGGACACACTTCACACACCGATCTCTCAATATACTGACAGAACAAAGTGAGCGTTGTGTGTTTCTGTATGTGTGAGGCTGTGTGTGTGTGTTTTGCATGTCAGTGGTTGCCCCTATTGTTGTGTATTTTTGGTTGCTGTGGAGATAATGTTGCTACAGGTGATATTTCATTTGACTTAACACACACTCTCTCTCTTTCTCTCTGTTTCTTTCTCTATCATTCCTTTTCTTTCTGAAATTCCCTGATTAAATAAAAAAATAAAATAAAATGGAAGAACTGAGATATATGTACTTGTATACATGGAGCAACATTAATAAAATGAAAGAAACAGATTGAAAATCAGCTCAAACGTCTTGATTTTCTGTTTTCATGGATATATTCAGTTTTAATGTTTCTCCCAACACACATTTTAATCAATTTTTTAATGCTCAAGACTCATCATGACAAAAACAAAATTAATAATGTTATTTGATCTGCAACAAATCTAAGCTGTCACTGCAATAGAGCCACAAAAGACACATCTGGAGTCACAAGAGTTTAGAGAAAATGTTGATTTTCCTGTACAGCTGATCACTACCTGTGAAACTGTACAAGCTACTAATAATTTAAATTAAACTAGGAAACCAGGTTTATTCTTGCCTATTTATTGGGAAAGTTTTATTAAAGCCGAAATGATATTCAGCGTCTCACAACCATATAAATAACCACCGCCCTATCCAAATAGTCAGCTTGCTGACAATTCTGGAATTTCCGTCAAATACAGGCTATTTTTGGTGTGTATAAAACATATTATGATTATTCATAAATAAGCACTACTTTTTCGACAAGACAAGGCAATGTAGCGGTTGTGGAAAAAACGAATTAAGAATAGCAGTCACAGCAGCAATCGTTCTCCCCTCCGCCATGTTTAAAGTTTATGGCCTGCACCAAAATCAGAAACTTGGGCATAAGAATTATCCCTGAGCTTCCCAGTGGTAAATACAACTTGAAAGGGCATTCATGTTAAATGTTTAACTAGGTAACTGTCACTTACTTATATATTTACTAACACTTCAAAGAAATATACGACTATAAAACCATTAATTATAATGTCTATAAGACAGCTAACTGAGGTACACAGAAGCCATCTGAGCTGTGCGAGACGAGCCTCAGCCATGCTACGACCATTCCAGTGAACCTGATTTCACCTAGAACATGTTCCTGGATCAACATTCCAATCAGGTTTCACAGTTTATGTCAACAAACATTCTTATTCACTTATTATTTCCCTCTGATTTTAGGGACAGGTTATAGGTAGGGTTAGGTTTAGGGGAAGGATAGAGTTCAGACTATGGGCCAGATTTACTAAACAGCGCAGATTGGAGTGGAAAGTTCTGTGCGTGATCTACAGACGACATGCAAATTAAAGAAGACAGACGTAGCCGGATCATTCCATAATGGCCAATGTAATCTACCAGTTAGCGTCTGGTTTATGCTTTTTTTTTAGCTTTAAATAATGGCGCAAACACCAGTTGCGTGATTCATTTAAATACTCTCCTCCCATAAATTTTGCGTCTGAAAGGGAAACTCCTAGAAATGCATATGCAGTAAGTTCAGCTGAAAAAAAAAACCCTGTCCACGTCTTTCCAGAGTAAATTTTTCACTGCACGTTTTAGTAAATCCCGACAGTTGATTTTTTATGCCAAAAGAGGGTTTTGCGCAAGATTTTAGTAAATCTGGTCCAATGTATTTTGACAAGAATGTCGTTCCAGGATCAGCAAAAGATGCCTTGAGCCATGGTCACACTAGACTTTGAGCATGCAAAATTTCTTCGGACACTGCAATGGTTGTGATATGACGTCACGCTCTGCAGCGTCCTCCACCTCTTTTTTACTGCCAAAATGTTGTTCTTTTAATTTAGGCTAGAGGTCATGGCATGACATATCGATCTTCTACTGGTCACATGTCTTCAAGTGATGCAAATTCGCAGGTCATAGTTCACCAATCAAACAAAGCCACTTTAAGGCAAGCCTCCAAGGTTAGCAAAATAAGCGTGACACGTAGGGATGGAGACCAGCAGCTGTTTTTTTTAATAGATGTCAATGGAGGAGAGGCTTCACTACGGTGAATAAACCGCTTTTGTGGGAAATCGACAGCCTATCAGCTAATCTTCACCATGTTTGCGCTTGAGCATTCATTTTGGATCGATCTATTTTTAGTTTACACCGAATAAAATGCTGTTTTATAATGATGTTTTAAACAGGTATGGTTCAGTTTAGACACATCTCATTCATTTCTATGGTATCCACAAACAGTGATTGATTGGCGCACAACTGTGAACGAAATTCAATGACGTCAAGCCTGTAATGTGATTAGTTATCAAGGCACGTGTAACGGACGTAGGCCAGTAAG
The DNA here is from genome assembly GCA_023029165.1 of Gobiocypris rarus. Taxonomy (NCBI): domain Eukaryota; kingdom Metazoa; phylum Chordata; class Actinopteri; order Cypriniformes; family Gobionidae; genus Gobiocypris; species Gobiocypris rarus. The sequence goes on along the minus strand of CM040915.1, from coordinate 8,976,549 downwards.
AGCTGTGCATGTAAACCTCACTCCTCTGATCTCAAGAGGCGCTCTAGCGGTTCTAGGGTCCTTGTTAGTGTGCCGGAGACCCTGGTTCAAGTCCTGCTTGGACCGAGTAGGACCGGTTACGCACACGTCATCCAAGTTGGCGATTAAAGTTCTGCTTCGCTTAAAAAAACATGAACTCTCATTTGGCGTTAAACTACTGTCATGATTTACTAAAGACATGAAGTGAAAACAATGAAAGTTCAAAATATGTGAGCAGCAATATAGTGTTGGCGAACATCTCGACGCCGCCCACACTGCTGAGAGCAACGTTTAGAGGAATATGTAAATATGTGCTGTGGCCTTTCCTCTCAATAACAAAATAAACAAGCTTTTTAATAAAGCATAAAAAAAGCATCTGATCATAATGTGGAAATGTTTGCACGAGCTCTGCAATCAGCACTCTAGTCACATCACGTTTATTTATATAACACTAGATTACAATAGATTGCTTAAAATCAAGCAGTGTTACCATGTTAAACATGAAAAACAGTGTCAGCATCATCAGAAGTACAACTTTTTCTACTATAAAGCAGCTCTCCAGTGTGTTTATGTTTTCACTCGCGGACGTCTGACCTCGACGGACTGAACAGGAGAAATGAACCAAAGAAGATTTTCACGTGAAAGAAGGCGGAGCCTCAGAGCACACCTACCTATTACAAAATCACCACGGACCAATGGTAGGTGTTTACCAGCCGTAGCAAACTTTTCCGGAAAACTCGCTTTTGGCAAGCTGTTTCAAACCCTTGAAACGAACTCCAAACGAAGTTCGTTTTGGCCTGGTTTTGTCTGAGGTCACATCAGTTCGTTCTTCGATTTCGCTTGAAGTGTAGCGGGACCTTACGCTTTCTCAAATTGTAGCGCCACGGTACAAAAACACAGGAAAAATAGCTCTCCGAATAACGGAAATGAATAGATGATCATGCTTTGTGCTATAGACTGGCTGACATTTATTATCTTTTGTGTAGGATGAAAATGATTTTACTTCATTCAATCCAAAGGTAATATTTGTGTTTTGTCACTCTTTAATCATAATGAATTCTCCTGATGGACACTCATGGTCCATGTTATTAGTTTATTATATGTTATTAGTTTTCTACATTTTTTATCCATGCTTGGTTTGATTTAAAAAAAATAATAAACGGACAGTTGAATAAGCCACATTTCAAGGATTCAGGATTCAATACTGAACCTAAATATAATTATGAGGTTGTTTGTTTAAATATTTCAGGTCTTTTCTCCTTTTATCTGCCTTTATCTTTCTCTCTCTCTCCTCTCTCTGTACTGTCTCTTCTCTCTGGGTTGACTGGGTTCATGTATGACTGCCTTTGGGCCTTAGTAACGGTCGCCAAGCCTCTGATCCCATAGCAACCGGTCACTTGGTTTTGTAAGGCAGAAGGAGAGGACACACACACACTCTAACACACATATCAAACCAAATGTAACACTCCTACAATTCTGACGGATATCATTGCTACCCATGGCCTACACAGTTCTCTATCTGTTCCCTTCTATTTGAAAAATAATGAGTTCTGCAAATCCAAACCTAAATCTAAACCGCAACTCTGTTCATAAGACCAGATTATTTGAATTCCAGTAGTTCACTATCACAAAAAATATAGACAGATCAGAACCCAGGAGTGATAACCGTAAAATAAATGTTATATTTTCATCACTTCCACACACACACACACACACACACACACACACACACACACACACACACACACACACACACACACACACACACACACACACACACACACATGTTGTGTTTCCATGTTTTATGGGGACATTCCATAGGCGTAATGCATTTTATACTGTACAAACCGTATTTTCTATCCCCTACACTGCCCCTGCCCCTAAACCTACCCATCATAGGAGACATGCTGCATTTTTACTTTTTCAAAAACATCACTTAGTGTGATTTATAAGATGTTTTCCTCATGGGGACCAAAAAATGTCCCCACAAGGACAAAAATTTGGATATTGCCATCTTTGTGGGGACATTTTGTCCCCATACCGTAGGATTACCAGTCCACACACACACACACACACACACACACACACACACACACACACACACACACACACGTTTGTTTTGTGAAATGTGGGACATTCCATAGGCGTAATGCATTTTATACTGTACAAACCGTATTTTCTATCCCCCTACACTGCCCCTGCCCCTAAACCTACCCATCACAGGAGACTGTACAGTTTACTTTCTGTGAAAAAACCTCATCCTGTGTGATTTATAAGCATTTTTAAAAGTGAGGACATGGGGAACGTCCTCATATTTCACCCTCTTTTTGTAATACCTATGTCATACCCATGTCATTATACACATTTGTGTCCTGATATTTCACAAAAACATGCCCACACACACACACACACACACACATATGAATGAAACAGGCGCCAACATCAACATTAACACCTGATTGGATATGGAGGTAACCATGGATACTGGTTTTGCCTAGCAACAGGCTCAAATGCATACGTTGTAAACCCCGCCTACCTAAAGGAAGCTAAAAGAACACACATACCTGCACATTCTCGCACACACATACCTGCACATGCTCGCACACACAGTCTCTCATTTGTCACTATCCACCCACCTCTTGTTTTTTCTTCCTGTTTACGCCCCCATGCTCCCCCCATCCCGAATCAGCAGGGTCCCTGGAGGGAAAATTGCCGCCTGTCATTGGCTGACTGCATCTCCATGGTGACGCAGCTGCAGCTGTGGTCGTGCATGCGAAAGAGAAACACAGTGTGTGTAAATTTTGTTCCAGCCAATAATGCTGTCAGATCTGTAAACGGAGATGAGAGTTCACTCCAGTCACCTGTGCAGGTGTGTTTTAGTTAAGCCAAACAAGGGACAACCAATATCCAGCAAGTACGGAATTGTCCCTAGCAATAATTTGAATCAAACAATTCAAATATATTTATATGTCACCACTGTTCTTATTTTGGTTGTATTCGAAATGTGTCATACCATTGACATTAGGGTCTCTGAGAAGTTAAAGTAAATGCACTACAGAACTGTGCTCTTTCAAGGGTGTGCATTTAAGGCATGGACGGAGTGAGAACATAAGAGAGGCTCAGTGTTTAAGAAATACCGCACTGTTCAGTTGATTGATAAGGTTTCACTTTATGTTGTTAAACTGACTGTACTGTACTGTTTTTTCCATTTCATTTTTTTAAAGTGACCCTACCATGCTTTTTCGAATATTACCTTTCATGCAGTGTGTAATACAGCTGTTTGTGAATGTAAAAGGTCTGCAAAGTTTTATAGATCATAGCACGACAATTAAAAGTTATTGTCTCCTAAAAGAAAGAATCGATTCTACACTGGCGAAATGAGTTGTCAACAATTCCAGTCTCACTTCCTGTTACATACCTACATAACTATGTAACAAATATACATCTTTGCTCCCATGAACAACGCCTACTTTTACCCGAACACTGCAGTTGTAGTTGAAGTTTGGTCCGTGTTGTCAAAATGTCGAGAAGACACTGCATTCCGTGCGGTGAATCCACTTTGCATGCAATTCAAAAGGAAGAGGACTCGCGCTGGAATTGATGTGGAAAAAAACGACACCATTGTTACTGTTTGTATCACTGTGTAAAAATGCTGAGGAAGCCTCCGGAGCTGAAATTCAGATATGGTAATGGGAGTTTTGTTTCCGACACATGCTAAGCGATAGACCAATCACAACAGACTGAGCCATCTGTCCAATAAGAGCAGAGTAGGCTCTGGAAAGGAGAGACTGAATCCTTTATCGAACCATTTCAGAAACAGTGAGGTGATGCTGTAAAGTATATTATGAGAAAATGAATGTGTTTTTTTTACATTGGATGCATGTAACCCTTTTGTGTGAGACCTCCAAAACAAAATCTTTAAAATAGCATAATAGGGACACTTAGGATTAATAAGAATTAATGTAAGCGCTTTTATAAAATTACACTTTACACCTCTGCCATTAAAGGATTAATTAACTTTAAAATGAAAATTCCCCCATGATTTACTTACCCTAAGCCATCCTAGGCGTATATGACTTTCTTCTTTCTGATGAACACAATCATAGTTATTTTAATAAATATCCTGACGTTTCCAAGCTTTATAATGGCCGTGGAAAAAGCGTAAATGATGTGACATATCACTAGAACGTAGCGTACGCGTTTTGAACTGCGAGAGGTGGCCGCGTCACACTTTGTTGAATACAGAAGCCAGATATTTTACTTTATAAAGTTTTAAATATGGATTTTTTTACAAAACCCCATTGATTCGCTTCAGAAGGCCTTTATTAACCCCCCGGAGATGGATGCAGTTTTTTGAGCTTCAAACTCGTGATCCCCGTTCACTGCCATTATAAAGCTTGGAAGCATCAGAATATTTATTAACATTTATCTGTGTATTAGTATTTATCATAAAGAAGAAAGTCATATACACAGGATGGCTTGGGGGTGAGTTTCTCAAAAAAACTTGTTATTTTTCCACAGAAGAAAGAAAGCATGTTTGTAACAATGAGTAAATGAGGACAGTTTTAACATATAGTGGCCTGCTTTAAAGCATTTTACCAATTTATCACATTACAGAGTTTGTTATGGACTGACAGCTGCAATGCCATTTGCTTTTCTTGACCCTGGAATGGCAGATAGACTTAATGTCATTTCTCAAAGTTTTAGCCCAAAATAAACAAATTAAAGATGACAGTTTGACACATCTGTGCCTGGAGTGACTACCAGTAAAGAACTGCCTGATGTATAACTGATATAAGAGATCTCAGGAAGATGAAAGTCATCTAGTGTGTTCAAAACAAGAGGCAGGTCAAGTTTGCATCTGAACACTGCAGGTTGCTACGGCCAGGGGAGTAAATGATTTCTAAAAATGTCAGGAAGAATGCTTAAGTGGAAGAATGCCAAACCTTAATAGATTTGTGACCTCCTCTTGTTTTTAAAAAGAAACATTAAAAACATATTTATTTTTTGTTATTTATCTTCTCATCATTTTATTTATTATGTAAATTAACATGGTGTATCCAGTGGTTGTCTATCTGTAGATTTTTTTCTGCAGATCTAGCTCTCAAATATCGTTTAACCACAAATCTGTATTGCTTTGTAGTACTTTTGCTGCTTTTTTGTCTGTCTGCATCTTATTATATTGAAGGGTTAGTTCACCGAAAAATGAAACTTCTGTCATTAATTCCTCACCCTCATGTCGTTCCAAACCCATGAGACTTTCATTCATCTTCGGAGCACAAATGAAGATATTTTTGATGAAATCTGAGAGCTCTCTGTCCCTCCGTTGACAGCTACACACGTAGCTGTCATAAACAGATTGTAAAACGAATCCATTTGAATTGAGTGGTTTAGTCCACATTTTCTTAAGAGAAATGATCGCTTTATATGATGAACAGAATGAATTTAGGCTTTTATTCACATATAAACACACAACACATTTTAGCTTCTTCTTTTGTTTCGCAGCACGTTTGAGCCTCCTCAATAACCAATGAGGTTCATTCTTTTGTTACGCAACATGTTTGAGCTTCTTCAAGAACCAATTAGGTTCATTTTTTTGTTTCGCAGCACGTTTGAGCCTCCTCAATAACCAATGAGGTTCAGTCTTTTGTTTCGCAGCACGTTTGAGCTTCTTCAAGAACCAATGAGGTTCATTCTTTTGTTTAGCAACACATTTGAGCTTCTTCAATAACCAATGAGGTTCATTCTCGTGTTACGCAGCACGTTTGAGCTTCCGTGAGAACCAATGAGGTTCATTCTCTTGTCACACAGCGCGTTTGAGCTTCTTCAAGAACCAATGAGGTTCATTCTTTTGTTACACAGCACGTTTGAGCTTCCGTGAGAACCAATGAGGTTCATTCTTTTGCTACACAGCACGTTTAAGCTTCAAGAACCAATGAGGTTCAATCTTTTGTTTCGCAGCATGTTTGAGCTTCTTCAAGAACCAATGAGGTTCATTCTTTTGTTACACATCACGTTTGAGCTTCCATGAGAACCAATGAGGTTCATTCTTTTGCTACACAGCACGTTTATGCTTCTTCAAGAACCAATGAGGCTCATTCTCTTGTTATGCAGCACGTTTAAGCTTCAAGAACCAATGAGGCTCAATCTTTTGTTACACAGCACGTTTAAGCTTCAAGAACCAATGAGGCTCATTCTCTTGTTATGCAGCACGTTTAAGTTTCAAGAACCAATGAGGCTCATTCTCTTGTTATGCAGCACGTTTAAGTTTCAAGAACCAATGAGGCTCATTCTCTTGTTATGCAGCACGTTTAAGCTTCAAGAACCAATGAGGCTCAATCTTTTGTTTCGCAGCACGTTTGAGCTTCTTCAAGAACCAATGAGGTTCATTCTTTTGTTACGCAGCATGTTAAAGCTTCAAGAACCAATGAGGCTCATTCTCTTGTTACACAGCATGTTTGAGCTTCCGTGAGAACCAATGGGGTTCATTCTGTTGTTTCGCAGCATGTTTGAACTTCTTCAAGAACCAATGAGGTTCATTCTCGTGTAACGCAACACATTTAAGCTTCCGCAAGAACCAATGAGGTTTGTTCACACAACTTAAGCAGGTTCGGTTGAGCTTCTGTTTATGTTCGCTGATCAATGTTTATATGTGAATAAAAAGCTAAATTAAATCTATTCATTAGTTTCTTCAGAATATTTAGACCAAATCGCAAAATTCATATGGATTATTTTTACGATCTCTTTTGAACTTTTTGAAGCGTCAAAGTTTCAGTTGCGTAGCTGTCAATGGAGGGACAGAAATCCCTCAGATTTCATCAATAAGATCTTCATTTGTGTTCCGAAGATGACAGAAAGTTTTACGGGTTTGGAACAGCCTCATAAAATTGAGGTTAAACCACTGGTGTCACATGGATTACATTTCATACAGAGGAACAAGATGAATTTGAGTAAATGATGACAGAATTTTGTGTTATTCCATTAACGGCCCAATGGAATTGATTTGACAAACGGTTGTCTGTCCTGTGATGACGCAGGACATCACAGTCGTGAGCGATTCGCTAGCTGGTTGCAGGTGGCCTTAAAATATAATGATAATCTCCTGAAAAATCAGCAGGACAGTTATGATGAACACCTTACCTACATTAAACATATCCTGTCAGTGGCCCATTCTAACAGTATTTAAATATTCATAAAGCTTCATGCATAATGCAGTACCTGAGTGGTGATCCAGTCTGCTGAGAGGCCGATGGGAAATCAGCTCCTCCCTCCTCCTATCACAGGAAACATGATAATGGATTCTGAATTTATGATTAAGAATGCCATAAAGAATGATCAATATGGACTGCCATCTGCTGGAATACACACACACATCCAAAACAGCTGCACATTGGCGGGGGTGGGGGTCTCACTGTTGTTGCCAAGCAACAGCAGATACACCATTCTCAGAATTGTGACTGTGGGAGCAATGAGAGAAAGAGTTACACATAAAATGGCTATTTCTGTGTGAAATTGTGTTTATGGTTCCAAATTGTTTTAATTATGCTTTATGGTAGGCTCTGACAACTTACCCCATTTAATGTGATTATATATATATATATATATATATATATATAGCTATATATTTTTATTCTTTATTTAGCCTACTTTTTAGCCAAGATGTTACAGTATTATCTAAACAGAAATCGACGGTAAAAAATAAACTGTCCCCGCTCAACTTCCCTTATGCATATAATTTTGAAATATTAATGTTGCTAAAAAAAATCTACAAACATGTTATGTGTCAACTACCCTTGCGTGAGCATCCAATGCTGAGAAAAAAAATTTGCAAACTGTTCACAGATGGCTTGTCAAGTAACAAACACATCATCATTCCACACACACACACACACACACACACACACACACACACACGCACGCACGCACGCACGCACGCACACACACACTCTACAGTGCCACAGCTGAGGTCGTATTTGTGCCAGTTTTCAGGCATTTTAACTCTTTGATCTTTGAACAATCATTTCAACCCCCCCCTCTCACATACCACTTTGTCACTCTCAACATCAAAGCTTTGCACTGTTCACTATAGCAACTGCCTCCATTCAATTTTATTCGTCAGTTTAAAAAAAAACAGAGCCGAAAATAACATCCCAGAGCGACAGGAGTGATGTGGTTATTGGCCCGCCCACCTGTCAGAAATACAGTCGAAAGAAGCATGTCCGACTGACAAGACGATGTTCTGTTTCCACCCACGTAAGAGAGTGGGAAGAAGAAGAAAAAATTGAGAAAATATGAATAAATCCCTGGATAAATATTATGTTAATAATTAAAACCGTAGAATATAAAATACATTATAATATACTATTTAATTAAAAGCATATGAACTACTATTAATTATTAACTAATATTAAGAGATAAATCACAGTAGACACGCACACACATTCGTTTGATCTGACCCTAACTTAATGTTCAGTCAACATCGCCCTCTACAGGACAGACCTGCACTTCACCAGCCAATTTATCAGAGCTGATTTAGACCTACAGTCTTTGATTTAGACAGGTGATCCACATATAAATATAATAACGCTAGAAATAAAATGATGAGAACTTTACTAGGCTATGTCCTAAGCTTGAGCCATAACATTATCTAAGTCTCAGCTACAACGCCATTCTTTATCTGTAAAAGCATTCTGTATCTGTACATCTGTAATAGAAATTCAGGTGAGGGTGCTTGTAACATCTAAACGCATGAAGCTAAAGATTAAGCAAGGAATTTGTTATAAGATAGACTCACCTTACTTCGACATCAACTGCAAAACAATACAACAGAGCATTCTGGAATATGAAGCTGACATTGTCGGGTTCCTCTTGTTTAAATGGGTAGGCCCACTTCAGCGCTGGGAAGATGAATCTGTATTTAAACTGGGTCATTAATGTAGTAGAAATGTGAAATTATATTTGAATTTGGTGCCTTCTAGACTGAGAAAACACAGAAAATGTATTTTTGTCTCATGGGGATGAAAGACAACAATTCCCAGAACACACTGCTTCACTGCCCTACTCTAGGCACTGCTAGTCGGCTACAGGATTACTGGATCACTTGCCTACCACGTTCATTTTCAGAAAATCAGTTCAGTTAGAGATACTACAATTAAAAACTGAACGTGTCTGTCACGGCACAAACGCAGCAGGATCGGATTACATTCATCACATGAGCTGAGGTAATCGTGGGATTCGTGGCTGCGGCTGCATTCACAGCACGTGATCAGTCTGGCGCGTGTTCAGTTCATGTCTTTAGAAGCTTAACTTTCATAGGAAGTTCATTTTAAAAGTTAAAACACTCACTTTGGTCTCCACCGCTACGTTTACATGAATCTCCGCCACTCTGTTTACATGAATCTCCGAAGCTCCGCGGGCCGAGTGCTGTGAGTGCGATGTTGAAAACATGTGGAAATAGCGCCCTCTGCTGGCTGTAGTCTTTAGCCTCTGGACAAAAACTCCTCAATTTTTTTTTGTGGTTAAAGGAATTTTTCCAGAAATAAAATACTTAATTCGTCTCAGGGTCATATGAGGGGGGAAAGTACGATAATTTGAATATACTCCCGGGTTTCTACTGATACATAGCTTAATGCTTATCGCTGAAGTAACCCTTTAAGAGTTTTCGACGCATAAGAAAAAAATATGTAAACAATTCTGAATTAAACCGTTCAAATCATGTAAAAGAAGCAAAAAAACTAATAACAACTAACGCTGGGACACATGAGAATGCCCAGAGAAACATGGCGAATGTACATCCAGATTACATACTACACACATTCATAGGCCTACTAGCTATATAGATTTTTTTTTAGCGATCGTTTTTAAAATTCAAAATAAGTACCTAGTCAAGTGTATGAGATTTCAGACACAGCTATGGACTGGGGTGATTTATAATGGCGATTAGATTCCGATTTAAAAAAGATTAATTTGTATAAATTTCAGGTACAGTATAGGCCAACGTAAATTTTTCTCAAGAACAAAACATCTCTCAAGTAACCTAATGCTGTAAACTAAGGAAACCGTGTTATCTGGTACATTACTATTTTTAATAGCTAGCTATGCTATTGTCATTAAATGGCTTTCCTGAGGCAAATATTACTGGCATATTGTTTACTATCTTTCAAAATATCTTCTGGTGGACAGTCATGTTTATTTCAGGCTATAACTAGTAGTAAAGTTCGGTTCACATGACAGGTGAACTGAGGCACATTAAAGAGCGCCAAATCTATATTTATTGTTTGAATAAAATTGACAGAATTTGAAATCTGGCAGTTTGTTTCCTGCTCTGTCTTGTCTGTCAGCGTGTTGTCAGCATCCTATCTGCTTCACAGGTTTTTCACTGCATGAGAAAATGGATGCGTGGAGTGAGAGCCTGAGAACAGTGTCAGAGTTGGCAGCCCAGGAACACACTAGCAACCAGTCAGGACAGCTTAGCAAGAAGGTAGAACCCCGTAGAAATGCCAAGCCACCAGCTAGACCTAGTAACCTGTCTGAATGCCCTACCAAGCCCTAAGCAACCAGCTAGAATACTTATTGAATGCATCATTAACAACAAAGCTGCACATGGAATTCTGACATGATGTGAACGCAGCATTAGATCAAACCATTCATACGGACCTTTATTAAAAGTAAGCTCAGACCTTTATAAAAAAATTAAACCCCTTTATTGTTTCTCAAATACAAAAGAAATACAAAAAGAAACACAGACAGCAAGAGAGACACTCAGTCAGCGGCAGCAGTCTGAAGTACAGCTCAGTCTTTTGGTTCAGTACGCAGTCTGTTTTCCTCATCCAAGATCTAGGCCAGATCGTTCTTATCCGTGACCTCGGCATGGCTGGTGTCCGAGCCGCCCGGCGCCAGCAGAGTTCTGCGGTTGTAGTGGTGGCCCTTCATGATGCCTGAGTTATTGTTTTCATTGAGGATTTGTTTCTGTTTCTGCCGGTTGAGGGACTGGACCAGGCCGAGCACCACAGCGGCGAGCGAGTACTGGCCCGTGAGCTTCCTCGGCTGCAGGATGAGCGGGTTGGGCTGCACGCGGCCCATCAGGAAGTGCGTGCGTATCTTGCCTTCCTGTTCACTGATGCCCTTCACGTAGATTTCACCTCGGTACTCGAAGGCGAAGCCGCGCTCGTTCAGGATGGCGTAGGTCTCCTCTGGGAGCTGGATCTTGCCGCTGACACCCGTGCTGTCCATACGACTTGCCAGATTGACCGTCTTCCCCCAGATATCATACTGCGGCTTTTTAGCGCCGATCACTCCAGCCACAACAGAGCCATGTGCCATACCTGAGGGAGAGAGCGGACACAGCATCAGCATCAGCCAAATCACCCTGCTGAAAAGACATGATGGTGCAAGCTGCAATGGAGCTACATTTCAGCCTTTTAATAGAGTGCAAGTTCCGGAAGTAAAAATTATATTCATTTTCATCACAAAACACTGATTGGTTTTTTGTAATGATAAATAAAAATTCCATGACAGACCTATAATGAGTCCTGAAGCTGTCAAGAATACATTGATTTCAATTTATTTATTTGACTGTTTTATGACATGTTAACATCTAAATCTATTTTCAGGGTAGAGTAGAGTCAGCTAAAAAAATAGGTCAATAAATAAATAATAACATATTTAGAAGGAGATGCGGCTAGATAAACAGCAATATCATTTATCAGAATTAAAAAAATATATTTATATATTTTAAAATATAATTCATTTATGTGATGGCAAAGCTGAATTGAACCTTCAGAAATCATATTAATATGCTGATTTGGTGCTTGAAAAACATTTCTTATTAATTATTATTATTAGTTGAAAACAGTTATGCTGCTTAATATTTGTTTTCAGGAATTTCTGATGAATAGATAGTTCATAAGGACAGAATTTGAAATATAAATATTTGTACATTTCTTCACTGTCACTTTTGATACATTTTATGCATCCTTGCTGAATAAAAATATGAATTTTTTTCAAAATTACATTTTTGTACAGGAAGATACAAATTCTAGAAGTACAGAAGTAGAACTACATTACCCATGATCCTAAAAGGATCAGTAACCATGGCAACGGGAATAGTGACTGCCCACTCCCACAAGGCATTGCAAATTATTCACTTGTACGGCTCCTTTCAACCTCAAATATCTAATATGAATATTTCATCAAAAAAGTTTTCCAATTTTAATTTATTTATTTATTGCAATGATGTGAATTTTCTCAGAGATGGTTGGTTTCATTCATGGCTTTATATTAAAATTGTCTGAAAATGATGGGTAATTAAAAAAAAAAAAATCAAGGCTGATAAAAAAAAGTAGGCAGTCACTGTTGCGCTCCATTGTCACTTTCAAATGTGTTTCTAAGTAATTAGTGTTTAAATCATTTGACTCTTACCGATTCTGAGTTGGAAGTTGTTAAATGAATGTTTGTTGATCTCCTGAATGCTTTCATTCAGAGCAATGGCGAAATCTGCCAGCGCACACAGATGCCCCCATTTATCCTCACATTGCTATGGTAACACACATATAGAAAGATTAGTGCACAAGCTAACCCTTTTTATTGATTTCAAACTACAGACACTGCTGATAAGAAGACATCAGGTAATATGTTTTAGCATGAGTGAGTGTAGGTTTGGGTAGGTGTGTGTGTTTTCATACCTGTTTCTCAGGAGACAGTCCTGACACAGCCATGTACGTGCTGCCGATGGTCTTTATCTTCTCGATGTCCTGAAATCGCTCCTCCCCCAGCAGCTGTAGAGATAGAGAGACAGAGAGAATCTTTCAAATATGACAGACTACATATGTAACATTAAACTTTCATCAGCAGCTTCTGAGCAGGTGTGATGGATCTGTGCATCTTAGAAGAATCATCAATATTAAAGTGTCCCAATTATGCTAAAGGTTCCTAATTTTGTTTTGGAGGTCTCTTACAATAGGTTTACATGCTTCAAAGATTAAAAAACAAAACAAAAAAAACAGCATCACCTCTTTTCTCACAGTGTCTGAAACAATTCGATAAAGGACCCAGACTCTCTAAACCCCTCCTTTCAGAAAGCCTACTCTGCTCTGATTGATCTGACGGCCTTGTCTGGCTTTCACCAGACCAAGCTCAATCTTTTAAGATTAAACATTTGTCTGGGGAGTCTGCTATATATTTTCTACTGCACAAGAGGCGTGATCAACGGGCATAGTTGAAATAACTCTACAGGCAATTGGATAGTCCTTCAACCAATCAGACCACAAGAGGTATGATCAACGGGCATAGTTCAAATGAGGCCCTGTCCACACTAACACGGGTATTTTCAAAACCGCAGCTTTTTCTGTGCGGTTTGGCTGTTCGTCCACATGCAAACGCTGTATCCGGTTACTGAAACCGGACTATTTTGAAAACTCCGGCCAGGGTGAAGATTTTTAGAAACGTTAGAAACGAAGATTTTTTGTCGTGTAGATGGTGAAATCGGAGATTTCGGCTTTTTAAGTCGAAGTGCGCGCCGTTCTCTCCTTTGTTTGACGTGAGATTTTCCACGTTATCTCCTTTTGATTTACGTCGAGTCTATGCGGTGGACTCTACTACAGCGCTTATCACATATAGCCTACAGATACATGTTCAGCTATTTAATTGTATTGCAGAACAAATGCACCAGAATGCAATAATACAAAATAGTAAAGCAAGTGTGTGAAGCTATTACAGTCCACTTCGGCCCTGCACCTGTGTATATACAGTTATATAGTAGTATATACCTGTCACTGAGTCCAAAGTAAAGGAATTTGTAGAAGGGTTTCACTGAGCCCATGGCATCCCTCAGTCAGTGCAATGTGCATCGGTGCCGTGGATGGGACCCATGTGGAAATCAGGCAGCCAATCATAGTTCTCATGTGGACAGATTTTTTTTTTAAACCGTGCTTGTGTGGATGCGATTGTTTTTTTAAAACGGAGGAGGAAATACTTCGGTAATAAAAATACCCGAGTACGTGTGGACTAGGCCTGACTCTGTATGCAATTAGATAGTCATTCAACCAATCAGACCACAAGAAGCATGATCAACGGGCATAGTTCAAATGACTCTGTACGAAATTAGATAGTCATTCAACCAATCAGACCACAAGAAGGATGATCAACGGGCATAGTTAAAAAATGACTCTGCACGAAATTAGATAGTCATTCAACCAATCAGACCACAAGAAGCATGATCAACGGGCATAGTTCAAATGACTCTGCACGAAATTAGATAGTCATTCAACCAATCAGACCACAAGAAGCATGATCAACGGGCATAGTTCAAATGACTCTGTACGAAATTAGATAGTCATTCAACCAATCGGACCACAAGAAGGATGATCAATGGGCATAGTTCAAATGACTCTGCACGAAATTAGATAGTCATTCAACCAATCGGACCACAAGAAGCATGATCAACGGGCATAGTTCAAATGACTCTGTACGAAATTAGATAGTCATTCAACCAATCAGACCACAAGAAGCATGATCAACGGGCATAGTTAAAAATGACTCTGCACGAAATTAGATAGTCATTCAACCAATCGGACCACAAGAAGCATGATCAACGGGCATAGTTCAAATGACTCTGCACGAAATTAGATAGTCATTCAACCAATCGGACCACAAGAAGCATGATCAACGGGCATAGTTCAAATGACTCTGTACGAAATTAGATAGTCATTCAACCAATCAGACCACAAGAAGGATGATCAACGGGCATAGTTAAAAAATGACTCTGTATGCAATTGGATAGTCCTAGAAAGTGGTAGCCAGGCAACTACGTAAGAAATCCTAAGTGGCGACGTGGCGAAGTTCCAGCTAATCGTGCAAAGAATTCCTGGCTGAGAACGGTTTGTAATTGTGCCGTGGGGAAACACAACTGGAACCGTTCCTTACCATTCTAAGAACCGTTCGCCTGACACTGGAAAAGCGGGCGATTTTGTTCACCTGCTCGTGGGTCAGCCACGCCCATGCCCTCAGCAGAGATGGAGGGAATCCCCTCCATTTTTATTATGGCTTTCTTTTATACACAGTTTAGTGTATTACACAGTGGTTTGTACCTCAGTAAAACGGTGTTCTGCACTGATGCAGATGCTGTAGCCTACCTGTTGGTTTATAAAGCTGAACCAGCTTGTGGTTAAACTGTGAATGCATGGAATTCTGTTGCTTTGCTGTTTATAGCTACATATTTCCTTTGTTTTGTGGCTGCGGTGGCAGAGGATAATATCTTTCCACCATCTCTGTTAATTAAAGCACTGCTTATAAGCACTGGGCCTTGTGCTTCTTCGTATGTGTGCTTTGCTTACACAAAGAGCAGCTTAGGGGCCCCTGACCACCCTAATCCACCTCTGAACACGATAGTTGCTAATAGTACTGAAGGAGCTTATACAGGTCCTTCTAAAAAAATTAGCATATTTGATCAAAGTTCATTATTTTCCATAATGTAATGATAAAAATTAAACTTTCATATATTTTAGATTCATTGCACACCAACTGAAATATTTCAGGTCTTTTATTGTTTTAATACTGATGATTTTGGCATGCAGCTCATGAAAACCCAAAATTCCTATCTCAAAAAATTAGCATATTTCATCCGACCAATAAAAGAAAAGTGTTTTTAATAAAAAAAAGTCAACCTTCAAATAATTATGTTCAGTTATGCACTCAATACTTGGTGGGGAATCCTTTTGCAGAAATGACTGCTTCAATGCGGCGTGGCATGGAGGCAATCAGCCTGTGGCACTGCTGAGGTGTTATGGAGGCCCAGGATGCTTCGATAGCGGCCTTAAGCTCATCCAGAGTGTTGGGTCTTGCGTCTCTCAACTCTCTCTTCACAATATCCCACAGATTCTCTATGGGGTTCAGGTCAGGAGAGTTGGCAGGCCAATTGAGCACAGTAATACCATGGTCAGTAAACCATTTACCAGTGGTTTTGGCACTGTGAGCAGGTGCCAGGTCATGCTGAAAAAACGAAATCTTCATCTCCATAAAGCTTTTCAGCAGATGGAAGCATGAAGTGCTCCAAAATCTCCTGATAGCTAGCTGCATTGACCCTGCCCTTGATAAAACACAGTGGACCAACACCAGCAGCTGACATGGCACCCCAGACCATCACTGACTGTGGGTACTTGACACTGGACTTCAGGCATTTTGACATTTCCTTCTCCCCAGTCTTCCTCCAGACTCTGGCACCTTGATTTCGAATGACATGCAAAATTTGAGCGACGGTCCAGTGCTGCTTCTCTGTAGCCCAGGTCAGGCGCTGCCGCTGTTTCTGGTTCAAAAGTGGCTTGACCCTGGGAATGCGGCACCTGTAGCCCATTTCCTGCACACGCCTGTGCACGGTGGCTCTGGATGTTTCTACTCCAGACTGGGAGTTTAAAAGCCTCAGGAATCTTTTGCAGGTGTTTAGAGTTAATTAGTTGATTCAGATGATTAGGTTAATAGCTCGTTTAGAGAACCTTTTCATGATATGCTAATTTTTTTAGATATAATTTTGGGTTTTTATGAGCTGTATGCCAAAATCATCAGTATTAAAACAATAAAAGACCTGAAATATTTCAGTTGGTGTGCAATGAATCTAAAATATATGAAAGTTTAATTTTTATCATTACATTATGGAAAATAATGAACTTTTATCAAATATGCAAATTTTTTGAGAAGGACCTGTAAATGTATGCTGTGATAGACCAAGTATTCCTACAGGTAGACGTATTTCAGCTGACAGTCAGCTGATGCAAGCTTGATTAACATGACCTGCCAGAACGCTACGCTTGATAATTACTTACATTCACAAACAGCTATATTACACACTGCATGAAAGAAAAATCACAATACAGTCACTTTAAAGGGATAGTTCACCCCAAAATGACAATTCTGTTATTATTTACTCACTCTCATGTCATTACAAGCCTGTATTCTGTCATAGAATGGGTTTAGATCAGCATGAGCGTTAATAAATAATGCCAGAATTGTAATTTATTGGTGGACTATGACTTTAAATATAGACTAAGCCTTGTGTGTGTGTGATGGTAGAATTCTGACCTCATCAAAATCAGCGATGATCTCGTTGAGCAGCCGCAAACACTCCACGCCCTGATTATTCATCTCCGTCTGTGAGTAAAAATCAGCAAAGCCCGGAATGGAGGCGAACATCACTCCCACCGTGTCATATGACTGCGAGTATAGCTCCTACGGATGGAGACCACACATTAGAAACCTCCTCACTGGAATGAAGTCAACATCAGATACCTTTGGTTCAATTTGACACATGTAAATACATAGAAAAATGTGGGTCCAATGAACTTCAGAACAACAATACAGTGAATGTGGTATGTGCTTAATGTGTTGACCACTAGAGGGCAGTGTTGCTTTACAACTAACACACTTGATTACCTCACAAGTGGGAGTCAGAACAGATGCATCTGATAAGGCTGATATCTGATAAATGCCAATACAACACATACAACATATAAAAAAACAAAACATGGTTTATATATAATATATTATATAATATTATTAATTTTAGTATGCAATGCAGTATGTTAATATATTATGCACAATGTTATATTCTATTAATTATATTGTATTATAACGTAATATAATATGTAAGAATAAATATATTAAAAATATTTTTTATAAATATAATTAATCCGTTTTTTTTCTGCATGTGTACAATAACTAATAAACACACCTGAGTAAATTATAAATAATAATGCATTTGACAAGCAGGGTCATTATATTTAACTAAAAACCATAAAAAAATATTTTGTTACTTGAAATAAAATAAAAGTTAACTGAGATAAATTAAAATAATAAAAAAAAAATTATATTTATTTCAATCCAGCTAATTGCCAAGACAACATTTCTTATTTTCATTTGTACTTAAATAGCAAACTAAAAATGTATTTAAAAAAAAAAACATATGGGCATATTTACAGAAAAAAACACTAAAAAGACAAAACACACAGCAAAATTACTATAACTAAAATGAAAATGGAAAATATAGAAATTATTTCAAAATCTTAATTTAAAAGTTTAACAGGCTAAAATAATAAACTTAAACATTAATACAAATTAATAAAAACTATATAGACATTTACAAAAAACTAAAATGACAGAAACAAAAAATATATAATTAAATTATACTAAAATAATTATACTAAAATAACACTGCTGACAAGCTTTTTTATATATAATTCAAATACAAAAAATAAATTATTACGTTATTAATACGTTATTAATTATAGTATGCAATATTATATGTTAATATAATGTAATTAATATAATATAATACTTTTTTATGTAGAATTAATCATCTTATGTTTACAAAAATAAAAAAAAGTGTTGCAATGACGAACAACGTTTCTCTGCATGTGTAAAATAATTATGAAACAGAACGGTGTGAATGGTCCCTAAAGGGCCCTAAAAATTGGACTTGCACACACCTCCCATAAACACATGGTTATGTACAGACCTCACATGCACAACATAATATATCACACCATATGCATCTACCACACTTTTCAAATGAAGTGTGCAGATTTATTTGGACTAATTACGTACTTTATTTGAGGTCTAATGTGTGCAAGGCCACTGCTCTAACTTTGCTTTTTAAAGAGGTAGTATGAGGTTAAACTCTCTCCATACACCCTAAACAGTCAGCATCGCACTGATACGCCACTGCTGCCGTCACTGCATGCCCGTACTGCTCAGCGATCGTACGTGTAAAAAGTCAATGACTGTCGAAGACAAGTGAGGAAAACAGGTAATAATACACATAATAAGTGTTAGTCACCGAACCAAATTATTGCAGTGCCCTTCAAGAGTGGCAGGTTTTGCGAGCAAGACAGCGTATGTGTGCATGTGTGAGAGAGAGGATCATTTTCTCATCTTAATAATAGCAGAGTGGTGTAAATTATGGTTCACACACACTTTAGCGTCACCAGTTAAATCATGCCTCAATACTCCACCTGATTATAAATTAATGGGATAATTAAAGCAACTCAATACACTCACCCACACACACAAGCTTAATGGATGCATTTTTTATCCGTGAGTTATACAGCTCCATTATTTAGCCTCCCTATTGTCTGATTGACTGACAGCGGAACATTCCAGAAATAAACGGAGGAGTCACATCAGGAGAAGAGAGCGCACAAACACACACAGGCTGCCTTTACAAACTCAAAGGAAAGAACAAAGGAATAAGAGAAAAAAAAGAAACTAGCAAAAAAGATATATAGGCACATAAAACATGGCTGCCACAAGATAAACAATCTATGTTGCAAGCACAACTAAATTAACCAGAACCAGAAGCTTTTCCAAATGGGAGACAAATTTAATCAAACTGCCTACTAAGAATCCGTTTTTTAGACAAATTCTACGGCAACACTGCATTCATCCTTCATGGAGGAGGAAATCTCAGAATGTATTTGTACAGTGAAAAAATTTATCCAAGTTCAATGTAATTTGGACAATTAATCTACCATTCCAAAAGTTTGGGTTGTTCAAAATATTTTGAATTGTTTTTGAAAAAAGTCTATTAAGCTGCAAAAATACAGTAATATTGTGAAATGTTATTGCAGCATAAAATAATTGTTTACTATTTTAATATATTTTAAAATGTAATTTATTCCAGCATCATAACTCCAGTCTTCAGTGTCACATGATCCTAGAGAAATCATTCTAAAAAATTTCTTATAAATGTTTTTACTGTTACTTTTGATCAATTTCTGCAGCTGCAAATGCTCACAGAAAGTTGACTGTCATTCCAATGAAGCCCAACAAAGAACAAAGAGACTGGCAGTGATTCATCCTCTCCTCACATGTTCTTGCTGTCTAAGTGCTGCCATGTTTTTCCTGTCAGACTAAAGAAGTGAGACACCCAGATCCATTCTGTCTCTCTACCTCATTGTCTCTGTCTTTCTCCAGGAAGTGCCGTGCAACATGGCTGGGGAGAATGTTCCGGAGCATGTTCTCATTGTGTTCACGCAGCTCCCGCATCTCATTTATCTCTTCCTTCGCCTGTACACGCCATAGGAAGTCCAGACGAGCAGTATACTCCAGCTGAGACAGAGAATAAAGCTAGTCAGACAACAAAGCAAGAAAAGCATCACAAGATACATTAAATCAACAAAAACACAGAACAGCCAATCAGTGGTGTAGTCCTATACAGTTACTGTATCAAGCATTCATCAGTCTCACACAGGCCTTGGCAGAGAAGACCAGATGTACAGGTCAGAAAGAAGCTCAATATCTACCCATTTCTTCTGCTGGAGTCAACTGCATAAGCATAGCCATTATGTTAAGATTGTGTCTTAAAGGGATAGTTCACCCAAAAATAAAAATTAGCCCATGATTTACTCATGCTCAAGTTATCGTAGGTGTACATGACATTCTTCTTTCAGATGAATATAATCTGAGTTATATCAAAAATGTCCTTCCAGTCTTTATAATGGCAGTGAATGGCTGTTTCTGTTTGAAGTCCATAAAAGTGACCCACATAGCTCCGGGGGGTTAATAAAGACCTTCTGAAGTGAAGCGGTGTGTTTGTGTGAGAAAAATAACCATATTTAAAATGAAAATAACTAGCTTCCGACAAACGGCTGTACGCATCGTTTTACGGTGAAAGAGTAACCCCTGACCTGATGCATGACGTATTGACAAATGCGGAAGCGCAGAGGATAGAGAAAAACAAAACACCGGTCATGATTTAGAAGTCTAAAACGAGAATTTTTAAATAGAAATGCCAGAGGATTTCAATATAAGAGAAGAGGAGCTTGAGTCTGTTTCCCAGCCCTATTTGTTTTAACCGCAAGAGGCAACTTGCGATACTCCTACATCCTGCGTGCGTCATACATCACATCACGGGTTATTCTTTTGCCGTAAGTCAACTTGCATAGGCCGTTTGCCGGAAGCTAACTATTTTAGTTTTTAAAGTTTTAAATATGAATATTTTCTTACACAAACGCAACGCTTCACTTCAGAAGGACTTTATTAACCCACCGGAGCCGTGTGGAGCACTTTTATGATGGATAGATGCACTTTTATGGACTTCAAAACAGAAACAGCCATTCACTGCCATTATAAAGCTTGGAAGAGCCAGGGCATTTTTTAATATAACTCAGATTATATTTGTCTGTATGTATTCGTCTGAAAGAAGAATGTCATATAGACCTATATAGACCATATAGACTTGAGGGTGAGTAAGTCATGGTGTAATTTTCATTTTTGGATGAACTATCCCTTTAAGAACTAGTTAGTTATAATATAGTTACTTTTTGGTATCAAATTAGACCAATCTAAGTGTTTATAAAAATGACTTGTAAATGTATTACGTAAGTTAGGAACAGTCTTAAAGACAAAAAAAAAAAGTAGGTTTATTTTTGATGAACAGCAATATATTTGAAATTGAATTTTTTTGTAAAATTATAAACACCTTTATATCTATAATATATATAATAGAAAAGGACAATATAGAACGTCATATTAAATGCAAATAGAAGAGTCTCAGAGAGAGAGAGAGAGAGAGAGAGAGAGAGAGAGAGAGAGAGAAAGAGTAGGTATATCTAATAACTGTCAGCAATATAGGCAGATGAATAGCAAATACACACTCAGCAAACACAATCCAGTCACTGGAAGAAAAGGCACACAAAAATCCTAGCAACTAGAGGAGGAAAGCATCTGTGGGAAACCAATGACACGAAAGATCTTCTTAAATGTGGAAAATAACTCATAATCAGAAAAATATGTAGAAATGCTTTGAATGCAAACACTCTTATACAGGTTCATGTTTTAAAATATTCTTGAAATGTAAAAACAACAACAAAAAAAATAACAACTGTATAATATTACCTGTACAGTATTAAATCCCCGCATTTTACTATTTACAGTGCCATCCATTTGCAGCAATGACAACATTCATTGCGTTCATTAGGGCTTTAGCGTATTGTTGTAGGTGTGATTTTGGCCCATTGCTCCATGCAGATTTGCTGCAGTTTGTTGAGGTTAATCAGGTTTGTACGCCATCAAACAGTGCCACATATTCTGATTTATGTTTGATTTAGATTTAGGTTATTCACATTGTTGTTTTTGAGCCACTCCAGTAATTTAATTAAGTTAATTTGGCTTTGGGTCCATCGTTCTGCTAAAAGCATCAGGTTTTTGGCAGATTTATCATCTATCCCTCCATTTGTTTTAAGCTGATGCTGAGTCCCACAGCAAGACGCCACCACCTTCTACCAAACTACACTGTGGGCATAATTCCTTTTAGATTTGGACAATATAAAATAAGTTTCGGCTGGTTAAGTTGGCCCTATTTATACTTGGCATTCAGATCCATCTCAGGTGATTCGATCACAAGTTGTCAGCAGAGACATTTTGCGGTTTATATGTGCACAAGCGTCTCAAATGTGTCTCCTGTGACCACTTGTGTTCAGGTTTCAGTGGAGGGTCTCTGATTTCATAAACACACACATCACTCTTTATAACAGTGTTACTGCATGTTGACAAAGTGCAAAAAGTGCTGTCTAGGATGCATCAGGACAGATTAGCGTTTACACTACAAATCACATGCGCTTCTGACTATCTCTGTACAGTATGTGTTTTCAGCGATTGGATTACAATGGATCACTTGTGAATAGTTTTGGACCACTTGTGAATAGATCATATGAAATGAATCCTAATTTCAGGTGTATTTTTTAAGTGATGCTATGACTTCTTATAGTCTCCGCATTCAAAGTCTCTCGCTGCCTCCGAAACCTGAATACTTCCCATACTATAGTATGGGAAAAACAGTAGGTGAAAAGTCCCGGATGACCTACTACTTCTGCTGAGATTCTGATGTGCGCATTTGATTTCGGTCTCGTCGCACAGAGTGATATGAGGGACAGCCTGCATCTGGGTCACTTTTATTTCCTGGTTGAGCCCTGTGCCCTCTGCCCAATTCATGCAATTGCTTTACTCCATTTAACACTCAGTCTACATTCCCAGCTGTCCTTCAGCTTCACAAGATGAATCGTGATCCTTCATCTGAGACTATCAGAGCAATATAAAACATCACATTAAATTAAGTTTCAGTGCTTTGAAATAAAATGTCACAGACAGTTTAATGAGGGTTTAAGACGTTCTGTTCCAGCCTGAACTCTACCTTTACTCTTTAAAAAGGACAATACAATAGTGAATTTTTTTTTAGGTCAATCAATTTGTTTTTATGTTTTTGAAAAAAAAGGCTTGTTTTTGCTCATCAAGGCTGTGTTTATTTGATCAAAATACAGCAACAACAATAATATGGTGAATTATTAATGTATTTTAAAATAAATTAAAACAAAATGTAAATAAACATATTCGTGTGATGGCAAAGCTGAATTTTCAGCGTCATAACTCCAGTCTTCAGTGACACGATCCTTAAGAAATCTTTCTTTCCTTAAGAAATGCTGATTTGCTGCTCGAGAAACCTTGTAAGAAGTTCTCAAGGATATTTTTTTTTCTTTTCAGGATTCCTTGATGAATAGAAAGTTCAAAAGAACAGCATTTATTTGAAATGTAAAGAATTGGTAACACTTTAGTATAGGGTCAAATTAAATTCTGTCATCATTTACTCGCCCTCAAGTTTTTCCGAAACCTATTCACATTTCTTTGTTCTGCTGTACACAAAGGAAGATATTTGAAATTATTTTTGTAACCAAGCAGATCTCAGCCTCCGTTGACTACCATAGTAAAAAATTCTCAATGGGGGCCGAGATCTGCTTATTCTTTTTTAGGTGAACCATCCCTTTAACTAGTTGCATATTACTAGGCTACTTATAAAACACATGTCAATGCCTTATTCTTCATGACCATATTCTACATCCCTTAATCCTACCCAATACTTAAACTTAACAACTACCTTACTAACTATTAAAGAAATTTCAGCAAAATATCCCAAAACCACCAGGCCAGTGTTATATATTTTGTTCAGTTGAATACTTACAATATCCCAAATGTTTCCAACTATTTGTAAATCATGAGAAAATTGCTATTTTAAACAATGAACCGGGACGTCTGAGGGAGTCGCCTGTCAATTGCGTCATATCTGCGTTACCCTCGGTTTCCTGTTTTATTATGCAGAAACGTTTTACTCTCACTGCAGTGTGCAAGTGTCACAGCAGCCGCCGAGCGAACGCACAGAGTAACGTCATAACATCATTTTCAACACACTGAAATGTATCTAATTTGATAAAAAAGAGTTACCTCGTACCTCTTTTATACCTCATACTCATGACCGGAAAAAAGCAGAAATGGCGCCGGCGACTTTAGCATAATAAAAGTCCCGCTGCTCGCGATGCGTGCATTGCGTTCATCTTTTTAACAATCGCTCCAGCGGCCTTGCTCAGCTCCCACAACACTCGGTCCTGCTCTGCTTCATACTACAGTAATGTTAATAATCACATACATTAACTTTCTGTCTATCCCAATTATTTTCCACCGGCTGTGCGGTGAAGACCACATGTCCCAAGATTCTGCGTTCAAACTTGGCGTCATCAAACTACGCCTTCATTTTGAATAGGCGCCCTCTAGCGGACGGAAAAGTCACATAGTGCACCTTTAATAAGTTTATTGAGGCAAAAGTCGTAGTTAATAGTTAGTTAATTAGTAAGAATTGGACCGTAAACAAAAATGTGACCAAAGTATTTACTGATATTTTTGATCAATTTATGTGTCCTTTCTGAATAAAAGTATTCATTTCATTTAAAAAAAAAAACTTTTGAACTTTTCTTTGGAGCTTTACAGACACTTCTTACAGCCATCTACTTCTATTGCATGAAAAAGAGCAGCCCACATAATCAGTGAAAAACATCTCCTTCCACTAGGAAAAAAAGAATCACTCATTTTTCAAGCAACATGAGTAGATGCTGACGTCACCATTTTATTTCTTTCATACACTGCACTCAGTGTCGTGACCCTTTGCGGTCTCGTCTTTAACAGGAAGTGAGCCGTGCTGCATTTCTGATATCTCTGGCTGAATCTGAAATCGCCTCCTAAACAATCATTCACTATTCCCTACGTTAGTCCACTAACGAAGGAGTGAATGAAAACGAGTGTGTGAAGTCAGACGTTGAGTGTACATTGGCTGTACACTCGCTATTGCGGTGCAATGCGGGATTGAATGAGTGCACTCAATAACGTCCACTATGGTTTCGGACACCACTACAAATGGCTGTTCCCTCATATAGTGCCCTATTTAAGGGTATAGGGGATGATTTCGGATTCAGCCTCTGTTCAGCCTGACTTCCATCAGCTCTCTTCCAAACGAAGAGCTCCAGCAAGGCCCCCCTAATTAAGCAGCAACACACGCTCATCTGCATACATTAATATCTAGCGTTAATTGAAACTGTTTCACAAAAGCGTTCAGATTGAAAAAATTAATTTACTAACAGTCAGGGCATGATGTAAGTGTTTG
This sequence comes from Gobiocypris rarus, assembly GCA_023029165.1. NCBI lineage: Eukaryota > Metazoa > Chordata > Actinopteri > Cypriniformes > Gobionidae > Gobiocypris > Gobiocypris rarus. The sequence goes on along the minus strand of CM040915.1, from coordinate 8,951,063 downwards.
TGCATGTGTATGAGTGTAAAATGCATGTGTGTGCGCGCATTTATTTGTGACTAAATATGGAACGGAAGATAATTTTATGAGGAGTAATTAAGCAAGTGGGGCAGACAGGGGTGTACGACTGTCAGAATGATTATTAAAAACACATCAACAAGACTAACCTCCATTAACCCCTAAAACACATGCACTAAGATATAGAGGCAGACACACACTCAGACAGGAGACAATTAAAGCAGTGCATATCAACCAAATTAATTTTGACAAACTGTATGAAAAGGGTTTAATACAAATGAGTTTTCAAAGTTTTAGGTGTCTTGGGAGGCCTGGTTTGGATTCTCACCACTGTCTGGAGGTGTTCGGGACTTTATCTCTGTCAAAAAAGCAATTTAGACAGCTGAAGTCTGGCAACTGTTACAAAGGAGACCAGAATGAATGCATTGTTTTAACCATGATAAAGTGATGTGCTAAGCTCTTTGGTTCTCAAGGATCTCACTCAGCAGATAATATTCAGTCATATCCCCTCATGCCTTATTCCCTTGAGTAAGGTATGTACCTGTATTCACAGGTTAATCAAGGGGAACATGTGCTGAATTTACCCCAGAGGATCATTGTATTGCCCTTTCAGAGCCCATTAGACTCAGTGGACTTTTCAACAGAGCAAATAGGTGTCAAAATTGTACCTTTAGGGGTACAAAAGCTTGTCGTTGGGGCAGTACCCTTAAAGGTACACTATGTAGGATTTTTTTGCAGTCAAATATCCAAAAACCACCAGGCCAGTGTTATATATTTTGTTCTGTTAAGTTCTTACAATGTCCCAAATGTTTCTAACTATTTGTAAATTGTGAGAAAATCGCTATTTTTACCAATGAACCGGGACGTGTGAGCATAGTGTGTGAGGGAGCTGCCTGTCAATTGCGTCATATCTGCGTTACCCTCGTTTCCGAAAAGCTTTACTCTCCCTGGAGTGTGAACAAGTGTCACAGCAGCCGCGAGCGAACGCACAGAGTAACGTCATAACATCATTTTTAACACACTTAAATGTATCTAATATAATAAACAGTCCTTTGTTTTGAACAGACGCCCTCTAGCGGACGGAAAAGTTGCATAGTGTACCTTTAAAAGGATATATTTGTACCTTTTTTACCACAAAAAGGTTCATAGTAGTACCTTAAAGTACGTATTTGTAGTAATATGCACCTTTTAGGAGTAAAAAAGGTACAAAATGTCCTTTTAAGGGTACTGCCCCATGCGACAAGCTGTTGTACCCTTAAAGGTAAAATGTTGACACTTTTTTTCCCTGTGTATTTACTTTGTCCAATATGTTTCTCATAAAATCCCTTAGCAAAAAATGAAAGCCATTTGTTCTGCTTTTAATCTCAGTGATGCCTACAGTGCAAAATAACTTACTAGTATATTTGATTAGCCTACTTTATTGGACGTTATTTTGTCCTTCTTGAGAAGCAACATCATGAGATGGGAGGAAATACGCTTTTCAGTTTGCCGGCAAAACTTTTGAGTTTTCTCGCAAAAGTATCGCGTTCCCCCGAGAAACTTTGCATTTGCTCGCAAAAGCATTAAAGCTTTTTTCTTTTTAGTTTTGCGAGCATGCAACATTTTTGCATTCTCAATTTTTCCTCCCATCACCATGTCCCTTGGGGCTCTGTAATTGTTTCACATATTGTGAGTATAAATGGAACAAATCTGCCAGTACAATATGAAAAAATACACTTATATTAATGATCTCTTATGCATGTTTAAGAACAACTGCAAGTAAACAAACATACAGTGGGGTTTAAAGTCTGAGAGCAATATAGAGCAAAATATTTCAAATGTTTCTTACTCATTTTATAATACCATTTCTTTAATTAACATTTTTAAATGGTTTCAAAGTAGATTTTGAAGCCCAAATTTTCATTGTGTTCTCAGACTGCATATGAAAAGCAATCCTTCATAGACACTGACTCGCAGTGATAGAGTACTTGTTTATTCATCCGACACACACACAACAAGATGAGCATAAATAAGAAATGATCAAATCACTGTCCAAGAAACACATGCCAAGTCCCAATCCATAGGCCAAGCATTGCCAGTGGCACCACCTGCCTAAATGACACACTGTTGCCATGGACATGAGGGGAGGGGGTAAATATGGAAAGGCAGTTTATAGCCGGACACAAACACATGGCACAAGCACAAAGCGTTTCGGCCATATGCGAGACTCCATTCGCCTTAATCAGAGCGGCGTCGACACCACACACACACACCTACACAAAAAGAGCGCTCATTTCTCTTTCTCTCTCACTCATCACCACTCGGACCGACTCTTTCCCTGATCTACGGCATCAAAGACAACAATCAGCAGAGTGAACTTAAAAAGCTTCGCACACACTGTGCGTCAGAGAGAGCAGGGCTTTTATATATTGACTGTGAGACCTTATGAAGCAGCCAATAACTTGCCTCCGTTTCTTAGAAACGTGACATTATAAAATAGGAACTGAACGGCCCCTGATCTGCTGTCAGGTTAGCGTGTGTGTGTGTCTGTTACCTGTTGGCCATGGTAGAACACTGCTAAAAGGAACATCGCCATGAGAAGCAGAGACGTTTCCTTGGTTCCCAGGAAGCTTTTGCTGTAACCAGGGAAACGAGACAGAAAGTCTCATGAGCTCTACAGCATGTTTATAATGTCCAGAGTGCAGTTAGTTAAGACAAACATCTGTCATAAATGTCATAAAGAGCCTTGATGATAGAATAACAGTGTACTCCGTTTGTTAAACACTTATGATATCTGATATGAAAAAAAGATTTGTTTATTTTTAACATAAGTGAAATATAAAGTCTGCTAAGAGTTTTCAGGACTTGTTTCTGATTTAAAGTTTGAGGTTTAGCTCTTGTTCAGGGGTAATTTGTAGATTGGCAGATGGTTTTATCTAAAGCAATTTACAGTGTTCCTATCATAAGGACAATACCTCTGGAGTAACATGGAGTTAAGTGCTTGATGGCACAATGATGCACGGATAGAAAAAGGCAAAAACGTTGAGTATGAGTAGGACTTGCAACTAATTTGTTTTGCTTTTACAGTATTTATCCCTTTTTATATATTATATAATTATTCCCACTAAACTTTTTGAAGTGCCTTGAAATAACTTGTAAAAATGATAAACACTTAATAAAAAAAACTGTCCCTCCGATCTGCTTTAGTGTTGTTGACCAGTTGTTAATTATAAAATCTCATAATTAGTTTATTTCATATTATTAGGCTATTATTATTTTTAATTTAATTTAATTTAATTTAATTTAATTTAATTTAATTTAATTTAATTTAAAAACCATGGAAAATTTTGGGGTCTAAACAATTTTTAATCTTTTTTAAGAGGTTTATTATGTTCAAAACTGCATTTATTTGATCAAAAACAGTAATATTGTGAAATATCATTACAGTTTAAAATACCCATTTTCAATTTTAGCATATTTTAAAATGTAATTTATTCCTGTAGTGGCGTCTCTGAATTTTCAGAATTATTACTCCAGTCTTCAGGTTCACATGATCCTTCATAAATCATTCTAATATGTTGATTTTGTGCTTAAGAAACATTTCTTCTTTTTTATCAATATTGAAAACAGTTGTGCTGCATAATTATTACATGGAAACTGTGATGCACTTTATTCTATGATAAATAGAAAGCTTAAAAGAACAGCATTGTTTATATATATATATATAGCTTTATCTTTAATATCTTTTGTAGCATTATAAATGTCTTTACTATCACTTTTGATCAATTTAATCCAGCAGTTGATACTAAAGTAAAAATCCTTAAACTTTTGTACAGTACTATATAAATACAAGGACACCTTGTATGAAAGTAGCTGTGAACTTAAAGTTAAGTTTAACCTATAAACTTACAGTTATCAACCTAAACTTTTGACCACCAGGCCACACCACCCACATCTAGAAGGCAATTTGCGTCTATGTGACGTCAATCATACAGTAAAACTTGCAGAAATCTAATAAAACCCTCGCAGACTGCTATTTGAGAAACAGCATGACATTTATTACTCTTATAGTTTGTCTGCGTCATCTTACGAGCTTACTTGAGTCATCACAATTATGTCTATATACTGTTAAAGTGTAATGTATAATTTCACTCTTTATAACTGGTTCTTTAATGGCTCCTGAATGTGAGAGTTTGCGTACGTACCTCTGATTGAGTGTAAGTGTGTCATAGCGGATGAAGAGTGGCGTGTAGAAGGCCTCGGTCAGCACTGCGTAGATAGCGATCATGATCAGCAGGATGGCCAACTTCAGAACCGAGTTGAGTCTGAGGAACACTGCACAGGTCACCATCGCCAACACTCCAGTAAACACGAAATACTGTCAATAAACAGCCAGACAACCTCACCGTTAACACCTCATCGCTCAATGCACAGTGAATGAATTGATTTTTGAACAGTTTACACAAATGATATAATTCTATCAATCCTTTTAACAGACTGAAACTGCATGGCAAGAAGCTGTGGATCTGTTTGCGTGGGAGGCGGTGGATGAAAAGACCTCTGGGTAAAAGCAGATATCAGGGATTGAGGCAGATGCATTAAACGTCTGGTTCCTGAATGAGACGGATTTGTCGAAATCACACCAAAGCTATGGTAAAAGAGAGAGTGCAAATGTTAGAAAATAGATTGCATTTGAGAACAGATCTGCATAAAGAGCCATACGATTACATTTACATCAACTTTCTAGATAAAGGTATTATGATGAGTAACTAATAAATACAGGTTTTAAAAGTCCATAATTAGACTTTTAATTTACAGTATGAAAAAGAGATTTTTATTCTGACATTTGCTAAAGACGCATTAAACTGTCATTAAAGGTGCAGTGTGTAATATTTATGAGGATCTCTTGACAGAAATGCAATATAATATACATAACTATGTTTTCAAGGGTGTATAAAGACCTTGCGTAATGAACCGTTATGTTTTTATTACCTTAGAATGAGCCATTTCTATCTCCATACGCCTCAGGTCCCCTTACAGTGCCATTTTGCGCTGTCATGTTTCTACAGTAGCCCTAAACGGACAAACTGCTCTACAGAGCGCTAGCTACTCCCTGCTGTCCCAGATGACAACATATTTGTCCTGTGTCGGCCACCGTAGCTTCTCTATGTGCTTCGAAAGGGAGGGGTGAGCGGTTGCAATTCGCTAGATGTGGCTAAAATTTACACACTGCACCTTTAAATGATTCGTGTTTTAAAAGATCAAGATGACAGATGATGTTAGACGACGGCAAAAGTAAGCCAAATATAAAAATCTGGAAAGTTATTAAATTAAATGAAAAATATTAACTAATACGATAAATACATTAAAAATCGAATTTCAGCTGATAACCGATATGGTATTGATATATTGTGCAAGGCTCATTTTTAGTCATTTGTCTAAATTTATACCCCAAAGTAGTTCTATAATTCTTAAGTTTAAATTGGTTCAGTTGAGAAATTGATTGGTGGGACTCTAGAATTTTATATACAACTTTATATATCCATGATGAAGTGTGCAAGAGTATAATGATCACATTGACAATAAAATGAATAAAATGTTTGCTCACTATGTTGATCATGGCAGCCAGGAAGTTGATGAGGATGGAGAGGAAGATGACGACGTTCCGTGCAGCGTACGTTTCGTTCACCCAGCAACACGCTTTCCGCAAAACCAGCGGCAAACACTTGTAGTCCTCCGCAGTTGTCACAACAACAAGGCAACAGTGCAGCAAGATGAGAACGGAGAACTGTATCACCATAGTGACCATCCTACAAACATGAGCGATCACATATTATATGATACATTTGTGGGTGTAATCAAATACTCGAGACCAAATTTCAGTGAAAAACCCACATCGAATACTACTGGAAATATGAACCCATGACTTGTGTATATATGAACCCAAATAGATCATGTGTCACCCTCAATGTCTGTGGTGGTTATGGCCATCAGTGTATGTATGTTCATGTGTACGGTATGTTTTACCTTGCAGAGGGAAGTAAGCTCTGTATTCCAGTGATGAAGAAGAGAACAATGAAGGCACACACTAGATTAGACTTAAACACCTCATCTCTCATCTGGGAATACTGTAGAGGAAATACACATACAAAACACACAGTGAAAAGTACGGACAAAAATTCCTCTTCACATGGCGACCACACTGACCATAAAAGCAATGCTAACCACGTAGGAGAGAGCAGGGTAGGCGCTCATACACACACATACACACAACTCCTGTGCTTTCCAGGTTAGTGAGAGGACGTGTGATGTCAGAGCTGGAGGCGGGGCAAACCAAAAAACTCAAGCACAAAGTGGCACAGGGTCAAAGGCCAAGCAAGGGGTCAACTCAAAAGAGCAGAAATGAGGCGAGGGACAAATAAACAGAATAAAAAGCGTTTTTTTTTTTTTAACTAATATGACAACATGCATGGTGCTGTACATCATGAGTAATCTGAAATCCCGGGTGTGGGCAAATCCCAGTTGCTCAGGATGAATTAACGTTCATCAGGTTTACCAGTGATGGCGATTAAACAAATCAATTTGCAGACCAATCCAATCGGTTGAATTCAAAGGGTCATTATCCTAAGTGGTGATTTAAATTCAGACTATTTTTCTTTTTCAGAACCCGCTGACCGGATCAGGAAACATTTTCCACTCTGTTGGAAAATTCATCTAAAACTGGTGGCAAATAGACCTTATTCAGAGTAGCGCCATGACAGGTATGAAAGCTAGGCTGTGTAGGATAAACGGCATCTGCTGTAAAAGCGATTGTCTGGGTTTTTTTTGTCTACTGAAATTTCTCTGAAAGTTATTTTTGCAGTGTTTCTTCAGCAGAACTAAAAACATTGAAGAGATGTATGTCTATCCCTCACAGCTTCGCTTTCATTCCTGTTAAATCAAAGATGGCGCTGCTGTGAAAAGGTCTATGGTTTTATATAGTTCCAATTCAGCTGCACTACACAGTAAAAAAAATATTTTCTTAGAAATGTTGTCTTGTTTTACTGTACAAATATGGAAATATCCTTAAATTGTTAGAAGTTATAATTCCTTAGGAAGCAAAATAACACAACTAAGATAACAAGTGTTGTTTTCTAATGTATCAACTTTAAGTGACTTTACAGTTAAAACAATATCTCCGTCCATGGGGTACGGGAAATAAAATGTAAATTAAGTTTATATTTCTTACTTAGTCAATTAATTTTGATAAATTTTTCTTAAAATAATACATAAAAAATAATTTTCCTTCTAAAGTAATTTTCAAGTCAGCATGAAACGGAAGCTGCTGTAGTCTTTTCTATTGTGATGTACACTATATTGCCAGATTTTTTTGGGACATCCGCCTTTACATGCACACTACCTTTAATGACATCCCATTCTTAATCCGAAGGGTTTAATATGGAGTTGGCACACCCTTTGCAGCTACAACAGCTTCTTCTGGGAAGGCTTTCCACAGGGATTAGGAGTGTGTTTATGGGAATTTTGACCAGTCTTCTAGAAACTCATTTCTGAGGTCAGGCACTGATGTTGGATGAGAGGGCCTGGCTCGCAGTCTCCGCTCTAATTCATCCCAAAGGTGTTTTATTGGGTTGAGTTCAGGACTCTGTGCAGGCCATTCAAGCTCCTCCACACCAAACTCACTCATCCCTGTCTTTATGGACCTTTATGGACACCATAACCCCCCTCCACCAAACTTTACACTTGGCACAATGCAGTCAGGCAAGTACCGTTCTGCTGGCAACAGTCAAACCCAGACTCGTCCATCGGATTGCCAGACAGAGAAGCGTGATTCGCCACTCCAGAGAACACGTCTCCACTGCTCTAGAGTCCAGTGGCGGTGTGCTTTACACCACTGGATCCGACACTTGGTATTGCACTTGGGGATATAAGGCTTGGATGCAGCTGCTCGGCCATGGAAACCCATTCCATGAAGCTCTCTATGCACTGTTCTTTAGCTAATCTGAAGGCCACACAAGTTTGGAGGTCTGTAGCTATTGACTCTGCAGAAAGTTGGTGACTTCTGCGCACTGTGCACCTCAGCATGCACTGATCCTGCTCTGTGATTTTTTTAAAGTGGCTGCTGTTCCCAATTACTTCCACTTTGTTATAATACCACTAACAATTGACAATGGTATATTTAGTAGAGAGGAAATTTCACGAATGGAAGTGATTGGAATTCAAATGATTTGGAGGGGTGTCCCAATAGGTTTGGCAATATAGTGTATATCCAAATGAAACAGGTTCTCGAAGGAGAAATAAATGTAGGACGGGACTGGATTTTGTCCATCTGGAATTGATTAGCTCGTTGGATCCTTGTGGTTTGCTATTGCTGTGATCTCATGTGAGTAACAGGTTATTGTCCCGCCCTTGCACCAATAAACATGCCATCAAAGAAAAGAACAGATGTAGAGGGAGGGAAATTATTTTGATTGACGATTATGAGGGCAGATTATTTTTATTTTTTAATACATTAAAATGTGCATGTATAAATTATTTATAATAAACAGCAATATTTCATAAAAAACAGGAATTATCAATTTTGATTTCAGTAACCATTTAGATATTTGTAAAGGAAAGCAAGACAATTTTTTGCAGTGTACCATTTTGGTTGACCATCTTTGACAAACAAGAAAGCAGCTACCATGCTCGATATAACAGCTGGACGACCTTAACTTGTTTTTTCAGATGGGGTAATTGAGAACATTTTAAACCGCTGTGTGTTCTAGAAAGTATTGACTGGTATTGCTGGCACATAACGTCCTTTAGTTTACTCATGACACTCTCTCGCCTCCTTCTCTTGCACCTCCACAACAAAACTAAAGCAAAAAAGAGGAAGCGAGAGAGCAGAGAGGGAGGACAGGATGGCTGGAAGATGGGAGCAGACTACCTTGTGCTCCAGCAGTGCTTCTCTAAAGGTGAGAGAGAAGGGGGAGATATGTTCTTGGCGGAGCTTGTCCCCGCTGCGCAGGGCGATGGCGCTCTGCATGCGAGCGTTAATTTCCTGTGAGCCGGCGCGCACATGCAGGGCTTGAGCCAGGTGGTTGGGGAGCAGGTTAATGGAGTGACGTGTGAGCGCAGCCAGAGTCTACAGAGGAAAAGCACATGCAGCGCCCATGAGTCTAAGAGAGGGTGTGTTTGTGTATGTGTGTGTTGTGTGTATCTGTTCATCCAAGAGCTCTGCACAACATGAAATGTATGAAAATCAAATAAATATTAGAAAATGACTGCACAAACACATGCACATTTACTTAGCTAAATGAGGACATACTACAGACTTTTAAATAAGGCTTATATGCAAGTATATATCAGCTCAAACTTAAAAGAAAACTTTTTGCATTATTACATTTATTAAAGAACTACCCAAATTTCCTAAATGGAGGTTTTGCCAGATTTAGTTTGCTTCTCATGGCAATTTTGTCAAAAAATGACTAATTTTGTCCCCAAACGACAGCTATGTATGTACAGACACACAAACATAACACTTGCACATAACATGATTCTTTTTTGTACAACGAATGCTCTGGACTGTAAGTAATAGGCTTTTCTAACTGCCTACAGCTCAGCCCATCTTTTAGAGTGGATCTAAAAAAATCAACACACTATTGCAATGTCTAATATTTCCATTGCCTTAATGCTGGAAAGCCAGACCTTTTATATCAGATATTTCAAGTACCAGAATATGAGGCTGTTCCGGTTAGTTCTCCAGCCAAAACCAGATGGGCTGTTGATTTTACATGGTTTCTATCGGGTCCAACCTGGTCTAGATGGTTGATTTATGGTGGAAGGAACAATTTATCATTTGTTATATGACCAATTTTTGTTATACGTGAATATTATCACGCATGTTAAGGCTTTATATCATGCAATGGTACAAAATGTCAGCCAGTCAGTAAAGATTGTACTTCATTCCACATCCACAGCACATATACAAAATCTATAGTCAATTTTGAAAACTGTGTCACATATAGATGCTTCGAGTGTAGACCACTTGGTTGCTTGTAATGGGAAAAATTTAGCTTAGTTAATAAAATAAAATAAATATAAAAATTACAAAATAAAGAAAGATTTATTTTTACTGTATTTAAATAATAATAATAATTTACTGTAGCAAAAATAACTATATCATGATATAAACTTTCTCATTCCATGATAAAGGATTTTGGTCGTACAGCCCACCTTCTAGTACGCATTACGAATGATACAGGCAGATTTCAACAACAAATAGCTGAGGTTCATATGAGGAAAGGGGTTAAACAAAGATATCACTAGCATTAAACACACCATACAAACATCATGACATAAATGAGAAATGGCATGAACGAGACCTGGCTAAGTTCAGGCCATTCAACTAAACCTGATGACTGTACATGAATAGGGAGGCAACCTTAAAGACTTGCAAAATGTTACATCAGACTGGCAACGCCATGGATCTGTTTCAAACCCTACACTGCAAAAAAAAATATTTCTTATTCAGTATTTCTGTCTTATTTTCCAGTACATTTATCCAAACGTTATTAAATAAAGATACATTTTTCTTGAGATGCTAAATGACCTAAGATATTAAGTCTTAAAAGATACCTAACTCATCTACCAATGAGGTAAGACAATTAGTTTTCCCTTTGAATTAAGTTTAATTTAAGATTTTTTGTTTGTTTTAAGCATAAACTTTTTCAGATAAAAAGACATTGGGTCGTATTTTAACAATCTAAGCGCATGGTCTAAGAGACAGCGTAGGTGCACTTAGGGCATGTCGGAATCCACTTTTGCTAGTTTAACGACGGGAAAAATGGTCGGCACACCCGGTGCGTGGTCTAAAACGGTTGTACCAATTCTCCTAATGAGTCATAGGTGTGTTTTGGCCGTAACGTGCAATAAACCATTCACAGTCTCATCTCCCATTCACTTTAAAAGCCAGTTGCACCATGGCGGATTCGCTATTTACACTGTGGAATTTGCAGAGAGGAATCCCTGTGTGTGCAATACTAATAGCAGAGAGAGTTAGGCGTTGTGCACACAGCCATATTTCTAACGCGCCCTTTAAATAACACAAAAAATACTGCACCATTGACTTTATACCAGGTTTTTGTTGGTCAATGGCGCAGTTGTTTTCGCCTGGCACGCATTGCGCCAGCTGTATGACCGGGCCCTTAATATCTTAAGTAAATGTGTCTTGATTTAAGAATGTTTAGATATTTGCATTGGAAAACAAGACTGGATTGCAACAATACCACGTAAGAAAATATTTTTTGGCAAAGTAATGATTTTCACTGTTTACATTAGACATCTTAAGTGGCTGGAAATGCTTTACACTGGCAGCAAGACCCATACAAACAAACTCACACAGCCATACAAACAGGGCTCAACACGTAAAGCGAGACTTGACTAATGCAAGTGTCTAACTAGCCAGTTCAGCCAATTAGTCTGTTACCTTTGTGTGAATGTGACAGACTTCTAAACAGAAGAGGGCAAAATGTTAGAAACACAGATTATACTATTAGCATGTGGCTAAGCTAATTACTTAAATAAGCACAAAAAACACAGCTCATGCAAATATTGTGAAATTATATATTTTTTTACAGTAGAACCAAATAAAATGTATTTTTTATCATCTACATGTGTCTTGAATGATAGCTCTTCCTAATTCATAAAAGCCAAATAAAAAAGATGCTTAGTTCAAACCAAACAGAATCAACCAAACTGTGTCAAGATGGCTGTTCAGAAGGATCATCCTGTCAAAGGCGATTTCATGGAAGAATGAGAGAAGACCTCCGTGTGTGTGGGTCACTAAACATTTCTTTGCAGCAAACCCAGTAACAGCCATATATATCACACATATGTGGACTGGAAGTAAAATGAAAGCTTTTTTCTTTCCATCACAGTGTAGGGATGTGTTGTATTATATTAGAGTGTATTTCTCAGCGGAAATGTCAGCACAGGGGTAGAGGTCAAATGGAAGGCTGACTAGCAGAGGATTTCGCATAAACAGGATCTGACACAGACATTTGATTTTGTTTTGACTGTTGAAAGTATCTTTAAATTGGACCATCATCTGTGCCGTGAGCTGGAGCTGTGGTCACTGTGAGCCGTGAGTCATCTAGAGAAACACTCTCATGCATACACACTGGAATATTTGCGCGCAAACATATATAGACAAGGTGCTGTTCCTCCCAAATATTTATAATATGCATATACAGTGGCCTCAAAGGTTATTGTGGCACTTAATGAAGTGGTTCATCAACAAATGAAAATTCTTTTTTGTGGTCTTCACCTCCCATAAGATTTTCAGTCATATGGGTTTTGATTGGCACATGTGTGAGTAAATAATGACAGCATTTTTAGGTGAACTATCCCTTCAAGCCACACTATAAAATGTATGAATATTATTGCAATAAATGAAAAAAGTAAGACAGCATACTAAAACATGATTTTCAAGCAAAACATTTCACAAAAATGTGCTTGTAATGTTTCAAAGGTTTTATAAAACTATAGATATAATAAAAACGAATTGTTTTGTTTCTAACAACCAAAAACTGTTAAATTAGGGATGCACCAAACTTCCAATAAACGGATGAAAATGACAGTTTTGTTTTTCTTTTTTATTCAGAATCATTAAAAATATTTAATTTAATTAAAATGTCTAATAAAAAATCACATTTTAATACAAGTATACAAAAAAAGCTTTAAGAAAGCCTTTTCAGGTTTCAGTTTTCGGTTCAAGTACATCCAAAATGATCAATTTCAGCCCAGAATTTTCATTTTGGTCCATCCCTTGTTAAAAAAGAATTACCACACCTGGGATTAATCTGCTAGTACACCTGTGTGAACTTGATTGGCACTGACAACATACAGCCACTAAAAACAACAATAAAAAATAAAAAATCACAAAGGTTCATACATTTTTAAGCCTGGCTTAAGTGGCCACTGTATATGGACTTCTCATTCATCAGATGGTAGTTCTGTTGGAACAGTGTTTAATGTTTTCTCATGTGTGTAATCAAAATTGTATTAACTGATGTGGGCAAATCTATTAATATACTGTTAGCATTGGGATTTTGATAGAATAAAAGTTTTTTTTTTTTTAAAGCAGCAAGGGTGTGTGTGTGTGTGTGCGTGTGTGTGTGTGTGTGTGTGTGTGTGTGTGTGTGTGTGTGTGTGTGTGTGTGTGTGTGCATGACTGCTGTGTTGAGTCTGATCAAAGACATTTAGCAAGTGTTCTTCTAACAAGTAAAATCAAAGGAAATTGACAATATTTCATGGCCTTGAAGACCCTGAAGGGACTTTTGACTTAGTTTTGAGTTATTCTTTACTCTACTGTTATTCTCTCTAGCAGCTATAGAGTTCTGTGTTGGGCATTACATTGATGCTCAACATGACCTTCACAGAGAACATGAGGAACTTAAAATAAAAAAAATAAATAAAAAAATTCCTACTAACTTTTGAAAGTATATTAGTAAAAACTAGGGATGTCGATTTAATACATAAATTATGTACAATTATGATCAATCATGCCACTGACATATCAAACCATAATTATCCAGTGAGAAAAGGGTGATTCACGTTCATCACCCTCATACTAATTCCTTCTCCAAAAACTAGCAAAAATTAAACTGGGTAAACCCAGCCTGATCTTCCAGCGATTTGATTTCGCCCTGCAGCTCAGGCTGGAAACCTGTACATTCAGTTATCCTGCTTTTGTTACAGATTTGCGGGAACCAATCACAGACCTGCTTATCTACCTGGCACACTATTGGCGGGTTTAACACAATGACGGATAGAGAAGCGATGGATCGATGCCCATTGATCACGCCCCTTGTGCTCTGATTGGTTGAAGGAAGGACTATCCAATTCCGTACAGAGTCATTTGAATTATGCTCGTTGACCACGCCTCTTGTGCAGTAGAAAATACAAAGCAGACTCCCCAGACCAATGTTCAATGTTAAAAGATTGAACTTGGTCTGGTGATAGGCAGACAAAGCAAAAATTGCTACTGCACTAACAATCCAGATGCACGCAAAATACTTTTGAATCTTACTATTATATAAGATTTACAACACCGCTTTCTTTTGAATACGAGGTGTTTACATCAAGGTTTTTCATTCTGGTTGAGCTATTAATCAGGTTATGAACTGAATGAAACTGACAAAATCTGGACATAACAGAAGAGACAGAAGAGCTTCTGGGTGGAGATATCAGAGAATCAATTTGAGATGATCTCTATAATCCCAAAGGTGGAGAAATAAAGCTTTTTAAGAGCTCTGATGCTTTTCATATCTTGTAATTCCTCATGGGGTGGAGCTTACATTTTTTATTAGTGTAGTCAGATGGCAAGAAGTCATAGGCCAAGGATACTAAAAGAAGAGAGGTGAGCTTCCTTTCTTCCTCTGTGAAGAGTTTGGCTTTACCATCATAGAGGAGCTCCAATAAACAAAGGGCTAGTAAGACCTGCAATCACATTTTTACACATATTTCTGTAATATACAGCTTTACATCTGGAGAGCACAAAAACTGACTTCCTGATCTCTAGTTCTCTGATCTGTAAACATGTAGGTCTATGTTTTGATCTGGATTTATTTATTGATTTTAGACAAAGAGTTTTTTGGCTGGGCTGATCAATAGTAAATGCTTTCTCCATTCTCTGTTCCCATTAAACTCTAGAAAAAATACTCTCAGGTTACAGTGTTTATATGCATGTATGTTTTTGATTCTCCATTAAGTTTTGGATTGCACATAAAAAAACAAGGGCTGAGACACTAAATCCATTAATGGAACCACCCTTCGGCAGAACACGCACACCCAAAACACCCACTAAAATACACATTCACTCACTTACTCACTCACATACACACTGTGGCTGCAATGCGTCACTGAGGACAAAGCCTAAACAGAGAGCCAGAGAAGAGAGAGGGAGAGGATGTGAGATAAAGGAGAAGAAAAGAACAGCAGATGAAAGAGAAGAGCGAGAGGGAGGGATAAACGGAGCGTGAAGGAGAAAAGGAATCCTGCTACTGCCTTACAGACATTCCTGTTGTCATGGATACCAGCCCTATAATCTTACATATACACATGAACATATCAGCATACTTCTGTTTGAACAGATCGTGAATAGCTCAGACACACACACACACACACACACACACACACACACACACACACACACACACACACACACACACACACACACACACACGTCTAATCAACGTGAAAGCTTGTGCTCTCAGCTGATGTGTAATTGGCTGGTCGCCCTGCCAGTCAAACAGTGAAAACTCTTTGATGTGTTAAGATGACTGCATGACAAAGGCAACAAAAGCACCGCATTAATCAAAGACAACATTCCCTTATGTTAACCACGTCACCATAGCAACAGCCTGGCAACTCTGCCCACACCAAGACAGAGTTCTGCATCATAATCAGCTGCACATGCCACGAAAACCTTCTAGAACATTGTTATGAGCCATTAAGCAATGAGAACCCTCCAGAATACAGAGCCCATCCTAGAGCCTTGAAAACTCACTAGAACGCTATTCCTGACCTACAGCCTTGAGAAAACGTTGGAACACTGTTTCCACCTTCAACCCTGAGAATCCACTAGAACACAGTCCCTGTCTTAAATCCTTGAGAACCTATGAGAACACTGTTCCAACCTTCAACTTTGAGAACCCTTCAGAACACTGTCCCTGTCTTACAACCTTGAGAATCTACTAGAACACTTTTCCCACCTTCAAAACACTTTCCCCATCTTACAAACTTGAGACACTTTCAGAACACTGTCCCTACCTTTAGAACACTGTTCATGTCTTACAACTTTGAGAACACACTAGAACACTGTTCCAACCTTCATCCTTGAGAACCCCTCACAACACTGTCTCCACCTCTAGAACACTGTGCGTGTCTTACAACCTGAGAACCTGCTTTAACACTGTTCCCACCTTCAAAACACTTTCTCCATATTACAACCTTGAGATCCCACTAGAGCACTGTTCCAGCCTTCAACTTTGAGAACCCTTCAGAACACTGTACCTGCCATACAAACTTGAGAACCCACTACAACTTTTCTCCCACCTTCAACCTTGAGAACCCTTTAGAGCACTGTCTCCACCTTCAGAACACTGTTCCCACTTTCAACCTTGAGAACCCTTCAGAAAACTGTCCCTGTCTTACAACCTTGGGAACCCACTAGAACACTGTTCCAACCTTCAACCTTGAGAACCCTTCAGAACACTGTCCCTGTCTTACAACCTTGGGAACCCACTAGAACACTGTTCCAACCTTCAACCTTGAGAACCCTTCAGAACACTGTCCCTGTCTTACAACCTTGGGAACCCACTAGAACACTGTTCCAACCTTCAACCTTGAGAACCCTTCAGAAAACTGTCCCTGTCTTACAACCTTGGGAACCCACTAGAACACTGTTCCAACCTTCAACCTTGAGAACCCTTCAGAACACTGTCCCTGTCTTACCAACCTTGAGAACCTACAAGAACACTTTTCCCACCTTCAACCTTGAGAACACTTCAGGGTTGTATTGACCGGATCTAATACTTTAGTGTGACATTTTCTACTGGTCTACTGTTTGTAGAACAACTAAAATCTTAAATCAGAAACTTCATGTAAAGAAGAACAGTAAGACGCCGTTCATACTGAACATGTTTTTGCATTTAAAAACACAAGACACAGGGCAGTGAAAAAACTTAAAACATGTTTTTTAAAACTTATTTTAACTTAAAGCTGCACTGTGTAAGTTTTTTAGTTTATTCTTAGCTAAAAACACTTAGTTCTTTCAAAAATATATGTGCTCATTAATGTATATTTACTTCTTTCAAGTAATAAAGTATTCTCGTAAGTATATAATATGCCATTGAAAATACATACGGGTGAGGGGTTCGAATGCGCGTCGCCATGTTGCCCCTCCATCTTGAAAGTACATTAGCTAAAGAGGGACATACCCGTAAATTCAAGCTTTGCCTTTATGCTTTAACACTGATGGCACTGTGTCGAATGTGAAGAGGGGATTGCTTGAGACTGATATAGCCTACAATGTAAACTTTGCCTTATGCTAGTGATGTCGTACAATATACAGAAAAACGATAGCACCGATAAAAGTTACTTTACTAAGATTAGCTTGCATTCGTCTGGGAACCTGATCGCTGATGTTAGCAATGAAATGGTAAAAAATAACGAAAAGGTAAAACTATTATTCATTTTACATAGATGTCATAACTTACATGTTAACTGACAAATTAAATAACTGCAAATTATAATAGTTTTCTAAAGTAACCTCATCACTTGATCGAACTGGAAGCCATATTAATCTTGGACTAAATCAGCCACTGTAGGAGTTAAAACGAAATTGGAATTGAGAGGAACAGAAACTAATATTCACTGGATGGTCATATACCTTTTCACCGCTAGATGGGGGAAAATATCACACAGTGTAGCTTTAAGTAACCTTTTTAATTGCTGCAAGAGATGCGAGACACAAGTAAAGTGATCAAAGATGTCAGTCTAGTTTGTTTACATAGAAAATCTATGGAAAATCAGCACAATGGAATGCAAAAATACATTCTTTGTGTATGGCCCCTTATGCCCTTACAGACCAGATCACTTTATAAGCTACAAAGCATCCACACAACCATCCAAACCAAACCAAACAAAAAAACATGCAAGAGGAACAAGAAAGAAACAAGAGAAATGTGGAAATAAATCAGAAGCTGACACTAAACTCAAAGACAGGTGCAGTGAACAGATACAGAGCCTCTATTTAAGCACCATTTGCCAGCTGTGATTGAGGTTCAGAATCACTGAGGTTGCAGAAATATATGTTTTCTTAACTATACCAGTCGATGTGTGGTTGTTTGCTTGTTTGTGTATTGCACTCACATTCTGTTTGCCCACTATGTTATGGAAGGGAAGTTCAGGGCTCCATGTTCCCTCCGTAAAGGAAGTGTTAGAGGTTCTGTGATCTGATTGGTTGGTGGAATCTCTCATGATGTCCTCAGGCAGCGTGAGCAAGCTCTCCTCTGGCTGCTTGATCAGGAAGGTCTCGATGTTATGTCTGCGCAGGAAGTCGTTACGGTCCTTACCGTGACCCTCCTCCACCTCGTAATCACCGTTCAGACAGTCTAGAGCCGCTTTAGAGATGTGGATCCTCCTGAAGGGGTCGAAATTAACTACAGATTCATCTCACACATCCAAAGCACGACACCTTTTTCAAAATGAGAATAAACAAAAACTCAATTAATTTCCTCCCACAGCATTACACAAGAGGGGGAGGGGTCCATAAAATCTCTCTTTTCCATCATGGTCGAACGTGTTTGAGGGCAAATGGATAATCCTACTGTACTTCCCTTATATTTAATCATCAAAGAGAGGTTTAGTGTGCACATGTGTGTGTGTATCTTACCCAGGTATTCCCCCCGACTCCAGTTTGTTGGCTATGTCGACATCCCAAGACCAGACATCAAACTGCCATTTCCGCAAACCGAGAACTCCACACAAAACCGAGCCAGAGTGGATGCCAATTCGCATGTCAATGTCATGCTTTGTACGTGAGCGCACATACCTAAACATGCAAATAGAAAAGTTTAGGATGGATAGGTTCTGTAGGCAGTTCTGTATTGGTGACGCCACACATTTGTTGAGCTAGAGAACTCACTGGGACAAGAACACTGAGTTTAAAGGTAAGTTAAAATACACATCATACTATTACTCCTGAATGGGGTAACAGGCAGAAGTAAGTGGCTGTTTATAAAAAGCGGAATCGAGGTCACACTGTCACTGCTTTGTGTGTGTTGAGTGGTAGTGGGAGTGCTGTGATATCTGACTGTTAGTGCAGCACACACATACACACCTGCTGAACAAGGGCCTCTCATCTGCTATCTAGCCTCTATTATAGGTCAACAGGACTGGTCTAGTGGCCTCTTTCTCTCTGTCATTCACTCACTCACTTTTCCTTGCTACAGACACCATAGACTTCCAATGTTTTAAAGACCCCCTGTGTTCAATCAAGTTTTGAACGTTGCTTATATGTCTATGGGGCTTTAAAACAAACCATGTGCAAATTCATAAGACACCATTGCTGAGTATTTTCTCCTTGAAACTGAATTTTAGAAGGCAGCTGCTGTCTGACTCTGAGATGGTAAACGGACACATGGATTGTTCACTGACAATCTTTTGCTCCAGTGGGCTGATTACCACAGTGATTATAGAGTCAGTGATTCAAATAATTCAGACAAGCTTTGTGAACAGGTTCAACTGATTCATTGACAAGATCAGTGTTGCAAGAAGGGTGGGGCTGAGAGCCGTGAGAATGGAGCGATTGTTAATGAGAAAATCAGAAAGGAATTTCTTCAAAAACCTTTTGTGTTTTTAAGAAGTAAAGTTGGACAGGTTTGGAACAACATGATGGTTGGTACATAATGTCAGAATTTAGTTTTGTGTGAATTGTCTTTCTGGTACTCTAACATGTGTCTCCTGAGTACTGGACTTGATATATATTCTCTTTTTATGTCAACACTTGTCTCATTTGTGTCTATTTAGGCAATAAAATATCTCAGCAATCTCGGCAATAACCTGAGCAATAAAACCAATCCTGCAATGCTGAATCATTCATTTTGTGTTGCTTTGCAGTTTAAACATGAAATGTTTTACCGTTACCTGATGGTTTTGATCATGCTGAGGCCCATCTCAACACAGCAGTGGGCATGATCCGGTCGAGGCTCGGGAAGGCCAGAAACACAATAATAACAATCCCCCAGTATCTTGATCCTCAGACAATGATGCTCCTGAGGGGAAAAGGAGAAGACATTTTTACATTTAATGAAGTCAAACTGTTGACAGAATTTTTAATGAAATATGACTGAATCAATCGGACTAGACTACATTAGGTTATCCCAATAAAAGTCATTTTTAAGGGTCAGGTCAGGCAGAAATAGCTGCTTTAACAATTGCACAGTTTCTCTTATATTGCGTGCATATGAGAGGGATATATGAGGGTTCAGGCAATTATAACCGCAATCACCCTGTAATTTCCACTGCAGTCTCTATCTGAGTTAGTTATCTCTCATCCTACCAGGTTTTTGTGTAGAACTCAGAGAGGGTGGTAATTATAAGACCGTCATTCATTCATTCGGCCTCTCTGAGATCCATTACTCATGCCTACTGCCGTATTCACATCTTTTCATAGCTCAGTAAACAGCTGTATGGAAACAAAGAGTTGTCACTCCGTAACCGTCATTTGTCAATCGCTAAAAACAAGTGAATGCCTTTTACATAATCAATACCAAACCATGGGCCAATTTAATGAATATAAACATAGAGACTAGCATTAAACGCTAGTGTAACAACACGCTTCATACTCATCAACATAACAGCATGATACTAAAAAAGAGCCGACTAAATTAAACTTCCTACAATATTAGAGTAGAAAAACCTGCTCTTAGTTGCATTGATCCTCTCGGAAAAAGTACTGTGGCAGTACAGTGAAGGTATCAGAAGGTAATACCATGGTATTTTTATATATGCCGTGTACACAACTATTCAAAAGTTTGGGGTCAGTAAAATATTTTAATGGTTTTGAAAGAAGTCTCACCAGGGTTGCATTTATTTGATCAAAAATAAAGTAAAAATGGTAATATTGTGAAATATTACCATTTAAAATAACTGTTTTCTATTTAATACATTTCTGTGATGTCAAAGCTGAATTTCAGCAGCCATTACGCCAGTCTTCAGTGTCACATGATCCTTCAGAAATCATTCTGATTTGGTGTTCAAGAAACATTTCTTCTTTTTATTAATGTTGAAAACAGTTCTGATTATTTGATGAATAGAAGGCTCAAAAGAAAAGCCTTTATTTAAAATAAAAATAAATGATTTTACTGTCACCTTTGACCAATTCAATATATCATTGCTGAATTTATTAATTTATTTAAAAAAAAGTACTGATCCCAAACTTTTGAACGGTACTGTGCCATAGTACTACCATAGTCATTTTAGTAGGTTCCTGTGCAAGCACTGTCATGAATTTGTTTCCTATGAAACAGACATAATTATAATATGACATGGCACTTGTGGTAAACAGAATATCATAATATTACCAGGGTATATGTCCAAAAAACATGATATTTCAATGGTACATGTCTAAAAAAATATGCCAACTTTTGTTAAGGGATTACAAAAATATTCTGTGTTACTACATACACTATATTGCCAAAAGTGTTAGGACACCCCTCCAAATCATTGAATTCAGGTGTTATCATCACTTTCATGGCCACAGGTGTATCAAGCCCCTAGGCATGCAGACTAATTCTACAAACAAAGTAGAAGTAATTGGGAAGAACAACAAATCAGCCACGAAGTGATAGGCCACGAAAAATCACAGAGTGGGGTCAGCGCATGCTGAGGTGCACAGTGCATAGAAGTCGCCAACTTTCTGCAGACTCAATAGCTACAGACCTCCAAACTTGTGTGGCCTTCAGATTAGCTAAAGAACAGTGCATAGAGAGCTTCATGAAATGGGTTTCCATGGCCGAGCAGCTGCATCCAAGCCTTATATCCCCAAGTGCAATACCAAGTGTCGGATCCAGTGGTGTAAAGCACGCCGCCACTGGACTCTAGAGCAGTGGAGACGTGTTCTCTGGAGTAGCAAATCACGCTTCTCTGTTTGGCAATCTGATGGATGAGTTTGGGTTTGACTGTTGCCAGGAGAATGGTACTTGCCTGACTGCATTGTGCCAAGTGTAAAGTTTGGTGGAGGGGGATTATGGCATGGGTAGTTTTTCAGGGGTTGGGCTTGGTCCCGTAGTTCCAATGAAAGAAACTCTTAATGCTTCAGCAGACCAAGACATTTTGGACAATTTCATGCTCCCAACTTTGTGGGAAAAGTTTGAGGATGGCCCCTTCCTGTTCCAACATGACTGCGCACCAGTGCAGAAAGCAAGGTCCGTAAAGATGAGCGAGTTTGGTGTGGAGGAATTTGACTGGCCTGCACAAAGTCCTGACCTCAACCCGATAGAAAACCTTTGGGAAGAGTTTGAGCGGAGACTGCGAGCCAGGCCTGCTCGTCTAACATCAGTGCCTGACCTCACAAATAGGCTTCTAGAAGGATGGTCAAAAATTCCCATAAACACACCCCTAAACCCTGTGGAAAGCCTTCCCAGAAGAATTTAAGCTGTTATTGCTGCAAAGGGTGTGCCAGCTCCATATTAAACCTGACAGATTAAGAATGGGATGTCATTAAAGTTCAACTGCATGTAAAGGCAGGTGTCCCAAAACTTTTGGCAATATAGTGTATATCACATGATTAGACTATACTGTAGTAATGAGAGGGTTAATGCACATTTCATCAGGCAGCATGAGGGCGTAGGAGAAAAAGAGAGCCAGGGAGACACTGTAAGACAGAATCTTCAAAGTGTTTTCAGGATGTGGCACGGCGCAAGTTAATCAAAAACATTACACTTTACATTTTGGATGCGGCAGACAGCACAACCGCCCAGTTAACCAGTACAGCACCAACCGCGCACATGTGACATTTCTGAGTAAACATTGCCATCGGGAGAGAAAACGAATACTGCTCATCACTGCTGCAGAATTTAATACAACATCAGGCCTGCTCACATGAGTGTGACTGCAAATTCACACAAACGCACAAGGACACAAGGATATTTAAATATGACATACTGATACAACCATCTGCAAGCACACATATGCCACATTTGAATATCTGCATTATGCATCAGAAAGCCACTTTATGGTTGGATAATCTTCAATGATTATTGTACTGACTCATGAATAAGATTATTGGAGAGTAGCAGCATGAGGATGGAGTTTAATATTCTTTATAATTCATTTATTTCCTCCCCCAGTCTGAGCAACACGACAAAAAACACATTTGTTCAAAATACAAAATCAATCTGCAAGTAATGTCGTTCTTTCTTACAAGGGCAGCTTTCAAGATTTGCACTAGCTGTTGACATTTGTACCCTTGTGCAAACATACACACACACACATATATCAGTGTTATTAATGGTGGGGACACGATCACAATGTTTTTATTCATGTGACTTTTGCAACAGGCATTTAGCACATCAGTGCACTGCAGG
Organism: Gobiocypris rarus; assembly: GCA_023029165.1. Classification (NCBI taxonomy): domain Eukaryota; kingdom Metazoa; phylum Chordata; class Actinopteri; order Cypriniformes; family Gobionidae; genus Gobiocypris; species Gobiocypris rarus. The sequence goes on along the minus strand of CM040915.1, from coordinate 8,927,940 downwards.
ACATAAAGAAGGGTGAGTTGTCACACATTTCAGTCTCCTCTCAACTCTAACTGAACTCAGCTTATCTGGTGCTACTATAAACACCAAGCCAAGATACGCTGGTACTGCCCTTGGCACACAAACATAACACACATTCTGCATCTGATATGTACAAGCAAAGCAGAAGTCTAGCTGCATTTTTCTGAGGTAAACAGTGCTGACTTATGTAAAATAAAGAAGAAAAAAAAACGCATCATTTACATAGAAAGGTAGTGTGTTGAATGACAATGACTTAAAAAGATTATTATCAGTTACTCACCCCATGTCGTTCTAGTCTAGGCTATATGAATTTCTTTTGCAACACAATTCGAACACTGTTTTTTTCCATACAATGTAAGTGGGGTTCAGTGTTGTTTTGAACACCCGCTGACATTAATTGTATAGACAACAGTTCTTCAAAATAGCTTCTTGTGTGTCTCACAGAAGTTAGAAAGTCATAAAATCTGATGCAGTGCTAAACCAGTCTGGACAGTGCCTAATTAAACTGAAGTTTCTGAGCAAGTTTTTGGGCTGAAATGCATGAAAGTGGATTAACCACATTTACATCCAAATGATAGTTAATATACGCAGAACCCAAAGGAATAGCTATTTAATGTTAAAATCATCTGGATTCAAAAATAGAAAATGCTGTTTGACTCTCATTAAGTCCAACAAACATCTTTTTCAAACAGTGTTGAGTAGTTTACTCCATTTTTATGCTTTAAAAATTCTCTATTACTAAAGACTGTGTTGATTAAACTGCCCATATTAGTATGGTCTGTTGTGAATGGTCTACCGTATACAGTGCGTGTCAAAAACGAAATGCCCTGTGTCTGAATTTCAGCTCCAGAGTCTTCCTCGTGACTTGCGTACACTGTGTTATGAACCGTAATGATGGCATCGGTTTTACTGTCTCCATTCCAGCGAGTCCTCATCCTTTTGAAGTGCATGCAAAGTAGGTTCACTGCGCCGAAAGCAATGTCTTCTCGACATGTCAACAACACAAACCAAACTTTTCCAGGCTTCATATGACAGTGTATGAGGATGGGTAAAAATAGACGTTGTTTGCATGCAGCCAATGAAGACCATAGGCTGTCATTATGCAAATTTGTTACAAACCTACATAGGAACTGGACTTGGCTGACGACTGGAATTGCTGATGACTCATTTCGGCAGTTCAGAATCAATTCTTTCTTTTAGGAGACAATAACTTATGCACTTCTTCAAAATTTTGCAGACCATTTACATTCACAAACAGCTATGTTACACACTGCATGAATGGTAATATTCAAAAAGCATAATAGGGGCACTTTAATAGGTTTACAGAAAATGTTTACTATATTTTCTGTTTAAATTATGATGCACAAAACATATTTTCAGCACCTGTTAATATGAGCTCGGAAATGAATGCACTGCAAAAATGAGACCTAAACAGAATAACTCCTCAACCTAAATGTACTAATTGACTTCAATGTCAAGGTCATCTGCTTCCAGAACCATCAGCATGTCATGCCAACACTTGGACATTAAACAAACAATATCAGATACACATAAGCCAGAGGCTAGCTGTGATATTGGGTGATATGAGGCAAATAACAACATGCCTTGATTCATTGCCAACTGCTATTTCAAGAATTACTACATGATGCTTTACACCCTGAATTACACTGTGATATTGTTGTGTATGTGTGTTAGGTCACTCACGTGTGCCAGTCGGTCAAAGCGTGCAAACAGTTCGTTGAGCATTCGAACAAGTTCCTGAGCGGAGAGTGTGGTGGAAAGATTGGTGAAGCCCTTCACATCAGCAAAGAGAATACTGCATAAAACACACATGCAAACAGATCAGCTAACAGAATCACAATTTCCCAGACTGAAATAATCAGTCAGAAAACAAGCTGATTGTTATATTTGGTAACACTTTAGTTTAGGGTACAATTCTCAATATCAACTAGTTGCTTATTATCATGCATATTACTAGGATATTGGATTTTTACAAGTACTTATAAAGCACATATTAATGCCTTATTCTGCATGACCATATTCCTTCCCCTAATCCTACCCAATACCTAAACTTAACAACTACTAACTATTAATTAATTATGAGTTTATTGAGGGAAAAGTCTTAGTTAATAGTGAGAATTGTACACTAATCTAAAGTGTAATCCTATATTTTAATGTGAGAAAACAAGCAAACCTTTGTAATTATACAAGCAAATTATACTAATAAGTTCATATATATATATACTAGCTATGCAAGTTATACTATCAATTCAAAGTTTTTTTTATTTTTTATAAATGAATACTTTTATTCAGTAAGGATGCATTAAACTGATCAAAAGTGACAGTAAAGACATTTACAGTACAATTTTATAAAATATTTCTATTTCAAATAAAAAAATCCGCCTAAAAATGGCCATGGTTTACACAAAAATGTTAAGCAGCACAACTGTTTTCAACATTGATAATAATAAGAAATGCGTCTTGCACCAAATCAGCATATTAGAATTATTTCTGCAGGATCATGTGACACTGAAGACTAGAAGCTTTTTCATCCAGGGTACGCCAGTGTTGTTCAAATGGCTTCAGTTTGGCTCAATTTTGGGACCAGTCAGAGCCTATTTGGTGCTCATACTGTGACTGACTGTGCTGCAACAGGCTACTTGTTTGGGTTATAAAGAGAGTGACTCAGCTATAATCAAGGATGACTGAGCCATAACAGCGGATGACTGAGCCGTAATGGTGGGCGACCAAGCCTTAATGGCGGATGACTGATTCAATTCCATTTGATTCTCTTCTATTCTTTTCACGATGACTGTACCAAAATGGAAAAAATTACCTCACGTTCTCATAGCGGTGAATGTAGATACGGTGAAACTGGTGCTGTAGGGTCTCGTCCTCCACGTTGGTCATGTCGTTAATCATCTCCAGCACTACAAAGCGTGGCAGCACCGACAGCACCAGGCGCTCCTAACACAGGTGCAGCATGGGTAAAGTGTTTTATTAAACGTGGACTTAAATCATTCAGCCACTGAATGCACATTTACACACACACACAAAAACAGTTTCAACCAGTTTATCAATTGAATGAGCTCACCAGTCCTATAACAATTAAACTACTTTACAAAAGATATGGTAGAATTTCATAATGACTGCTTTGCATTATTTTTTAACCCTACACATTAATATGATACAATTTCTTTTTACTGCAATAACAGCTTCAAGTCATTTTTATCCAGTGCTAGTTTCCTTAATGGTTCACCAGTAAATCAAATATCCCCAAGCGTCCAGCACACAGGGCTAAATATACATGCATAACAGTGTCTTTTCAAACATAACTTGCCAAAAAACAGAAATGCATTTTTCATTCAGTGCAATGTGAGAATAAAGAATGCTTTTGCAAAACAATGCAAGGAACATATATCTGCCATATAAAGTATGTTAAAGCAAAATTTCTGCATCAACAAAAATAATTGCAAAAATAATGTTTTTGCCAAACAGTCTTCCATTGGTTGGACAAACAGACAGTCCCACCCCAACCCATGCCATTTGGTTAAGCCAATATTGCAGTGTTGGGCTGGTTGGATGCTTAAACAAACAGAATCAGTGTTTACACTTTTCAGGGGAAATTTTACTTGCACCTGCCTAGTCATATTGAGCTGAGGTAGGAGAAAGTATTTTCAAATCGAAAAAATGACACACCTCAGCTTGAATTCTCCTTTGTGATGCTGAATGGATAAAGAGCTTGTACTGTAAATATGAATTTAACAATCCAGAGGTTTGTGCTCACCACCACTGGGCTAAAAGCAGAGGAAATTTGGATAAATGGACAAAAAAAAGAAGAGGTAGCACACACACACACACACACACACACACACACACACACACACACACACACACACACACACACACACACACACACACTGGTACCAGCATGGGCTCCACTTGACTGGCAAATAAAACTCACTTCAGCAAACAGCCGGAGAGCTCTCAGAGCAAGAGATGGGGAGGGGGAAGGGGGAGAGGGCGGGGGACGGAGTGAGATTCCCTAAGGAGTCTCAGAACCTTTCTACACTAGCCTTCTGCCCCCATGAGATGCTGTTCTCATCTTCAAATCAATTACTCTCACCCACTGCGACTCATTGCTGGAAAAGGACTGTGATATACTCTACAGTATAGCATCAGAATGCACGTGAGTGTGTGTGCACTTGCATGTACACTACCTTTAAAAAATTTTTTTTAATAAATTAATATTTCTATTCATCAAGGACATATTAAATTGAACAAAAAGTGAAAATAAAAACATTTATAATATGTTACAAAAGATTTCTTTTTAAATAAATGCTGTCCTTTTGAATTTTCTATTCATTAAAGAAAAATGGAAAAAGTGTATCACGGTTTCCACAAAAATATTAAGCAGCACAACTGTTTTCAACATTGATAATAATAAAAAATGTTTCTTGAGCACAAAATCAGCATATTACAATGATTTCTGAAGGATCATGTGACACTGAAGACTGGAGTAATGATGCTAAACATTCAGCTTTGCAATCACAGGAATAAATTACGTTTTAAACTATATTTAGAAAAATTATTTATCAGTTATTTCATATAAAACAGTTATTTACTAATATTTCATAATATTACTGTATTTAAAAAAACAAAAAAATTTAATAATTTCATTGGTGAGCATAAGATACTTCTTTCAAACACTTAAAAAATATTACCAATCTCAGACTTTTGAATAGAAGTGTACTTGTGTGTGTCCAATGACATGTCTGTTTTAAAAAAATGTACCATGGTAACCACAGATTCTGCCAAAGTACCACTAAAATTACTACAATTATGGCTACTACTGTAAAATCATAATAATTGTTTAATTTCTTTTTCAATAAATTGCAGTGCCCAATAATATCAAACAGAATTCAAGGATAGAGCAAATGATAGCACACAAACACATACACTTCCTGGAAACTTCCTCAAGCACTCTGGCCACAAATACGCTCACGTGTCATGGAGTGCGTGAAGGAAACTTTTGGACTTTGCGAACACTAACCTGTCGCTGGTTCTCCGTCTCCAGGCGGAGACGTGCCTCGATGCACCTGCGTGTCTCCAGAAAGGCCTGTCGCTGGGCGCGGTCTGACAGGTAGCTGATAAACATCCCTGCAGTGTTTATGCATAAGAACAGCAGCACCTGAGCTAACAGCTGAAGAGAAAGAGACAAGACAAACAGATAATTTGACTGACCTTAAGAATTAAACTGCAGGTGAAACTACACATAGATACAAAATGACTACATCCGTTTACCAGCTGCTGTATGACATTATGTGGAATTTTACATCTGAAACTCAATACAGCATAAACAAGGTCCAAAATAAAGATTTTTGTATATGTGCCAACGGTGTGATAAATATGAAACACTATTGTGCATTTCATTATGATGGATTAATGTGAAGCATATTTCCTCATTTTACAGATACCAGCCAATGCCAAGTAAATTTGATTTACTCGCCAAACCCATTTTTTCTGGCATTTGGCACTTGGTAAATGTACATTTTAGACCTTGAGCCTAAGCATACAGGAGAAAACTACTTATTTAAGCACTTAAATGCTTATTTTAATTTAAATGCAATACTATTCCCTGGGAGACAGAAGCTAAATGTCATCTTTCTCTTTATTTCACACACATACAGACACATGCACAATAATGTGCAATTAATAAATGTCAGCCAGTAAGCAGTAAGCATGCTATTATTTCAAATGTAGTCATTCAAAGGGGTCATGAATTGAGAAATCAACTTTCCCGTGAGCTTTTGATATATAAAAGGTCATCTTAATATAAGAATAACCTGTAAGTTCAGAGCTGAAAACTTCCTTGTTAGTCAAAGAAAAGCTTTTATTGACAGCTGGCTCAGCAAACGATGGATCTGCGAATGTGCGTTCCCATGATGTCAGAGTACAGTGAAACGCAGCCTCAAGACTAATGCCTAATTCTGTAGCCCCGCCCACCGACTCCTGCATTTAATGACATGACATGTTATAGATAAATAACATAGGCCTACGTGGAGCTAAACTGGATCGAACTTCCAAGCAATAAAGCTTATGGCATGTTTCACTCTCTTGACTTGATATTTGAAGGAAAAATACAATCGTGGAAGTTTTGAACATGCTGATTTGTCTGAGGTGAAGTTTTTCTGATGCATGAACTGGTATAATGGTTCACGCACACGTGTGTGTGTGTGTGTGTGTGTGTGTGTGATAGCTATGCACGGTTCACGGTTATATCCACTGATCGGGCCGGCCAAGTAATAAAAATAACATTCCAATTAATTGCGGGTGGATGAGAGAGAAATCATTGTGTTTGTTTGATAAAGAAATTTTGGGAGCCCTGTGGGCAAATCATTCCGGTTGCCATTTCTCCACATTGGAAGTTTTCAAAACAATTCCTCATGTATAAGGGAGCTGAAGCTCATTATCATAGCAGTGGGCGTTTACTTCCAAGTCTTTAATGCAGCACAGCCATAAAAGAGCATTTCAAGGGCTTGGCTCAAAACCAGGGTTTAAAATAGCCTATTACTTATTCATTATGGTGTTTGAATGTAAAAACCATGCAAACGTCATAAGTTGACCTCAGACAACAGTCAAATTTTTTTTTAAGCCAGTTCATGAACCCTTCAAAAGCTAAAGCAAATAGATTTTTTAAAAACCTTTAGCTTTCCAGATCCAGTTATTAATGACTATAAAATTCACACACACAGTGACTTTCCTATGATAAATCTGTCAATATAAAGCTGAAACCATGAAGATATTCCATGATTTTTGTCTTCCTTACATATCTTATGCGCAAGATAAGAACAAATAGAAACACATTTACAAACATGGGCTTATTTGCTGCCAATGATTTGCATATTTTAGCTTCAGAATAACATGAACTAGCCTTTAGGCAACAGCTTAGCTGTTCTCCTACCATGCATTTACAATTGGTTTCCATTTTCTGACTGGCTAACCACATCTTCAGAAAAAACAAAAACAAAACAAAGGACTCTTGCAGCCCATCCAATAGGGGAAGCTGCAGAGGTGAGAGAAGATTGAACCCAAATCTACTCATAAATACTGCTTAATATATTAGTCTGGACTGAACCAGTTAGCGCACTGTAATCAGTAAGAAATAAAATATATTGACTTATATATATAAATATATATATACTGTTCAATCAGAACAAATGCATCTTGTTTCTACCAGCGATACGTTTGTAAATGTGTCGGACGTATGAATCCTGTTTACCTCAGTTAGGCCACCAAATAAAACATGAATAAAGCCTTCTAAAATTGTAATGTCCAGTGTGATTGGTTGGCTGCTATTAACTTTGCAGGACTCGGAGTAAAACTATTGTATTTACAAGGTACAATTAGTGTCTTATCAAGCAGTTTTGATTGAGACATACTGAGATTAGATACAACAAAACAGAAGACACAGAAGAACAAAACATGCCCGTCTGGAGTACAGTAGCACATGAACCACAGCTAAAAAGTTACACACACAGAGGTGCATATTTATATTTAGACACGAGAACAAACACTGTTAGTTTACTGGATTTGGAACATTTACTGTCATGGCTCTCAGAGGAATCCAAAAATACACACGCTTTACCAAACATGTCGTGAAAATCTCCAGAGAGTATGATGTAACCACCTGCAATCATTAACACTCTAAAACAATCACTGCAAAACATGTTTAAGCATGCCTCTGCACCTATTACTACAAAAGCCTCACAGGCATTTGTGTGTGTGTGTGTGTGTGTGTGTGTGTGTGTGTGTGGACTGGTAATCCCTACGGTATGGGGACAAAATGTCCCCACAAAGATGGCAATATCCAAATTTTTGTCCTTGTGGGGACATTTTTTTGGTCCCCATGAGGAAAACATCTTATAAATCACACTAAGTGATGTTTTTTGAAAAAGTAAAAATGCAGCATGTCTCCTGTGATGGGTAGGTTTAGGGGCAGGGGCAGTGTAGGGGATAGTGTAGGGGATAGAAAATACGGTTTGTACAGTATAAAATGCATTACGCCTATGGAATGTCCCCATAAAACATGGAAACACAACATGTGTGTGTGTGTGTGTGTGTGTGTGTGTGTGTGTGTGTGTGTGTGTGTGTGTGTGTGTGTGTGCGTGTGTGCGTGTGTGTGTGTGTGCGTGTGTCTGCTTTAGTTAGACACATCCCTCTTGGGAATCTAAATTTTATGACTGATTAACGAGCCCCCCATCCTTTACAGTTTCAATTACTCTGGGGTTTTTTGTCCCGCGGGGGCATTAAAGGGCTGCCATTTCAGACAGAGCCAAGCAAAGGGGCCCTAATTAATACAACCCCTCCAGTACACACACCGCAGAACCAACGCAGTAAACATTATCAACATTCAAGTATCAAGCTAGCATGCAAATTGGCTTAAATATGACTTCTAATAATTGTAATTTTCTCTGTTTGTAATTGTACATTATATTTACAAACACATAAACAACACAAACATGGACTTTAGCAATGTGTGTGGTTTATGAGATAAAATAACACACACACACACACATAGAGGTCAGTGATGTGGACAGTTTTAATAGGAAAGCTCATTATTTCAGACTTTTCCCCTTCAAATCACTGACCTTAAAATACATTATCTCGCATTGTCCAAAAGCCTCTCCACATACGAAAACATGAATTGCATACAGACTAATGAAGCCTGTTCTTAGCTTTACATTTATCTACAGGTAAATTTCCCAATGTCGTTTTAAAGTCATCTCATACTTGTATTTGAACCACATTGCAGTTCGACAAACAGAAATACACAATAATTGTCTTAATTTTGAACAATATGTCTAGTTAAAGAAATGCCTATTTGTGAAATGTTTTGAAAAGTATGGAAACCTACGGATCCCCTTAAGGCACATGGTGATGAAAAAAAAAAATGAAATGGGAGGATAAATGTAATGTTTTGCATTCCCATAGAAACTTTGAGTTTGCTCGCAAAAGGCTTGGTTTCCTCCCAGAAACTTTTAATTCACTTTGACATCTTTGATGCAAGTGAACCCAAAAGTTTTTTAAGGGAACGCAAGGTTTCTTAGACGTAGTAAAATTTCAAACTTTAATTTTTTTTGCTACTTTTTATAAGTATAAAGGTATAAAGTTGCAATTATGAGAAATAGTCAAAATTGTGAGACATATGGGCAGTTATAAGAACTAGTGTCAAAGCTGACACACAAAGTCTCAATTATAGGGAATAGTCCATAATATGAGAAAATGAATAGCAACTTAGAAAAATAACAGTGCTATTATGAAAAACAAAAGGGTGAATTGTAAGATATAAAGTCACAGCCGTGAGATATAAAGTTGCGATTGCAAGAAACATTCCCAATTCTGAGAAATAAATTGCGTAAACATGAGAACTGGCTTCTATACAAAATCGTGGCATTATATGAAATGTATTTCATGCATAGTGGCTTAAACATCAAAACCGTACCACTGTACATTTCATACCGTGCATGTAAATTCAGCGTGAGAATCTGCAGAGCAAATCTGTTAAATCACTTCTAAATTAAAACTCCAAACACACACACACACAAATACAGTGCACTTTAACTATAGCCTTTAACACCATAATTATCTCAGCAAAGTACAGTGATATCCGTCAGCATGCAGCAGAAATCATTACAAGTGACTGACTCTCATTGCCTGCAGCAAATGAACGAGAATTAAAAAACAACAACTGCAAAGCGGCTCCTAGACCAACAGATCTAATGAAACTGTTAATATCAACATTGTACTCCAGCCAGAGAGTCTTCACCACACCGAGGAGCTGAACTGAGATTTAATTAACACTCCATTTAATTACTGGGGTTGATTACTGTTGTAAAATGCGGCCTCTGAGATTTCCGGTAGATGGGCTGCTGTCCACTGATAATCCAAACAGCGAGCAGTAACATTACAATTCCCATTTGATAAACTTTGAAATTGAAATTTTTTAAGTGGCACACAGCAGCCATTCTCCATGGAGCAGATAAGTAATCATGCATTGCGGGACTAGCTGTATTTTCACTGCTGCTCGCTGTGACCTCTTGCCAGCTCTGAGATTAAACCCCACCACCTTTTCTTCTGACAGCCCAGACCTTTAAGTGCTATATAGCACCTGTAACTGAGAAAACCTATAGAGGATTTCCCATTCCCAGTAGTTTTCACTGATGCGGTCAGGGTTGATCTCAATCTATTTTAAATAACTAGAATGGTCCTGTATTCTTATGCCCTGTTAATCTTTAGTCATAGTAGATTTTAACTTGATGTAATATGTTGGAGTTTTTATTCAATGGCAGTTTGTTGTATTTTTATAAGGTTATTCTCTGATACCCAGTTACACAACATTATTAGATATTATATTATATATTCAATTCATATTGAACAGCATTCTATCCCTCATTGCCGTGTCAAATAAAATAAGTCTCTATCTCTATCTCAAAAAAATCTACTCTAACTGAGGTCTATTATATAGCCAAAAACTCCATTCTGGCTTTCTGCCATTTGTTAAATATAAAAAACACAGGATGATCTAGCCTTCTCACTGGAAGGTTTGTCTGAGACATTTTCCCTAATCAAACCTGATGCACTGAACCGTTACCTAGGAATCCTGTCCATGTTGCTTTCTACAGTGTAATACTGATCTCAATACAATTTTACACTGTCATTGTTAGCAGCAGATGATTGTTCTCAAGGTTTCCATTACACGGCAGGACCATCTACGGTGTCAGCGTTCCAATGCTTGATTGAAAAATACATTATTAATCATGCAGACATAAAAACATTTAATTGACCGGTCAGCCTGCTGTTATTGATTTCTGTACTGTACATGTGTGGAAATCTACATGAGCGAAATGTGTTGTTTGCTCACTGTATACATTCAGGTTTCTGCAAGACTGGGTACTGTGTCATAAGCTTTGCTAGACCCCGTTTATTTGTCATTTTTGGGTGAACTTTCCCTTCATCTCAGTTCATGTTTGTTGAATAGAGCCACTGCAGCAAGCAGTCTGAAGCCATTTCTTTCTGAATCCTCTCCTCAAACTAAACTTTGTTTTATTAAGTATCATCTTTTAATGGCAGACCACGGCATATCTAGGGCAGCAATTTTGGGCACGGAGCGCTGCCCCCACAAACGATGCTCCACTTCTCTGTCACTCTCTGTTCCACAAAATGAAATGAAAAAAAGATGCTACCTTTTTACTTATATTTTGGACACTTAAGTCACACATAAAATGTCTGCATTTCATTGCATTGGATACAAAAAAAGACACAAATGATGCTTTTCTCTGAACTAACTTCCCTTTTTCGGAAACATTATTTTTAACCATCCTTTTTAGTGGATGTATAAAGTCAGTTCTAATCAAATTCACACAGGTGTCCTATAGCAGAATTGTGTATGTCATTATATATAAAACAACTTTTGACAACAAGAATGTGTCTGAGACTTCCTCTCTCTGTTTTGAATCGTTACTATTTATATTGTTGCTACAAATTGTGAAATTATTCCCACCAATTACGTCGGCAGTGTCAAATAATCCAGAAATCATTCTAATATGCGGATTTGGTGCTCAAGAATCAGTTTAAAACAGTTATTTTTTTGTGTGGTAACATGTGATACATTCAGGATTCTTTGATGAATAGTAACCGAACAGCATTTATTTGCAATAAAAATCATTTCTTCTAATATTAGTGTTCTTACTGTATTTTTTGATCAAATAAAAGCAGCCTTGGTGAGCATATGAGCATTCTTTTCAAAAACATTTTTAAAAATTGATATATTTATTATATATTTATAAGAGGATAAAATCTCCACACAAGGAGGGCAATACCAGAAAGATATTTTTTTGTTGCTCATTAGGAAAACAGCTTATAAATCATGAAAATGTAAAAATGCAGAAAGTTTTCCGCGGGGGTTAGGTCTAGGGGATAGACTATACCGATTGTACAGTATAAAAATCATTATGTCTATGAAAAGTCCCCATAAAACATGGAAAACCATGTGTGTGTGTGTTTATTGTCAGTAAGTAAGTTTTGAACTCAAAACAGAAACATTTATAGCCCGCGTCTCCCTCATCTCCCTGCACTTTGTCTGTCAACAATCCACCCTACTGCACACAACACTCTCACATTGGTCTGGAAGAGTTTTGAAGTGTGTTATAAATGATAGATTGAGACCCTGAAGGAGTTTCCATAAACCCAGAGAGAGCACAAGAAAGCAACCGCTAACTGACGTCTATCTTACCCAGCCATTGACGGCATTTTACTTACGTAGCTTTAAACACCGAAACAGGTGTGCGGTCAGGACTGAGGGTGTGTGTGTGAGAGCGCGTCCTGCAGTATGAGCGAAGGAGAGGGAAACAGAGATGGGAAACGAAGAGATGCTGGCAGACAAGTGTGTGAGTCAGAGAGCCCTTCTCCATATCTCCCTCCCACGCATGCTATTTTTACAGTCTACCTCACACAGCATCTTCGACCACTGCTTGGACGCATACATTTTTGGGTCTGCTAGAGATGAGTGGCTGAGTTTGGCTATTTTGACCTGAATCTGCATATAGACATCTGGATCTGGCCTGAATCAGCGTGTAAAAGGACACCAAACAACTCTGTCTGTCTCTCTCTCTCTGCTGTAATCACAGTGAATAATCTTTGCACCCTATAATTAACTCACACAGCTTCCTGTCTCTTCTCTGTTTTGTGTGGCTGTGTGCTTGTTTTTGTGTATGTTTGCTTGTTTGTGGACATGTTTGCTTGTTTGTGGACAGCATGTGTGTGCAGGTGAATGTCACAGAATAACTGTAGAGCCTCGATTTAGATGTGATATGATATGATCACATGTGTGAAGGCTGACCTCAGGTCATCTTGTCATTTAGAATCTCTCAAGCGTCTGACAGAGAGAGAAAGAGGCTTTGTTGACATGCACACGCATGCAACCGTGTGCACGCAATCAAAAGCGACGCATAAAGGGATAGTTCACCCAAAAGGAAAACGGTCATCATTTATTTACTTATCCTCATGTTGTGCCAAACCACAAAAGAAGATACTGTAAGGAATGTGTGAAAACAACTTTGAACCTCTTTGACTTTCATTGTATGGGCAAAAAAATATTTTTTTTAACAGAAGAAATAAAACCATACAGTAAATCTTGGCAGAATTTTCATTTTCGGGTAATCTATTACTTGAATTGTCTCATGTGTTTTTTTTTATATTAATATTTGCAAAAACATACGTTTTTATGAATATATTTGAAAACACTCCCAATGCTTAAGCTCTCCTCAGATGTTACTGAAATGGATAACTGACTGCAGTGCTCTATTATGACTGCTTTGCCGCATTCACGAGCTCTTCTTGACCTTTACTGACCTCTACAAAATTTGGACCGCGAAAACAAGACATCAATATCAGACAGAACAGCGCAAGGCAGTCCGCAGCGAACGACCTTAAATGTCACTTTCAGCACCACGTTGGGTGGACAGCGACCGTTGCGCCTAGGTTCAATTCCTCAAGCACTGCAAACATCCAATTGCACCCGCACCGATTACACAAACTTGCCATGATATAATATTGCACGTTTCTCTGATTCACTCTCGTCTCACCTGATTCGTGGAGATCTGCGCTCGAGGGGGCACCAGCAGCTGGAGCGCGATGTGCAACGCGGAGGTCAGCAGTCCCGCCACGATGGCCCAGGTGAGAGGCAGCGGGAGCATGCTGTAGGTGGCAAATAGCGTGAAGAGCACGTACCCTATCCCATCCCCGAGCAAGCCGTAGCCCAGTCCCGTCGCGAGGATCTGCGTGGCCATGGCGACCCAGGTCACCGCGCCGCTGTACTGCAGGTAACCGTGCGAGCTCGTGTCCTTGCGCACCACAACCAGAGCGCAGATGACCACCTCGATGCCCGTGAAGAAGCCGAGCAGCATCCCTTTGATCGGGTCCATCGGCGTGGACGCCAGGGTCAGGTGCAGCACGAGAAGGGTCAGCTTGGTCACCACGTCCAAAATGTTCATGACCACCACGGACTTCCGTCGTTGGCCCAGGAAGTAGCGCTGGTACAGGCGCTCGAGGTCCCTGGACTTGAAGGCGTAGCGCAGCGTGGGGAAGATGACCCCGCGGTACGTGTAGCCCCAGCTCAGGAAGAAGTCTGAGTTGCTGGGCGCGCAGTCGATCTGCAAGAAACCCAGGTCACTGCTCGAGCGTTCGGGGAAGACTTTAGTGCCGCCGTTGTTGTGCCGGTCGCTCACAGACGTCCTGCCGGCGGAGTGTTTGCGCGAGCCCTGCGCGTGAGGCTCGTCCGGTGAGACGGGTTTCGGGCTGTGCTCGTGAATGAAGCGCTGCTCGGTGATGTGTCGCACGGCATTCTGCCACAACAGGCGCTTCGGTCGGTTCCCATTGTTGTTACTCGGGGTTTTGTTGATGGTGTACAGCTCCTCGCTCGCGCTGGAACAGCGAACCTCTGACAACTCCATTGTTCCCACGCCAGACGCGGTTCTATTTGCCTACACGCGTTCCCAGAACAGAGAAAGAGAATACGAGCAGGTGTGAGCGAGGAAGAGTGAAGGCGAACCGAATGGAGAGTGGAGAACGCATCGGGACAAGCAGACTGGTCCCACGGCAGCTGCCGCTCATCATCATACGTCTTGTCCTCCGCGAACGTCAGAGCGATTCGGTCGCGCTGGCTCGTGCCATTTGGCTGCGCAGCGCTACAGCATGGCATGCGCCCGCTCGCGTGCTGAATAACAGCGCATCTTAACGCGGTCTGACGAGGAAAATGCCCCCTGTTGTCTGCGTGTATTAGGCTACCCTCTGTTTTGCTGCAGCTGGTCTTGGTGTGGCTCTGTTCTCTCTATCGCAAACAGGATGTACATTGAAGAATGTTTAGGAGTCCTTTCCACAACGCCATTCCGCCCCTCGCGCGGTACAGTCCAGTCTTTTAGGCTACTGTATGTGGCTCTTCTGTGGTATTTCCCCCCTGACTCCAGGAATCTTTGTCATATCCAGGGGTGAGGTTTAGGGCTGGAGGTGTCGAGACCTTCCTCTTCCTCAGTTTTGAGGCTCTCACAGAACAGGTCGCGAAAGAAATAGAAAGCCGAGTGTTGAAATCCAAGAATAATATCAGTTAAAACAAAACAAAAACATGCCAGCAAAAACAACGAAACGTCGATATCAGCCAGTAAAGATACTGAAGGCTTCTGTGATGTTATACAGAAACATCCAGTGCGCCCGCTCATCTGGTGGAGATGGTATTTACACTGAGAAAAAGAGAGAGGGGAGGAGGAGTGTGTGTGTGTGTGTGTGTGTGTGTGTGTGTGTGTGTGTGTGTGTGTGAGACTGACTGAGTCTTCCCGACGTCACCAGCTCCTTGCCTCTTTTTCCTCTCCGCGCGCAGCTTTTGTCTCGGCACCGCAGAGGAGCTCGCCCAGGAAAGAATGGGGCAGAGTGACACAGGACATTTAACAACGTATTTAAAAAAAAGAAAAAGAAGATCTAGGCTATTTAAGTGAAGCCAAAAATGAATACTAAAATTATTGTTAGTAGCCTATTATTAATAATTATCATTAATAAAACGCTCAACAGTAAACTGACTGATCCTCTTTGGATAGCAAGCGAGAACTTCACGGGCATACATTTTTTGACAAAATGTTTGGTCTGACAACTATTTGACAAAAATCTCAATGTCACTTAACAAGCTATTTGCTTCCAAAACAAAAACTCATTTTCAGCTCTGCTTTCAGATTTGGTGCACCCAATGACTGGAATACAGGAAACCGTGGAATCGGACATTTACATCGCCACAGGCGAATCGTTGTTTTCAGTAGGCCTATGTGCGACTTAAATGACTGTAAAACAAAACAAAAAATTAGCTAAAATCTCAAATATTATTAAAGTTATATTGTAATTCGCTTTTTTCGACTTATATCAGGATATTTTTAGAAACATAACACACTTAGCTCTAGCGCCGTTACCGTGACTCACAGGCTATTCGTCTTGTTCAAATATTTTACAGCGCGAGACCCCAACGGCGGCTGATCAAAGCGGGCCGACGACGCCTCGCGAGTGACTCATCACGTCCCCCGCTCGCGCTGCCGGCTCTTTTTTTTAACGGCTGTGGGTTTGTACCATACGAGACTCTGTCTTACTTTCCAGGAGTTTTCTCTGCGTTGCACACTTCCTCATTTTTTTTCTTGCTCTGAAAAAGAAGAATGTTAAACTGTCACAGTAAACTCCCATCGTCCAATATGCCAGGTCCCTTATCATACTTTAAGTGACAATGGCGATTTGGCTAAACATGCATGTTAACATTAGATGTGACCCTGGCCTGGAACACAAAACCAGTCATAAGGGTCAATTTCTTATATAATCTGAAACCTGAATAAATATGCTTTCCATTGATATGGTATGTTAGCAAAGAGCAATATTTGGCTGAGATACAACTGTTATTTGAACTTCTGGAATCTGAGGGAGCAAACAAATCTAAATATTGAGAAAATGTCCTAAAGTCCGCAGCAACGCATATTACTACTAATAATAAATTGTTGATATTTACGGTAGGAAATTTACAAAACATCTTCATGGAACATGATCTTTATTAATACCCGAATGGGCATAAAAGAAAAAACGATAATTTTGACCCATACAATGTATTGCTATTGCCACATATACCCATGTGACTTATGTTTTGTGGTCCAGGATTACAATTAAAAATCCATCCAAGCTAAAACTGTGACTGGTTAAGAGATAGTTCATCCAAAAATATACATTGTCATCATTTACTCACCCTCATGTTGTTGCAAACCTCTTTCTTCTGTGAAACACAAGTTTGAGAATGTAGATGCTTTTACCCCCCTATAATGAAAGCATGCAGTGACCATAGACAATTATCCAAGCTCCAAAGAGGACAAAAGCACCAAAGTAAGATAGTAAAAACAGCTCATGCGCCATATTCCAAGTCTTCTGAAGTCAAACGATAGGAATTAAAAATGCACTTATGCATATTCAAATTTGACATACTGTGATCAGGTGGAGGTGAGACCGGTGGAGTTTGGCATCTGATGTCAAATCGGTGTCTTCATGTGCCAAGTCTGAATATGATCTGTGTTCCACAGAAGAAAGAACATTTTGGAACGACATGAGTAAATGATGACAGAATTTATAATTTCAATAAAGTTGTTCTGAAGTTTCCGCTGGCCAAACTTCACGTCATCATTAAACCACTGCCTGTTTCATCTTTATGTATTGCTTTAAATATACAACATACACCACTGTTCAAAAGTGTGGGTCGGTGAGATTGTGTCAATGTTTCTCAAAGTGTCTTCAAGTGCTCTCCAAGGCAGCATTTCTTTCTATAATAAATAAAGTAAAAACAGTAATATTATGAAATGTTGTTAACATTTCCAATAACTTTTCTAATTAAATATATTTTAAAATTTAATTTATTCCTGCAAAGTTGAATTTTTAGCATCATTAACTCCAGCCTTCGGTGTCACATGATCCTTCAGAAATCACTCTATGCTTAATATTACACTATTTTTTTTATGAAATAGAAATAATTTGTTACAATGTAAAAGTCTATACTGTCACTTTTAATCAATTGAATGTACCCTTGCTGAATAACTGTACATTATAATGTTGAAAATTATGAAGTGGTTTGATAGGGTAAATTTTAAACAGTTAAGTTTATTATTTAAATAAACTACAGCAAAATTGCCAGAGTTAATTTAACTCGGTGAGAGTTAATTTTAACACTTTTATGGTGTATATATAATCCACACTGGCCCGAGTTAAATGAACACTTTCAAAAGTGTAAATAAAGTAACACCGACTCAAGAGTTAAATATTTTGTTCTTATTTACCAGTTATTATTAACATACTTCATTATCAACTGTTACATGTATATGTACTCCATAAAACGTCTTGTAGGTCTAGAGCTGCATAAATGAAAACATACAAAAGTACTTTCACATTTAATTTCTTAATGAAATACATGCAAGGCATTTTGATGCTTTCAACACATGTAAACGTGTAGAACATTGTTCTTTAAACAATCAAAAGTTAAAACATTGCCTAGACAAAACAGTGCAAAGGCACAACATATTTTCATTTGGCCCATATGCACTTTGAATATCATAGGGTTTAAAATGCTTAAGATTATCAGCTTGAACAACATCCATTACCATCAACCACTCTGAATGCACAATAATGCTCACAAAACAACTCTGTAACAAGTTTGTCAACGGCAAAATTTTGTCTAAATCATCACCATTATCATAATCATTTATAGAAACCTTGTTGGATGCAAACAAGTCTATACTTGGAGGTGGGATAGAAGCCATGTTCAAACTTTAAATGTCAAATCAGTGAATAAGCATCAGCATGTGAACCTTCGCATCTAAAGCAGAGCAACATTTTTCTTTTAGATATCAGCTCAGGCGTTATTCAGCAGTTTAGCTCGTAGTTCTTTCACTCTTGGAGACTCTTTTGTTTTTCCAACATCTATGTTATAGATGGTGGTCTGCAGGAATGTGTACAAGTTGATGAGAGCGTTGTCATCATAGGATATGTTAAAAACATAGTGCACCTTGAAGAGCTCATCCAATGTACCCAGAGAACCAGCCGTTTGACAAGGGATAAGCTTGTTATCCAGGGCAATATAGTAGTTGTCAATCTCATCTCGACTCCTCCCCATGGCTAGCAGATATGGTTGATGGCTTTGCCTTTTCCCCAGATGCTCATCAATGCTGCAGCATGACTGCAAAAAGTTTTAGTCTCTTAAAATACTTATTTTAAAGATAATTTGATAAAATAGACCCTAAAAAATAAACACTTTGTAATCATAGTACTATATTTTCCAGACTATACATTGTTTATTGAACAAGCTGCAACTTATATTCCAAAGCATCTTATGTAATGTGATTAACGTTGTACACATATACATGCAAAGCATTGCATTACTAATCTGACATTGCAGCAGAATATGGAAGGCGGTCTGGCAGAAGCTATATAATTACTTTATAACATGTTAATTATGGATATTTTTCTTAAACAAACCCGTCGATTTTACTTCTATAATGGATGGATGCTCTTTTTTTAGATTCAAACTGGCGTTCCCCATTTACTGCTATTATAAAGCTTGGAAGCGTCAGGATATTTATTCTCTAAATGTGTTCATCAGAAAGTCATATATTCCTAGGATGTCTTGAGGGTGAGTAAATCATGGGCTAATTTTCATTTTTAAGTTTTAAACTAATCCTTTAAAGGATTAGTTCACTTCAAAATGAGAATTTCCTGATATTTTACTCATCCCATCCAAGATGCTCATATCTTTCTTTCTTCAGTCGAAAAGAAATCAAGTTTGAGGAAAAGATTCCAGAATTTTCTCCACACAATGGACTTCCATAGCAACCAAAATGTCGAAGGTCCAAAATCAGTACAGTTTCAAAGGAAGGGCTTCAGAGGCTCTGCACAATCCCTGATGAGGAATAGGGTCTTATCTAGTCAAATGATTGGTCATAAAAAAAAGAAAGAAAATGTTTTACTTTTTTTAACCTAAATTGCTCATCTTGTGCTGCTGTTTTTTTGGTAAAAAACAAAAACAAAACCCCTTCGACGTTTTCGAAGTGATTGCGCAATCACTGGGGCTCCGCAGAGCAGTGCAAGATGACCAATTTAGGTAAAAAATGTATTTATTTTTTGAAAATGACAGATCATTTTGCTAGATAAGACCCTATTCCTCGTCTGGGATCGCGAAGAGCCTCTGAAGACCTTCCTCTGAAACTGCACTGATTTTGGACCTGTCTTATCCGCTCCGCAGTCCACATCCGAGCCAAACAAAATGCATCCGTGGTTTTTGTGCACTCATCAAAAATAAATATTGCCTTAAAACATTATGTAGCTATAAAATATATAGTAAAAAAAGCACTTTCTGTATGTTCACTATTTAAAAAAAAGCCCTTCATCGCTCCGCATCGCAAGGCAAAGAAAATGGCGTCTCCGAAAAAATGTCCAGCTCGTTTAAGTGCGCAGTAAGTGTCCCGGATGTATCTATTTACACTACCTCAGTGTTAATGCGCTCAGACGTCTGTATTTTCACCGATGAGAGGATCCTTTTTACACCAGCTGAGTTAATTCCTTGCAAATCAACACCATAACATTAACATTTTACTCTAAAACACCGTAACACCAGGATTTGAACTCTGGTGATTTTGCTGTGTGTTATTAGCACTTAGAACTTTTTTTGTTTGTGTTCACAAAGCTGAGACATTTGAAGTAATCTAAATTGTTTCATTGTTTTGAGTTTTGTACATTTGTTTAGTTTAATTTAGATTAATTTAAATTTGAAAGAAACTGGGATTTCTATTTCCCAACATGCTTTGCCATGACACTCAAAAGGGAGAGTAAATGCTCAAATTAAGTGTTATGTGTGTTACCAGTTAGCATTTACTGATTTAGCTAGTAAAAGCCAGCCAAGTGTCCACTACTAAAAATATTTAAATTGAGATCACATGAGCATTTGAAATTAAATGTATGAATTAGCTTACTCAAATATTTCAAGTTTTTAAAACGTTATATATAATTAAAATGTAAGAGTACAAAATAAAAATCTGCCAGTTTGGAGTACTTAAACTTTGAATTTCTTAACTTAAAAATGGTAATGTAATTGATTACCTAGATTTTTTTTTTTAGTTTTGTCAAATTATTCAAGTTTACAGTGTATACTGTACAGGTCCTTCTAAAAAAATTAGCATATTGTGATAAAAGTTCATTATTTTCCATAATGTAATGATAAAATTTAAATGTCATATATTTTAGATTCATTGCACACCAGCTGAAATATTTCAGGTCTTTTAATACTGATGATTTTGGCATACAGCTCATGAAAACCCAAAATTCCTATCTCATAAAATTTGCATATTTCATCCGACCAATAAAAGAAAAGTGTTTTTAATACAAAAAAACCTTCAATTAATTATGTTCAGTTATGCACTCAATACTTGGTGGGAACCCTTTGCAGAAATGACTGCTTCAATGTGACGTGGCATGGAGGCAATCAGCCTGTGGCACTGCTGAGGTGTTATGGAGGCCCAGGATGCTTCGATAGCGGCCTTAAGCTCATCCAGAGTGTTGGGTCTTGCGTCTCTCAACTTTCTCTTCACAATATCCCACAGATTCTCTATGGGGTTCAGGTCAGGAGAGTTGGCAGGCCAATTGAGCACAGTAATACCATGGTCAGTAAACCATTTACCAGTGGTTTTGGCACTGTGAGCAGGTGCCAGGTCGTGCTGAAAAACAAAATCTTCATCTCCATAAAGCTTTTCAGCAGATGGAAGCATGAAGTGCTCCAAAATCTCCAGATAGCTAGCTGCATTGACCCTGCCCTTGATAAAACACAGTGGACCAACACCAGTAGCTGACATGGCACCCCAGACCATCACTGACTGTGGGTACTTGACACTGGACTTCAGGCATTTTGGCATTTCCTTCTCCCCAGTCTTCCTCCAGACTCTGGCACATTGATTTCCGAATGACATGCAAAATTTGAGCGACAGTCCAGTGCTGCTTCTCTGTAGCCCAGGTCAGGCGCTTCTGCCGCTGTTTCTGGTTCAAAAGTGGCTTGACGTGGGAATGCGGCACCTGTAGCCCATTTCCTGCACACGCCTGTGCACGGTGGCTCTGGATGTTTCTACTCCAGACTCAGTCCACTGCTTCCGCAGGTCCCCCAAGGTCTGGAATCGGTCCTTCTCCACAATCTTCCTCAGGGTCCGGTCACCTCTTCTCGTTGTGCAGCGTTTTTTGCCAAACTTTTTCCTTCCCACAGACTTCCCACTGAGGTGCCTTGATACAGCACTCTGGGAACAGCCTATTCGTTCAGAAATTTCTTTCTGTGTCTTACCCTCTCGCTTGGGTGTCAATGATGGCCTTCTGGACAGCAGTCAGGTCGGCAGTCTTACCCATGATTGCGGTTTTGAGTAATGAACCAGGCTGGGAGTTTTTAAAAGCCTCAGGAATCTTTTGCAGGTGTTTAGAGTTAATTAGTTGATTCAGATGATTAGGTTAATAGCTCGTTTAGAGAACCTTTTCATGATATGCTAATTTTTTGAATTTGGGGTTTTCATGAGCTGTATGCCAAAATCATCAGTATTAAAACAATAAAAGACCTGAAATATTTCAGTTGGTGTGCAATGAATCTAAAATATATGAAAGTTTAATTTTTATCATTACATTATGGAAAATAATGAACTTTTATCACAATATGCTATTTTTTGAGAAGGACCTGTATATATATATAAAGAATCTTACAGACTCCAAACTTTTGGATGTCGTACTGGAGATATACTCACATCCAGAGCTGAAGTTATAGGTCTACATTTATCAGATGAGGACACTGCTGTATATTTGTATAATATTTGTTAAAACACGTACACGTGTTGGAGGATGTCTTGCTGTGTATGACAGGCAGCATCACTATGCACTTGAATGCTGTTGTGCAATCTGAGGTGGAGGAGTGATGTAAGCAGGTTGCTGATGATGCGATTGGTGGATCTGATGAAGACATTAATGAAGAGAGGACGTCCTTCAAGGGTGAATGCAAGAGTTGTAGAAAAGCAACACATGTTCGAGGAGGAATCCATGTACATATCTGTGCGTTCCTGTTTTCATGGTTAAGTCTGTGAATGCTGCTACTGAGCCATTATAGACCAAAGCCTGTGTGATTGCATATTTGTCCATTTTGACGGTTCATGTGTTTCCAATTAAAGTGTGACATTTCAAATGATTCCATTGAGGAGCAAAAGTCAGATCTCTCTCACATTGTGCTGCTCAGTTTTAGAATGTGTTTCAATCAGATGAGAACAGGTCCTCATTATGGCTTTTATAAGCATATTTGAATGATTTCTGAAGGATCATGTGACACTGAAGACTGGAGTAAAGGTGCTGAAAATTCAGCTTTGCATCACAGCAATAAATCACATTTTAAAATATATTTAACTAGGAAAGTTATTTTAAATTGTGATAATATTTCAAAATACTACAGTTTTATCAAGTTAAATACTAAATCTTATGACTACCCCTAAAAGAAAGCATTATTAGAATAAAAGCATATTATATTTTATTTATTCTTTTTTCCCCACAATACATTCCTAACATCTCAGTGGTAAACAACATCTATGTTCACCCAAAAATGAAACGCTTGTCAAAATGTACTCACCCATATGTTGGTCCAAACTTGTATGATTTTATATCTTCTGTATAACACATAAGCACATTTAGGAGAATGTTAGTTTCAAAGCATTGACTTTTCTTATACTGTAAAAAAAAAAAAAATTCAAAATGTATTCTTTTGTGAAGAAAACAATCATACAGGTTTGGAATAACCTGAGGTTCATTTTTGGCTGAACTATCTCTTTAAGCTGCAGTCACACTGTAGGCTTTGAGCAGAGATTACATAAACATTTTAAAGCTTTTAAGTTTATACAGAGGTTAATCTGTTATGTTTACAGTAGATTGGTCAAATGTCAGAACTACTTTCCCAATAGTTCCAGAAGAAAGAGACATTAAAAATAACAACAACATGGGGCAGGTAAGAACAAAAATCTCCAGGAGAATATTTAGTAATGGTCCTTTCAATCTAGAAGCCGTTTCACTCGAATATATGTGGCAATAAAGTATTGCAACTTCCATTTCATGCCGACTTTGACATGTGTGACCCTGTAATTGTGTCGCATGTAATTAAGTCTATTCTAGGATTTCATTATTAGGGAGGATTATCCCCCAATAAGGTTAAGATTAAAATATATATATATACACAAAATATATATATTGTTTGTATACTAGGGTAGGCATGAACAGTACAGTAGGTTCTAGACTATCGTACCAAGACAATTTCATGCTCCCAACTTTGTGGGAACAGTTTGGCGATGGCCGCTTCCTGTTCCACCATGACTGCGCACCAGTGCACAAGTCAAGGTCCATAAAGACAGGGATGAGCGAGTTTGGTGTGGAGGAGCTTGACTGGCCTGCACAGAGTCCTGACCTCAATACAATAAAACACCTTTGGGATGAATTAGAGCGGAGACTGCAAGCCAGGCCTACTTGACCAACATCAGTGCCTGACCACAAATGTGTTTCTAAAAGAATTGTCAAAAATTCCCATAAACACACTCCTCAACGTCCTAAGCCTTCCCAGAAGAGTTGAAGCTGTCAAAGTTGCAAAGGGTGGGCCAACTCCATATTAAACTAAAGTTTATGTGCATGTAAAGGCAGACATCTCAAAACTTTCGGCAATATAGTGTATCATAAAATATGTCAGTGCCATTGTTTTGTCTCAAGATGCACACCAGTAATGTTTTTTTTTAATAAGGCACGTTTATAAAAGCTACTTAAATGTCCTAATTTAACAAAAGCCTAATCCTGGCTTAATCTAAGCCCTCTCTGTGAAACCAGGCCTTAGTGTACAGATTATGGAGTTAATCGCAAATTTTAGGGGGGGCTGGGTGAACAGTCATTAACAAAATCATTACAACAGACCATGAATAAGCTTGATTCTTTCCACAGCAATATAAGGGATGTGTTAAATATTACTGTAGTAATATAATATGCCCGGCCAAAAAGTTGTTTGGATTTAAATAGGCAAGTGGTTAATATATTATTGGATCATTATTGCAGTGATTATTTTGTTTCTAGCATGTTATATGTTTGGCAACAGTTCTTATAACCCGTAGTCTGTAGCTTTTCATTTCTTGAACAACCATGTAGGAAGACACATCATGCCCATATTTCTTGATGACAAAGCAGATTCATCAGGCTCAAATTGTGAAAGAATGGTTTGGAGGGAGCATGAAGAATTATTTGGTACATCTGAAACCAGACCTTAAATTCATTGAAAGTCTTTGGGATGTGCTGGAGGAGACTTCACAGAGGGCTTGACCATTGCATTTTCAATACAAGATCTTGACCAAAAATGTAAGTACCTCTTGATGGAAATACATTTTGTGATGTTATTTGCATCAAGAGGTGCATGCCTTTTTGTCAAGATCTTGACATTAGAACTTGGACATGACAGAAAATAATTATTTGTAGCGCAACCTTATGATATTAAAGGGGTGAATTGAGAAACCAACTTTCCCTTGAGCCTTTGATTTATCAAAGTTCATCATGATATAAGTATATTCTGTAAGTTTCAGAGCTGAAAACGTCCTTATTAGTCAAAGAAAAGCTTTTAAATACACCAGGCCGAGAAAACGAGAGCTGAAATCCAATGACGTCATGGGAAGAAGAAACGCAACTCAACTAATGAATATGTATGCGTGCTTCTGAAGCCCCGCCCACAGAGTCGAGCGCCACAGGTTTACAGAGCAGTGATCATGGCGAGCAAAGTAATATATTGCTCTGTGTCAGGTTGTGGAAGAACACAGTCGCTGCATAAGCTTCCTTCGGATGCTACTATTAGGAATGAGTGGTTGAACTTTATTTTTAATGAAGCTCACGTGGGGAAGACATGTACACATGTTCTTCATTTCACTGCAGAATCATTTGTAAGCAAGTCTCAGGTGCTGGATTTGCAGACAGTGTTGTGCCTTCTATATTGGATTCGACAGGAATGGTGCAACAAACTTATGTGAGTAAAACATCTTTTTTATATGTAATGGTCGGCAAGCCTATGAATCTCAAATAGTGAAATAACATTCCTTTCTTGATCTGGGTGTGCGCGCACGTGTTTGTCTGTGTGTGTGTGCGCGGTTAGTGCTTATTGACCGATCGGGCGGGCCATGTAATACAGAAATAATATTCCAATCAATCTCGGGTGGATGAGAAATAAATCATTGTGTTTGTTTGATAAAGACGCGTTCTGAGCCCTGTGATCGAGAGAATCATTCCGGTTGCCGCTTTCAAAACGATCCCTCCCTAATGTGAACTGAACTGACAGGGGAGCTGAAGCTCATTAAATATGCAAATCTTATCCAATCCTAGCCGTGGGCATTTACTTCCAAGTCTCCAGTGCGGCACGCCCATCAAAACCCAGCGTTCAGGAGAAAGCCTCAAAACCAGTGTCGAAAATAGCCTATTACTTATTCATTATGATGTTTTTGAATGTAAAAACCACATGAACGTCATTAGTTGACCTCAGACAACAGTATAAAACATTTTCAAAAGCCAGTTCATGACCCCTTTAAATTATTTGTATCAGGCTTTTTGAGTGGAACTTGGAAAAAAAAACGAACTAGGCTCATTAGGAAAAAGATGGATAGGGAACTAGGAAGTGGAACAAGCCAGTCATTATGAAATTCACCTCACACACCTGTGCATGTTAAAGCGTCTTGATTACACCAATTATTGGCTGAGAACATGGCTCAATACTAAGAAAGACATCACTGACATGACACACAATTATCTCTCTGCCCATCGCTCGCTCTCCCTCCCTTCATCAAGCCGTCTGGTGAATATAAGTGACTGAGGAGATCAAGGACAAGGGAGGCAGAAAGAAAAGGAGGCCCTGATGAATAGGAACACACACATCCAGACACACCTCACACATTCACAACTGAAACATAGCGAAGAGGAAACCTTCACTAAAATAGCCATTGAAAAAAGACACAGAAAATACATTAGCACTTCTGCAGGAAAAGCATTACCACACACACGCACACACACTGTGACTCTGTTTAGAGTGTTTCAGCCCAGATAGGCTTGAAGGACATTCTAAATTCAGCAGACACATTTGCGTAATTATAGAATTTATGACTGGGAAGACCAGGTGTCTGAGCTTAATTTGTGTTTATCATGGATGGGGTGTTTAAAATGAAATGCTTGGTCATAGTTTAATTCACTCTCCTTAATGTCTTTGTGTCTCTGTGGTCACAAACACACACACACAAACACACGGTCACACACAGTCACACACAGTCACACACACACACACACACACACACACACACACACACACACACACACACACACACACACAAATGTTTGTTTTGTGAAATGTGGGGACATTCCATAGGCGTAATGCATTTTATACTGCACAAACCGTATTTTCTATCCCCCTACACTGCCCCTGCCCCTAAACCTACCCATCACAGGAGACTGCGCAGTTTACTTCCTGTGATAAAAACCTCATCCTGTGTGATTTATAAGCATTTTGAAAAGTGAGGACATGGGGAACGTCCTCATATTTCACCCTCTTTTTGTAATACCTATGTCATACCCATGTCATTATACACATTTGTGTCCTGATATTTCACAAAAACATGCCCACACACACACACACACACACACACACACACACACACACACACACACACACACACACACACACACACACACACACACACACACACACACACAAATCCTCACAAAGCTTAGCTTTTGCCACAAACCTTCATGAATTGGCTTGCAGGTAAAGACCTTCATGGTTCTATACCCCAAACAACACGGGACAGCAGGAGGCAGTAGACAGCAGCTGAACAAGTACACACACACACACACACACACACGCACACACGCACGCATGCACACACACACATTGGATTTTCATGTTTTATAGGTAATTTTTCATAGACATAATATTTTTTATTGTACACACTGCATATTCTATCCTCTAACCCTACCGATCACAGAAAACTTTCTGTATGATAAGCTGTTTTCCCTAATGGGGACCAAAAAGGTCCCGACAAGGATAAGGATTTTGGATATTGCCATCTTTGTGGGGATAGCATTTCACAGTACCATTTTGTCCCGATAGGGTTTACCAGGACCACACACACACACACACACACAAAGTGACAGTAAATACATGCATCAAATAAATGCTGTTCTTTTGAACTTTCTATTCACCAAAGAATCCTGAAGCAAAAACATTATCACTGTTTTCACAAAAAATATTAAAGGAACACTCAACCGTTTTTAGAAATAGGGCTTATTCAACATCTTTCCTACATTTAGATATGTGGGCAAATGCATTTTTTTCTCAGGGTATGCATTGTTTTAGTTTGGCAGGGTCGCCGCTAGCTTAGCTTAGCATAATGAATGGAATCCTATGTTGCCAGCTAGCATGTCCCGAGTAAAAGTGATCCAAAAAAAAAAAACCCACCTAATTACCTCTTGTGGCCTGCGTATTCACAATGAAAACAAATAGCGGTGCAGATTAAGACTAGGCGATTTCCTAGGCAGATATTAACTTGGGACCATATTATGGAGAAGCACAGGCGAAGCACTGAAGTTCCAGAAAGTAGCAGTGCTTTGCCTGTGCTTCCCCAAAATATAGTTATAATATAATATAATCTGCATCGCTATTTGTATTTGTTGTGAATACGCAGGCCACAAAAAGTAATTAGGTGGGTTTTTTTTTTTAAATCACTTTTACTCGGGACATGCTAGCTGGCAACATAGGATTCCATTCATTATGCTAAGCTAAGCTACCGTACCTGCCAAACTAAAACAATGTATGCACTGAGACAAAAATGCATTTGCCCACATATCTAAATGTAGGAAAGATGTTGAATAAGCCCTATTTCTAAAGACGGTGGAGTGTTCCTTTAAGCACAACAACTGTTTCCAACATTGATGATAGTAAGAAATGTTTCTTGAGCAGCAAATCAGCATATCAGAATGATTTCTGAAGGATCATGTGACGCTGAAGACTGGAGTAATGATGCTGAACATTCAGCTTTGCCATCACATACAATAAATAGAAAACAGTAATTTTATAACTTTATAACGTAAAACAATATTAGATAATACTGTTATAATATTACTGTTTTTACTGAATTTTTGATCAAATAAATGCAGCCTTGGTGAGCATAAAAGACTTAAAAACATAAAAGTTCTTTTGAACAGTAGTTTAATAAATATTGAACTAAAAGGCACAAACTCTATTTTGCATGATAGACTATGACTCAAATATTTCTCAAATGGAATCTAATTGTAGTTGACTACACTTTTGGTCACTTCTACTGGATTTTTTGAATCAATCATAATCTTCCTATATTTCTCTTCTTCAAAAAACATTTTTAGTGCTCTGTTGATTTTTTTTGCCATTTTATTATTTCTCGTCATTAAAATTCAAATTATTGAATTATTGTCAGTATTTTGTCAGTAATTTCATTGAGGGGAATAAGACAGCAAGTTATACAATCCTGAAAGGAAAACAGCATTTGAACATGATTAATTTGTTCTTCGATTTCTAACAAGGTTAAAGGTCACCTAATAAATGAGAAACAAATAGAAGCCAAGAGGAAGAAACAGAATAGTTGTTTAAAACTTAAATTCCCATAATCCCACCCACATGTCTGCTTCCATGCTGTCTTGCATGTGTTTGTTTGTGTGTTGTGTGTGTATGTGTGTTGGATTCAGCCACCTGTCAGCTCATTCTGCTGTTGATGTTTTAGGTTCCAGAACTGTGGGAGTGATCCATCAAACTCAGCCCTAGAGTCCAGCGCTGTTCACACATTCTGCCGTTACTATGAGTGAAGAAGTAAGGCGCAAGCAGGAAATCACAGCACACACAAAAATCACAGACCTATAATTAAATAAACATATCTGCCTGTTTCTGTCTCTCTCACCTGTTTCATAATTAATAGTTTCTCTTTCTCTTTTTATAGCTCCATTTTCATGAACATTGCTCTTTCATTTAGCCCTTTTCACTTTTATTTAGAATTTTCCTTTCAGAGGCAGCCAACATTCTGTGTGTGAGAGAGCAAGAGACAGTGGCAGTGTTTCACAGGATGAGAGAGAGTACACTTAACAACTATAAATAATGAAAAGCCTCCATATCAAAACTTTTCTGTTCATAACCCAGCAGATCCTAAACACAATTACTCGAAAGATGAAAGTGAAAATGAAAAAAGTATCTTATAAGATTTAAATTTGAATACACAACGTACAATAAGTCTCTTATGTTCAGAAAGGCTGCATTGATCAAAATACAGTAATAACACTTTATTGCTGTAAAAAAAAACAACAACATGTATTCCTGTGATGGTAAAGCTGAATTTTTCAGCATCATTACTCAAGTTTCCAGAGTCACAAGTTCCTTCAGAAATCCTAATAATGATTTGCTGCTAAAGAAACATGTATTATTATCGATTTTTTAAAATAACTTTTATTTTGAAGGGATAGTTCACCCGAAAATGAAAATTTTGTCAACATTTACTAACCCTCAAGTTGTTCCAAACCTGCATGAAATTATTTCTTCTGCTGAACACAAAAGAAGTTATTTGGAAGAATATGGGTAAACAAATAGTTGATGAGCCCCATAGTAAGGTAGTAAGGTGGGACAAATACAATGGAAGTCAATGGGCCATCAACTGTTTGCCTACTGACATTCTTCAAAATATCTTCTTTTGTGTTCAGCAGAAGAAATAAATTCATGCAGGTTTGGAACAACTTGAGGGTTAGTAAATGTTGACAGAAATGTCATTTTTAGGTGAACTATCCCTTTAAAGTCCCTGTAAAGTCAAAATTAAACATGTGTTCTGAGTTTCTCACACCACAGATAAATGTGTTATTAAGCAACTAGCCAAATTTGAATCATAAAAAAATCTGCTAAGTACATAAAATATCTTATTGAAATCTTGAAAAAAAAGCAGCATTCTGTGCTCTCAAACGCTGGGGGCGTGTCCGTTGTCGGCGCCGAAACCACGCCCACTCGCGGGAAAGCTGCCGTAAACACACAAGACAACAACAACACTCAAGTACAGCTCACGAGTCACGACGGCACCAGATGTCGGCGGGACGGGAGGATGAAGGTCAGGGCGGGAGATAGTCTGTTTTGTAAGTTGTAGGCTGTAGTAACTAACGGTACTGACAGTAACTCGCAATCTAGCGGGTGAACTGATGCGAAATTGCAAATGTGCTCTAGTTATGGGGGAGGGGCCACATGCCAAGCGGCTCCAGTGCGTCATCAAGCCACCGTTTAAGCCCCGCCCAAAAAATCTGGAACAAAGCAATGGTGAAAAACTTCTTAAAGGGTAACTAAACCCCTGTTCACAGCCTAACTCCACCCACTGGCAATATTTGAAAAATGCTGGAAAAGTGGGCAGAGCCCAGCGGAGATTGATTATCAGCTGTCAGACTAGGCAACACGAAATAATCTATATAACTATATAAACGGCTATGACTCGCTACAGTGGCTTTGACGGAACCAGATGTTTTTACACCAGGAGCTGAGCCAAGGGCGTGGTGAGCTCGTGCCAGGGGCGTGGTAGTGAGCCGTTGGAAGAACCATCCTACATCACGATGTACCACAATGTCCAATAGGAAAATTCAACTGCAGTAGCCTCCGTTCAACCTTAAGAGGGCAGCACTTTGGCGGTTTTACACCATATTTTATAGAATTAAAACACTTTATACTCAAATGTCAAAACTCTTACTTGAATCAATGAACAGCACTAATAAAGCCCAAGTCTTGCATATCATCAACTAAAAAAAGTTGTTCTAGGGTTTAGTTACCCTTTAACGGTCTAACTTCTGAATTCTGTACTACATAGTTCACAGTCTTTGTAATGTGTTTCAACAATACATTTCTAACATATCTAATGTGTTTAGAAAAAAATCTCAGAATTGCCTTAACAGGGACTTTAAATTAGTGCTGTCAAATGATTCAAATGACTAAAATAAAAGTTTGAGTTTACATAATGTGTGTGTGTGTGTGCTGTGTATAATTAGTATGTATAAAGATACACAGACATGGATGTATATATTTAAGAAAATATTGTTACATTTATATATAAAATATTTATATTTAATAAAAATGATATACATATATACAGTAGCCTACATACAAGCAAATATTTATTAAATATGTATGTGTGTGTATTCAAATATACATAATAATTATACACAGTACACCCACACATTATGTAAATACAAACTTTTATTTTGGATGTGATTAATCGTTTGACAGCCCTACTTTAAATGGCTTTGTCCTTTTGATCAATTTATTAAAAGTATTAATAAAATATCTCTCTAAGAAAGAATCTTGCTAACCCCATTTTGAACAGTGTGTATATTGAAATATTATATATACATAAATTGTTCAATATTTTTAATGGTTTATATTTAAATTTATGACATTAAATCTGATAAAATATGAAAGATACTTTATAATTTCCATAATGTACTAATGTACTTTATTTAATGTACACAAATATGCAGCATTTTAAACAAAGGAAAGAATAGTCCTTTTGAAAATTAATTTATACTCACAAGCTCTGCTTCTGCAATTATTATTCTTTTTATATATTTTTTGACTGATGCCGCTGTGAGGGTGGGAAAATGTTAAAAAAAATTGGACATTGTTTTAGAGTTTTGTTATAGATAATGGAGGATTTTAATGGTGGTTACCGCTAATTTGAAACAAATACAATAAAAGTATGTAATAATAGCAAATAATAGATCTGAAAAAGAAGTGTTACCATTGGGATATGAGAAAAATGCTTTGGAGGGTGATCTTGATCTTCAGTTTCTATGTCCCGTGTTCAGTTTCAGTTAGAGGGTCACCTATATATATGAAAGAACAGAGGGGCAAATATGTCACATTCATATTCATGTACCTGCATTACCTCACATGTAAGGCCCAACTTTGAAACTTTATGGAAGTGTAATAACACCATCAAAATACGGCATTGGGTTGTTTATTATACTCACGTCAAAATCATATCAAACGTCCAAGTCAAATGTGACATAACTGACCTATTGCAGAAGAGAAAAACATCTTTCTGAATGGCATCATTTTGTCAAATTGCTTCTTTAAGGTGAAAAAGTAAAATGACTGACCTTCATGTTCTCTCTGCAGTGCAGTCTATCTATTACTGAAATGTTCATGTTCGCTCAGTGTCTAAAGTACTTTTGAAATGAGAATCTTTTCAACTTATTTTATTCAAAGGCTGGTGGCTGCACAAATCCTATACAGTTGTTCCCTTCTTAATAATGTTTAAAATATTACATAATGTTCAAGTACATTATTAACAGTGCTTTAGGTAAACTGTTCTCATTCTCATGTAGCTTTTAAATATTTTGCAGTGTGAAAAAACCCACAGGCTGTTAAATCCCTCACTTTTCACACAGGCAGATGCTAATTCCTTTTTGTCGGCTCAAGTTAATTGAATATGTTTTTTTTATTATAAAAAATAAATCAGTTATTTCTACTGAAGTGTACAACTCAGGATTCAGTGGGCCTGTGATTTTTAATTCATTGTTTGAAAGAAAAACTACTCCATATTTCACATAAGTCATAGCTCATAACATTTTTATAAAGGAGTTTCATTCATGTGTTGTTAATATTGCACACACCTCACCACTTCCCGAGACAATCATGTTGTTTAAATTATTAAATTTCACTCGAACATTGAATAACAAAACTTACAAGTGAGCATGAAACCTTGTTTATATTTTATTTTTAAAAGTTGAGTAGTTGGGATTACTGTATATTACTGTCAATTGCAGCACTCTTCTGCTGTTAAAGCATTGTGTTGGAATCCGTCCCCGTCTTTTGTGAACAGTAACGTCTACCTTTTGATTTGATTGGCCATCAGCAATTTTGACATTGAAAAGTGCTGTTAGACCACTGAGACAGACCAGACAAAATAATAACTTTTTTAACATTTTGTCACCCGAACATCAAGCAGAGTAGTGCATAATTGAGTGCAGCAGAGCAGCATCAAAAATATCAAATATTAGGGGAAAAATTTGGCCACTTCTAATGGAGACTTATTATCTACTACAGGTCCATCTCAAAATATTAGCATATTGTGATAAAAGTTCATTATTTTCCATAATGTAATGATAAAAATTAAACTTTCATATATTTTAGATTCATTGCACACCAACTGAAATGTTTCAGGTCTTTTATTGTTTTAATACTGATGATTTTGGCATACAGCTCATGAAAACCCAAAATTCCTATCTCAAAAAATTAGCATATCATGAAATGGTTCTTTAAACAAGCTATTAACCTAATCATCTGAATCAACTAATTAACTCTAAACACCTGCAAAAGATTCCTGAGGCTTTTAAAAACTCCCAGCCTGGTTCTTTCCTCAAAACCGCAATCATGGGTAAGACTGCTGACCTGACTGCTGTCCAGAAGGCCATCATTGACACCCTCAAGCAAGAGGGTAAGACACAGAAAGACATTTCTGAACGAATAGGCTGTTCCCAGAGTGCTGTATCAAGGCACCTCAGTGGGAAGTCTGTGGGAAGGAAAAAGTGTGGCAAAAAACGCTGCACAACGAGAAGAGGTGACCGGACCCTGAGGAAGATTGTGGAGAAGGACCGATTCCAGACCTTGGGGGACCTGCGGAAGCAGTGGACTGAGTCTGGAGTAGAAACATCCAGAGCCACCGTGCACAGGCGTGTGCAGGTAATGGGGTACAGGTGCCGCATTCCCCAGGTCAAGCCACTTTTGAACCAGAAACAGCAGCAGAAGCTCCTGACCTGGGCTACAGAGAAGCAGCACTGGACTGTTGCTCAGTAGACCATCGACTTTTTTCGGATAAAAGCAAATTTTGCATGTCATTTGGAAATCAAGGTGCCAGAGTCTGGAGGAAGACTGGGGAGAAGGAAATGCCAAAATGCCTGAAGTCCAGTGTCAAGTACCCACAGTCAGTGATGGTCTGGGGTGCCATGTCAGCTACTGGTGTTGGTCCACTGTGTTTTATCAAGGGCAGGGTCAATGCAGCTAGCTATCAGGAGATTTTGGAGCACTTCATCCTTCCATCTGCTGAAAAGCTTTATGGAGATGAAGATTTCGTTTTTTCAGCATGACCTGGCACCTGCTCACAGTGCCAAAACCACTGGTAAATGATTTACTGACCATGGTATTACTGTGCTCAATTGGCCTGCCAACTCTCCTGACCTGAACCCCATAGAGAATCTGTGGGATATTGTGAAGAGAAAGTTGAGAGACGCAAGACCCAACACTCTGGATGAGCTTAAGGCCGCTATCGAAGCATCCTGGGCCTCCATAACACCTCAGCAGTGCCACAGGCTGATTACCTCCATGCCACGTCACATTGAAGCAGTCATTTCTGCAAAATGATTCCCCACCAAGTATTGAGTGCATAACTGAACATAATTAATTGAAGGTTGAATTTTTTTGTATTAAAAACACTTTTCTTTTATTGGTCGGATGAAATATGCTAATTTTTTGAGATAGGAATTTTGGGTTTTCATGAGCTGTATGCCAAAATCGTCAGTATTAAAAGACCTGAAATATTTCAGTTGGTGTGCAATGAACCTAAATATACAAAAGTTTAATTTTTATCATTATTTTATCACAATATGCTAATTTTTTGAGAAGGACCTGTATATTATAAACGATATTTCTCATTATCTACGGTGATATATGATGATATTCAATGGCCAACATCATCTGATCACATCTTCTTTTGCTGTTCTTGCCATAACAAACACAATGACAGCAGCCAGAGAAAAACGGTTAAAAAGTCAAGAGTCAAACTGCCCAACAAAAACAAACAAATCGTCAATATCTAAACCTCTATTAATTCTAAATAAGAACTTATGTGGACATCTGACAGAAATAAAGTCAATCTTAGTAATAAGTGAAGCTGTTAATGCTGTTTGAGGAGTTGGATTTTTGAAAATGACCTTTCATGTAGTGTGTAACATTATTCTAAGTAAATAAAAACATCCTGCAAAGTTTTGAATCTGAAAGTGCAGCGTATATAAAAATATTGTTTCTCAAAAGTAATAGCCGACTCTGAGTCAAATAAACAAATCATTTTTCAAACGAGTCGCAAGCCGCTTCGTTGTGATGTCATGACAAAAAAATTGTATATTGCCCGTCCACTTATTGCATGTGCAGACATCAGGGAAACCTTAAACCCTCAAATACTGCAGGGGATACTGGATAGCATCATGTCGATAAAAGACGTTGTGCTCTACAATGTGTTTAATATTGTGTAGGTATCTGGCTAACCAGCTAACTCACATTAATACTGTCTTACTGAAATACTGTAAAATCCAATCATAGTGCCATATATGATGAGCCCTGTCCACCATTGAAAGTGCCTATGGGCATGCAAGTGTCAGAACAGGACCTTGGAGCAGTGGAAGAAGGTTGTCTGGTCTGATGAGTCCCATTTTCTTTAATATCACGTGGACGGCCATGTATGTGTGCGCCGTGTACCTGGGGAAGTGGTGGCACCAGGATGGAACGACAAGCCGGTGGAGGGAGTGTGATGCTCTGGGTAACATTCTGCTGGGCCATTCACGTGCGCCACCATCCTAAACATTG
Organism: Gobiocypris rarus; assembly: GCA_023029165.1. Classification (NCBI taxonomy): domain Eukaryota; kingdom Metazoa; phylum Chordata; class Actinopteri; order Cypriniformes; family Gobionidae; genus Gobiocypris; species Gobiocypris rarus. The sequence goes on along the minus strand of CM040915.1, from coordinate 8,891,627 downwards.
TTGCACACCATGTGGAGATGGTGGTCCAGTGGGTTAAAACACCTAACAGAAGGTTGCTGGTTCGATCCCAGGTCACCACCAGTGTGTCCTTGAGCAAGGCACTTTACTCCACATTGCTTCAGGGTGATAGTCGCTGTAAGTCGCTTTGGATAAAAGCGTCTGCCAAATGCATAAATGTAAATGTAAATGTAAATGCACACCAGGTACATCCCTTCATGACAATGGTGTACCCTGGTGGAAGTGGGCTCTTTCGGCAGGATAATGCACCCTGCACACATTGTTCAGGAATAGTTTGAGGAACATGATGAAGAGTTCAAGGTGTTGCCCTGGCCTCCATATCACCAGATCTCAATCCAATTGAGCCTTTGTGGAATGAGCTGGACCAACAATTTCGATCCACGGCGGCAAATTTTGAAGGATCTGCTGCTAACGTCTCGGTGCCAGAAACCATTGGACACCTTCAGGGCTCTTGTAGAGTCCATGCCGGGTTGGCACTGTTTTGGGACCAAAAGCATATTAGGCAGGAGGACGTAATGTTTTGGCACATAGATAATAATTAATTTCTAGGCATCAATTGACCAATGACAATTTCAGAATGGCAGGCTGAGCTCTCAGAAATCAAATTCGCTGTATTCATGCTTCATTTCAAACTGACCTAGCATCTTTACACATTCCAGACCATTAAACTAACACCCAGCTGTACATTTCACCTTTCTATCTCTCCTCATTTCAGAAAAGATCTCTGCATTTTGCTCTGAAGCATATCCGACTGGTTGCCTACTCATCACCCTAGAGCTCTACCTCGAAAGTGCTTGTCCTCCCCCATGGAGATGCTCTACAGTCATATTACAAGACCCATTGACTCATTCTTAATGACTAGTGTGACAGGTTCTGTCTGTCCTGCATCATGATCTTGTTATTATTCCTGGCACCAGGGGGTCTAAATTTAGCACTTGGCTTGCATTCTTTGCTACCTTTTCTAGTAGTTGCCACTATATGCATTTTCTATTAAGCCTTCTGAGAAAGCATCTGCTAAGAAAATAAACCTTAACAGGCTAGAACCCTATGGTAATGGAAATGCAGTTCAAAAATAGCATGACAATAAGCAACATGTTTATGTTGCTCACAGCTAACTATAAATATTACATAAATACTCAATCGATACAAATTATTTTAGCCGTTCAACATTTCAATGTCTCTCATGATCTTCATTCTTTGAAATCTGCCCTGACAGAGTGATCTGATCTCTCAGAAACATAATAATGTCCGTGGGTGCTTCTCAGGCATTTTATAAAAATAAGATGCCCAGTCATTCGGCTTTATTTTTATATAAAATCAATCATTTTGAATCATTGTGTAGGAGTCCTTTTTTTTTATCTTGTCGGGGGTTTGAGAGAATATTCTAAAGTCGCCCTCAATTGCAAATACCATGCGCGTGTTTATTACGCAATCCATTCAAAAATCAATTCTGACCGAAGACCACTGAATAGACATTGGTTCCAAATGCTATGAGTTAGAGAAAAATGTCAAACCCCCTCTGGAGAAAAAATAAAAATCAAACTGTCTCTGTTTCTCTTACACACAAACAGTTGTTCTATGGGTCAACATCGATCTGAAGCTCAGTGTGAAGCTTGTAGGTGGAAAACTGGAAATCCTTAAAGGTGGACATGTGCAAGTATGTAAATAATAGGTGAAGCCACTTCAGATTGATTCACTTTACAGGTTAGGTATCAATTGAAAAATTTAATCTGCATGTTTTCAAAGCTTTATATAAATATCCATATTTATTTCCACAATGGAAGGCCCCATATAAAGTTTGGAATGTACATTTGAGCTTCACAAAAAAATAACTATGTGTTGGTTTATCTGTATATATGTGGATAGTTGACAAATTATATATCCATTAACTTTATTCAACATCAAGATTTTAGGATACCATGCATATATGCAAAGGAAACTTTAATATGCAATCACTGCAATGCATGTGTGTGCATTCAATATTCAAATAACTATGGCACTTCACTTGAATGACTGCCAATACCAGCTGCACACAGCTACATCATTACCCAATCAATCAAACTGCTCAAACTTTCATGCTTCATTAAACCACCAATATCAATGAGGCAGAAAATGTGTGTGCGTGTATGTGTGTGACCACAGAGAGAAATCACATCACACAGATTTGATGGAGATTATTGGTGAAATAGGATTATTTGGCCAGCATTTCAGTAATTATTATGCAAATGTTTGGTCATGTATCAAAACCAGTTTTCAGTATCCTTTAGCGCACTGTGTTAAACATTTGAGCCATAATACAACGTAAAAGCATTTAGTGACAGAGAATTGTATGTGTGCATGAGTGAGTGATTGAAATGTGTTTACAGTGTTTTAACAGATGCTTGGATAAAATGGAGCTTAAATCACACATAATTCCTGTAAAGCAAAGGTCTTTATCTTAATACTGTGTATTCTCTCTCTCTCTCTCTCTCTCACACACACACACACACACACACACACACACACAGGTCCTCATAGCTTTGGCTGTTTGACTGGATGTTTTCAGCTTATCCTAAAATAATCCACTTATACACGGCAGGTCTGACACAGGCAGACATTTCTGAGGTTTTGTATTATTATACATTATGGCCACTGTAAATGATCGGATTCTATCGTAATGAAACGGCAGGCTTTTGTAACAACAAAGACATCAACAGCCAGTTGCAACAAACCCCTTCAATCCATCAGTAATACCCTTAAAGTATTACAAAGGGTTTTCCAATCTGAAGGGGTTTGTCGTAACTGGGTACATCATGTGCTCTGAAGTTTTAACGGGTCAGGCCATAAAGAAATCATTCACCCAATAATTAAAATGGTCATAATTTACTTACATCTTATGTTATTTCAAACGTATGCATTTGTTCTTCTGTTGAACACAAAAGGAGAAATGATGAAAACTTGAATTATAGGCATGTTGTAATCTTTCCCATTCAGTTATAATGAATCAAACCAAAGCTTCCAAAGTAAAAGTACACAAAAGTGTCTCATGTGGCTATATCCCAAGATTTTTTTTCTGAAACCATTAACCATCCTTTGCATAAAAAGATACAACATTTTAAAAAGTTATTCTCTGATAATCTTTCAGTGGACCATCAACTGCTGGCTGCAACCGAATCATTACAGGGATAGTTCACCCACAAACTCACCCTCAAGTCATATATATGACATTCTTCTTTCAGACGAAAACAGTCAGAGTTATATTAAATGTCCTGGCTCTTCCAAGCTTTATAATGGCAGTGAATGGCTGTTTCCATTTTCAAGTCCAAAAAAGTGCATCTATCCATCATAAAAGTGCTCCATGCGGCTTCAGTTTGATAATAAAGGCCTTCTGAAGCGAAGCGATGCATTCAAGTAAGAAAAATATCCATTTAAAACTTTACAAACTGTAATCTTTAACTTCCGCATTAACTTCCAAAACTGCCATTATAAAGCTTGGGAAGACATTTATATATGTATATATATATATATATATATAACGCCAATTGTATTCGTCTGAAGGAAGAATATACCTTGGATGACTTGAGGGTGAGTAAATCATGGGCTAATTTAAATTTTTGGGTGAACTATCCCTTTAAGTTGAACTTGAGAACCGGATAAGTCAAATTTGTGAACAAATCAGTGAGAGCTGTTTTATGAACCTGCCTGAATGATTCATTGAAAGATCTGAATCAAAAGATTGATTGGTTCACAAATCAGCTTCTGCATGAAGTCACATAAACCAACAGACCAAGGGTCTGAAGTATAAAGGGAAAATCAATGTTAATGTATGTTTTTATTTTTTTATCTGTTTCTCACACAAAGCTATCTTAACTTCAGTTCTGTGCTGCAATATCACCAACACTTGGTCGCAAGGTATAGAACAGTGGAAAATAATTAACTTTTTGCAGTTTGAAAGGTCCAATTTATTGCACTTACATGTAAAAGCCTTCAAAAAATGTCTTTAAAGTGCCATAGAATAAACAGTCATTATTCATAAATAAGTAAATTATATTAGAAATGTCATTTTTGTTTGAACTATTCTTTTAAAAAGAAATTGAGAGTGAAAATATGCTGGTCACATGCCATGCAAAACTCTGAGTGCAATAGATCTCACACATAGTCGAGCAGTTCATTAACCTAAATCAAAGGCAACTGAGATTGCCCTGTTTATTAATTTTAGAAGCTGGCTGGGGGAGCAGATGAAATTCACACACATGTCCAGAGACTTGTTTTTATAATAAAATAAAATAAAATAAACAACTTTTCTCTTCTACCCACCTGTTCCATTTTACGAATCCCAGCAGCGTGTATGTGAATGTGTGTGTGTGTTTTTTTTCAACCTCGACGCGTGCGCTGCGCGCGCTCTCCTTTCCTCTTCGTTCTCGACTATCACTTCCGTGTTGGCGTGTCCCGACGTCACGCGGAATGTGAAGCAGGAAACGCGGATGTGTTGCGCTTAATCTGCATCTACAGGTATTCACACACAACTCTCTTTCTTTACTTATTTAATTCTTAACAACACAGACACAGTACCGCAGTGTTTGATAATGTGTGCTCAAAGCCGCCAGTTTAAGGTAGATATTGTTGAGGGGTTCTGATCGGATTCGTTTAATCCTTATGTCTCTCTGTGTGTGTCTGTATGTGTGTGATCCAGCCGTGTTCCGATCCATATGTTGAAGCCAACCCCCCTTCCAAGCTGATCTGATCCTGACACAGTGCATCGGACGCGGGTTGGACTGAACCGAGTGGAAGAATGCCTGCCGGTAAGAACCCGAACCCGCGCCGGTCACAGCCTCGACCCTCTGTCATTCACTTTAGACGGTTTATGTTGCAAATGTTCTACTGCAGTGTGTATGTGAGAATGAGTCAGTGTCATTCCTGGGGTTCTGCTGATCTCAGCTCTCCCTGCTGCTTCTGCATTAACAGAAAAGCAGATTGCTATGGTTATTAACAGATTGCTATGGTTTTATAAAGGTTTTGGTTCTCTTAGTACCCTAAATACCAAGCAAGGTACATGAATATGTTAATCATTCAGTGCTGTGGTATTCCCAGGGTTCCCATGGTCATTGGCATTGCAGTTTGTTTTACCCATGATCCCATGCAGGACAGTGACTCACGTCAGACTCAGTTGAGGTGTTGGCACTGATGCCATATACCTTGACAGCAGGTGGCACTGGCATGTGATTTCAGCACAAAATCCTACTCAGCAGGTTCCAAGACCGACATCTTACATAATGTATTTGGATGTCTATGATTTCAGTGTTTCTGAAATGCTTATGAGATTTCCCTGCAGCCAGGAGACAATGTGCTTCATTCTTCAGTGTTATTATTATCACTGAGACCCTTTAATACTTTTGTATTAAAGTTGTCAGGAAATAGAAGTTGTAATATTCTTTTCTTTCCATGTTGTGACATATTTTGAGTAAAACGGCTTCTCGAATGTGTAAGGTGGGACTTGATTTTGTCCATTGGCAATTGGTTGTATGGCTGTGGTTTGCTATTGCTGTGATGTCATGTGAATGACAGGTTATTGCCCCGCCCTCACACCAGAGAAGAGGAGATATAAGAGTGAAGGGAAATTATTTTTAGTTAAGTTATGATGTAAGGGGACACATGAATTAAAAAAAGTAATGATAAATCATTTATAATACTTGCTGCAATATTCCATTAAAAATATATAAGAATTCAATTTTGATTTTATGGTGACTTTGATATTGTGCTGATGATGTTTTTGTAAATTAGCTTGCAAGATTACTTTGGTGTTGTTTAGTTTATGACATACTGTATGTTTTTCTTCTTCTGCTGTTTGTAAGACTGATGATGTTTAGCTTGTTGTTTGGCAAATGTTGTTTTTGCCATTTATGAGATTTTGTTTGTTGTTTACAATATCTGTGAACTTTTTTGCGGTGTCAACCGCATAAATGATAAAAACATTATGCAGTCTGAATTTTAAGTTTTGGGGCTAGTTACATAAACTTAAGGCTGATTTATACTTATGCGTTGGACTTGCGCTGTAGCCTCTACGCCGTGGGCTATGCGCCGGTTGACGTGCAATTACACATGCAAAGAGAGCCTGATAACCCCTGAGTGAGGGGTTCTGACAGACCAATCACAGCGCTTGCGGTCTGCGTAGAATTGACGTATTGTTACATTTTGTGCAATCAATCCATCAATCCATCCTATGTGTATATGACATTCTTCTTTCAGACGAATACAATCAGAGTGATATGAAAAAATACCCTGGCTAATCCAAGCTTTATAATGGCAGTGAATGGCAGCCCAAAATTTGAAGCTCAAAAAAAGTGTATCCATCCATTATAAAAGTAATCCAGACGGCTTGGGAGGGTTGATAAAGGCCTTCTGAAGCGAATCAATGGGTTTGTGTAAGAAAAAAATATTTAAAAAAGCGAACCTTATATATTCAGCTGACACAGAAAGTGTAACACGGCCGTGTCTCGCAGTTCAAAATGCTTATGCTACGCTCAACGTCATATATAAAATTTTTGGGTGAACTATCCCTTTAAGAGGTAATCCAATTCAGAGTAGACCAATCTACTTTTTTATGTAATTTACTTTAAAAAGTTAGTACCAGTCTTGAAGAAAAAAACTCAGTGGCTAACTTTTAAAATGACTCTAAGCAGCTTATAAAACCAGATTTAGCCACAAAAAAGCCTTTTTAAAATAGCTATATACGTTCACATGTGACCACATATGTTAAATTCTGTATTAATTCGGCAAGTTGTGACAACCAACTTGTTTCTGTATTTGCATATTCATCAATGTTTAATGTCTCAGTCACTCCCATCATGTGTAAATAACATAAAGTAGTCCTTCCCACTGTTAGCCGTGCAAATATATCTAACGTTTTGTAAACAGCAGGCCTGTAAGCAGACTCTGACATTGCTATCATTGCACGCAGTAAGTTGCCATATTGTCCAGTTAATGTTTTGGTGTTGTTTGGTGTTTGTGACATTGTTTAGTTTGTGATGTTTTGTTTAGGATAGTGTATAGTTATGTGTGACATTTAGATTGCAGAATTCGATTAGAATGTTGCTGATTTTTGGGTAACATATTATGATAAGGGTTTATTTGTTAATATTAGTTAACTAGACTAGTTAACATGAACTAACAATGAACGATATTTCTACAGCATTTTTGAAAAAAAATGAAATAACTTGCGCTATGAAATAACTTGAACATTTCTATTAACTAACATTAACAAAGATTAATAAAGGCTGTGACATAGTTTGTTCATTGTTAGTTCCAGTTATTTAATGCATTAAGTTTAACTAATGTTAATAAATGAGACCTTATTGTTCAGTGTTACCAACATTTGTGATTGTGTTTTGTTGTTAGCTTGCAAGATTGCTTTGGTATTGTATTGTAAATGGCGATGTTGGCTCTTTTTTGGGCTTCGACTAATTAGTCATTTTTTCCTGGTGTTTTGGTGTTTACAATTATTGCTGATGACTGCAGTTATCTTTGATGTTTAGACATTGTAGTTTGCAACATTTCAAATCTTGTTTTGTGTATCATTTAGTTTGCCACTTGTGATATAGTATACAGTGTTGCATTGTTTCATCAGATTGCGTAATGTGTAGTTTGACGCAGTAGACCAGACACCCCTCAGGGTTATTGCTGCTGACGCGCTGCACAGAGCACACACACACACACACACACACACACACACACACACACGTATACACAATCTGGGAGTAGGGTGACCTCTCCACTGAAGTACAAACAACTCCCACACCCCTCAGAGGGAGTATGATAACCTCTCTGCTCTGACACACACACAGTCTATTTCTGGGCAGTCAGGACCCTGTAAGATGAGCACTTTATCCTTGACATGGGATGAGAGAGGAAAATGGACAGGAAAAAGTGATTCTGTAAATGTTCTATGAGGCTGCATTCACACAACTACAACAGAATAAAGAAATAGACTTACCTGAAAAACTTCAAGCACTAGAAATACTAGCCTTCATAAATTTGATAAAATAATCAAATGTATAAAAAACACAGCATATCTTCACTGTGTAAATTAAATATTATTATTAAAGTGAGACAAAAATGAATCAGCATTTAGAGATTTTTCTTTTTGTTGTTTGATCAACATTAATGACACAGATGACACCAGTTTTATCAGGCTGATGTCACTTTAAAGGGGACCTATTATGCAAAAGTGTTTGAACATAAATGTGTGTTGGCAGTGTGTGTGACAGTGTGTACTTTTTAATCCCAATAAGTCATGAGCAGTGTCTCAGAACAAGCCGTTTTGTAAATATTCGACGTCACATTGCTTAGGTCCCGCCCATGACTACTGACGGACTCTGCCCTATTAGCATAGATCCTGCCCTAAGTGAGCTGTACACAGTCCACCATGTTTATCTCCTCGCCAGAGCATTCAAGTAAGAAATGTATTCTTATTACAATCTATTCAATCAAGAGCAGTAAGTGATTTTCTATTTTTCTTTTGTTGTTTGATTCATTTTAACAGCATAGCACAGTAGGTGCTGTATATTACTCTGCTTTCACTTTAATACACAGCTCTAATATACACATGCGATTTTTACTTGCTGTTTACGTTCACAGAAATAACCGAGTGTGTTTATGTGAACTTGTGGGTTTTTGACATAACCTACTGTGTATTCGACAGTTTAAGGGCAATAAGACGTGAAAGAGAACTTTAGTTTAATACTCACGGGACGTGTCAGTATTAAATGTATGTGCACTCAGTAAACCATATATCAGAAGTTAGACTGATATGGCTTTAATAAACTTTCATGATGATGAAAAAGTGACGTGTCACGTGAGCATGACCGTGATAAAGATGATAATCAAAACCAAACAGATGTTTTCATTTTTGGCAGAGTATACGAGGCTCCGCCCTCTTCTGGAAAGCAAGATGGGGAGCAGTAGCTAATTTGCATTTAAAGATACATGCGTGAAAACAGCATGTTTTTCCTTACACTCAAAAATTGGCATTTACAACATGGTATAAATGATCTGTAGGGTATTTTGAGCTGAAACTTCAAAGACACATTCAGGGGACACCTGAGAATTATATTGCATCTTGTAAAAAGGGGCATATAGGTCCCCTTTAAGACCGAATAAACGGATCCAATATGCATGTTTTCTTTCTCAACTGTTTACGTTCACTTAAAACATAAATGAATGTGTTTACGAGGATACTTGCAAAGATGGACATTTTGACACATAAGTACGTGTTTTTAACCCTTGAAGCCCAAATAGGCGACAAAAAGAACTTTGTTCAGTACTCACACGCTTTATGAGCAGCAGCTTTATGTGCTGCTTTTGCACGCGTCTCAGACATGTTCGCATATAACGAAATGAGTTGTCTTTGGTGGCTTATTGCATTTCAATCACTTGTTTTTTTAACCACAATGCTTAAAAACAGAATTTTTTTTGTTGGAATCACTTTCAAAACAATTTTTTTCCAGCTGATGGATGAAAAAAACGTTGACAACCAATCAGAATCTGTCCTGCTTTAAAGAGCTTGAGCATTTAAAGCGGCGGTCAACAGAACTGCATTGTGCGCTTAAAATAAACAGAAAAACATCGTCCGGACATCGCTGGTGTGGACGCTAATATATTTATCGTTACAGTTATCGTTATTGGTGTGAACGGGACTTTACTTAGGTGCAGTTTTTGGAATCAATTAATAAAATAGAATTATCATTATTTCAACTTGAGTTTGCACACCCTTTAACAGTTTCTGTTGACAGCAAAGCATTGTCAAAACCTGACTTTGGATTCAGGAGTCATTGCTTGCTAGTTTGCAGTTTGCACACCCTGCTGAACATGAGAACTGCTGTTTCAGTGTGATTTTATGCCTTTGTTCTTTCAGTTAAGATATCTAAGCAGCAATATGAGATGTTGAGTGTTTCTCATATTGCTGTTCAAATTGTAATGTACATTTTTTTTGTTATATTGACCAAATCTCACAGACCTCCTGAGGTGTTATTGCCATTTAGATGGACAGTTTAAATGCAGTGTAAGTGTCTCTTTGCATGGGACAATGACCAGCTCTCTCCTCTCTGTTTCTCTCTCTCTCTCTCTCTCTCTCTCTCTCTCTCTCTCTCTCTCTCTCTCAATAATCTTTCTCCCTCTCTCATGGCTTTGAGATGATAATGTGCACGTTCGCAAAGCAAAGTTTGATCTTTCGTTGGCCGTTTTGAGTATGTGAGAGAGTTTGATCTGTGTGTGTTTGTGTGTGTTTGATCTGTTTTGTATTGGTGTTTCTCGCTTTCCTTTTAGCAGTGTCTCATTCATATGCAGTGGACGACGTGCTAGTGAAGATTCTGTGTGAGGAAAACATCAAGGGAAAGCGGCGGCGTGTGTGTTTTGTGTTGGTCAAGAGTGTGCGCGTGCATGGTGGCATTATTCGGACAGATGCTTGTGTCGACACTGCAGTGAAATATTCAGTGTGCTAAAACATCAGCATCATCAGAATTAAATACAGCTCACCCCTCTGTCCTCATGCAGATGCATGCGCGTGCATGCGTGTGTGTGTTATAGAATATGGTTAGACTTCCTGCACTGTACAGTACCTAGAGGGAGAAAGATAGTAAGACAGGAAGAGAGCAATTGTCTCCCAGGTCTAGTGAGCAGACACAGACATGGACTCAGAAAACGTTGATGCTGGTAGGTCTGATCGGCGTGTATTTGTGCTTGTTTTTTGTCTCTGTGTCCTTGATTTTAAAGCATGTGGTAGACTTAGAAATATATATACAGTTTTATTAGTTTAAGTGTCTTAAATGCAAAATGATTAAATTAAAGGTAAAAGCCTTGATTAGAATTAACAATTGACCAATATATCAACCAGGCCGATATTTAGCCATTTTAGAGTCATTGGCCGATAACACCCTTCTTACATTGCTAAAGTAGTGAAGCATTGAAAATATATATTTTTTTTCTTAGTTTCAGTACTTCAATTTGGATAACTCTTTATACTGTTTTAGGGTGTTATTATGTTCTCAGGACATGAATTAAACCAATAGTGATGTTCTTTGGCAACAAGAGTTTTACATTTCAAAAACATGTCATTGAAGGAGTGCTAATTAAAGGTAAGGTCGGCAATTTTTTATACTGGTTGAAATTCTCTTCACATCCTTATAGCAATCAATAATAGTACATACCGGTATATCTTCTGTGGAAGTCTCAGGACCAAGAAATCATTGTAATCATCATGTCCTGCCTGACTGTCAACATATGTATTTTCATACCTCTCCGCAGCCTGTTCGCGCAGACATCATTAGCACGTTCCATAAGGCTATCCAGAGTTGTAGAGCGACATCCACCGAGGGCTGCAAACGAACAGCAGCTGCCTTTTACAGTTCCTCCTGAACCGAAACAACTAGCTCATGCTGCATTCACGCCATGTCGTAACCATAATTATGCGATGGCAACCCTTGACGTTCTATCCGAAGCTGTTCACGTCCTTGAACTCAGATTTATGTCAACACTATCAACGCTGAACGGAATCTGCAGCAGTCTGTTGGTACAAGTAAGAGATCTGTAAGTTGTTTATGTCATGTCTTTTGAAGGAGGCGTGTCTTTAGAGAGCGCTCTGAAGAGAGGGTGAGATCTTATGCAAGCTAGCTTGCTATTGCTAGCCTCTTCGAAATTGCCTACCCTACCTTTAAACGGCACTGTTTCGGTCAATGAATTCAGGGTTCTACAACTATTTTCAGACGAAACTGAAAATTCTCTTTTTTCAGTATTTCTGGTATTAAGTTGTGGTTATGGCTTAATGGTTAGAGAGTCAGACCGGTAACCCAAAGGTTGCGGGTTCAAATACCGGCATGGAAACGACAGGTGCCCTTGAGCAAGGCAATCACTCCTCTGCCACAACAAAAATGGCTGCCTACTGCGCGGAGTGTCTGTGTCTACGATTTGCAGTGTGTGTGTGTTCACTGCTCACTACTTCTAATTATTTACAATAATATAGTTTCTATTTATTAAACCAATTTCCTTCATTGTATTAACTCAATTTTTTTTAAATGAACTCAAAATGTTAAGGCGGCCATGGTACTTGCTTTTTTAAGTTAAACCAACAATATTTTTTTTTTACAGTAAACAAAATTTTTACTGCCTGCCGCGTACCTAGATGTCAGTTATATTTTTAAAAGGCCTTTGCATTGCGTTATGAGAAATAGTAACTGGGCTAACGATCTCATAAGTGCACTGCAAATGTGAAGACTATGTACAGCGTGTAAATGGCTGAATTCCTCTCAAATGTGAAACCGGTCGGATGGTAGCAAGAGATAAGAGGTTTTCCGTTTCTCTCGCTCTCTCCTCTCTTCCTTTTTTCTCTCCGTATTGACTAGCTCATGCATATTTTGTTATCTACCCTCCACTCCATCGACCCATGCAGGTAAATTTAGTACAGTGTGCGTATCGGTGGGTTTGGGAGAGTGTATTTGTATAGACTCTACTTGTACTCTGTCGGATGGCAAAGGATTATGGGTTTTTACATCAGAGTCTTCAGCTTGAATTTAGAACAGAAAGCCAGGTATATAGGCTACTCACTCTAAAGCAAACACACGTCTGTGGTCAGACATTCAAATCTCAAGTGGAACCTTCTAAGGTAGAACATTCATTGCGTGTGGTTTGCAGTGCACCAATAAGGATTAATCTTAAATCTAGATTAAATCAAGGTTTATCTAATAATTCTGTTCCACTAAAACAAACTTTAAACCTTTTTTAAAAATGAGCAAGTTTATATTTAAAACATAATTTTTAACCTGGATTTAATTTATATTTACGATAAAGAGTCAGACATATATGTGAGGAGGTTTATATAAAATAAAGTGCACCTGCAATTAAAATATGTGGCTGATTAAACAAAGACAGAAACAGTGGGTGTGTCGTCATGTTTTAGAGAGGTGTTTATTACCAATAAGAATGTGAGTGTTTCAAATATCGTGTAAGATTACAATTGTCATACTCTTCTTTTAATCTTAGACAGACAAGGTTTTACGTTTATTGCGTCTGAAGCCAATCGCATCTGCCCAATCTGTGATGTTTTTCTATGAAGGTTCCTCATAAGGAAATCGACTACCAAAGATGGAATAAATTCAAGTGAGCGTTACTCAAGCAAATATTTAGAACAACAATGGTTATTTCTCAGCAGAAAGTTGAACAAAAATAAATGTTTTTCTGTTTATTACATAATTTCGATGCATTTACTCCCCACATGTTATTTAATGTTTATGTCAGGTCTTAAAATTCTGCCTTTATTATTATGCATCATGGTCTCTCTTTAAGATAGATTGTAATTCTGTTATGGCAGCTTTCTCTCGGGCTGTGCTCTCGCTCTTCAAACTCTTAAGCTATTTCAGGTCCTCATAAGGTTAAGAGGATTTTCTCTGCAGGCGCTGAATCAATCTCTTCATTTCCCCAGACGATCTCGTGTCGGCAGTAATGGGGATTCAACAGGCACCAGTTGGATGCAGGATTTGCACCCAGCTCTGGGTGGCCCGCACGGGGAGCGCCCCCTGGTGGCCGAGACTGCTATTAAAGTCCCTGTAAAAGCAATTCTGAGATTTGTTTCTAATTTCTGTTAGAAATGGATTGTTGAAACTCATTACAAAGACTGTGAACTATGTAGTACTGAATTCAGAAGTTAGACCGTTAAGAAGTTTTTCACCATTGCTGTGTTCCGGATTTTTTGGGCGGGGCTTAAACGGTGGCTCGATGGCGCTGGGCAGCTTGGCATGTGGCCCCTCCCCCATAACTAGAGTACATTCGCAATTTCGCATCAGTTCACCCGCTAGATTGCGAGTTACTGTCAGTACCGTTAGTTACTACAGCCTACAACTTACAAAACAGCCTACAAAAAAAAAGACGATCTCAAGAAGAGGTGGATTAATTTTGTGAACAGCTACCTTGATGGAGTGCTGACGATCACCACCAACACCTGCCTCTGCAGTGTCTTCTCTTTACACCGGATAGTTTTACAAACTTTCATCGGCAACAACTGGGATTCACTGATAATCCGCTGCAGAATGGGGCCGAACCGACTATCTCCCGCCCCGACCTTCATCCTCCCGTCCCCGACATCTGGTGCCGTCGTGACTCGTGAGCTGCACTTGAGTGTTGTTGTTGTCTTGTGTGTTTACGGCAGCTTTCCCGCGAGTGGGTGTGGTTTCGGCGCCGACAACAGACACGCCCCCAGCATTTGAGAGCAGAGAATGCTGCTTATTTTTCAAGATTTCGATTAGATATTTTATGTACTTAGCGGATTTTTTTATGATTCAAATTTGGCTAGTTGGTTAATAACACATTTATCTGTGGTGTGAGAAACTCAGAACACATGTTTAATTTTGACTTTACAGGGACTTTAAATGGACCGTGTGCAAATGTAGCTGGAGAAAACCAAAGCTCAATGGTTTTGTTTTCAGAATGACCATGGCATTAGTATTATTTATTTATATAGTCTCAAACTTTGTATTTCGTAATTTAGCTAAGCTTGTCAACTTGTTTGGGATTGTTTGAAACTTAAGTAAAATCAAAATTGACCCCCATTTGGAATTGCTGTCCAGTTGGTGGAATCGTCACTTGCCCTTATTTGGCCCTTATGTTCTGTTGATCGTGTTTATGTACAATTTATGCCTTTCAAACTTAAATATATAGTCTCTATGATGTATTGAACATGGCTGTTGTGAATTTCAGATTTGAGCCTGATGAATCTTGACATTGTCATCCTGGAATATGGCCATTATGTTTAAGAAATGAAAAGCTACACACTCCATCAATTAGGGTTGGAAGAACTGTTGCCAAAGATATAGGCCTAACATGCTAGAAACATAAAAATGATCCAAATCATTGACTCTTATACATGAGCCAATTTAAATCTAGACAGCGACTTGCATGTGCATGTGTTTTGCAGAAGTTTCACCATCAATTCGGTATTCGCGTGCTATTATTCGTGATTTTATTATTATTATTACACACAGAGGCGCATTTCAGAGAGCGTGTGAACAGCAAATTGATTCCTGTTTTATATCTCTGTGTGCTTGACACATACTCACATGCAAAATGATGTCAAAATACCAGTCTTGGCAAGCGTTCTTGTTAACACAGTCGGTTATGTCTTAAGTGAACATAAAGTGTTAAGAAAGAAATCGGATGTGTGTCATATTGGATCTGTGCATTCGGTCTTAAAGTGACAGCAGCCTATAAATACCTCCTGCAAAATCATTGATGTTAATCAAACAACAAAATACAGCTTTAACAAAGATTAATCCGTATTTCATTTATACAGTATAGGGCTATTTTACATTTAGGCCTAATTATTTCATTGCTGTACCTGAATATACTACAGTTATTTGTAACTTTGTTCAACTGTATTTATCTGTATATACTGTATATTGGCTTCAGAAGGATTCTGCGATTGAGACAAACTCCCTGATCAGTGCCCTGACTACTGAACTAAAAAGATGCACCCATAGTGTTCCTTTAATGCACCCCACTTTTTCCAAACAACTCCAGTCTCACCTTTCATTATTCACTGCTGAATATTCTTTTTAGTTGTTTTTTTGTAAATGCATGACATCAGATCTTTTTTTTTTAGATTATTCATTCAGTGTCCTGTTTGTTAAAACAAACAGTAAATGGTCTCATTTTTGTCTGTCACCTCACAGTAGGCGTAACATCCTGTCTGCTTCATTCATCTGTAATTGGTTGGCTCTGCTGTCAGTCCCAGTAGAGGGCGAGTCCTCGTGCAGGTATTCTGTTCAGGTGTGTCTGAGTCTCATACCAGGGTTGTGGCAGAAGGCAGAAGGGTCACTGTTTGGACCAGGTTTGAGGTTTTGGGGGTCTGAAGGAGTCATCAAAAGACAGAGGTCATGATGAGGAGGTACAGACAGGTGCCACGCTCAGAAGCTGACGGAACCTTCAGATATAGACACACCTGGGAGAGGAGAACTTTCCTCAGCAGATTTGGTATCTATGTGTGTGTTTGTTTGTGTGAGATCCTGATGATTAATACAAGCCTGTTGCACACCCTTTGGTAATAAGAATGTTGATGCATTTGTCACTTTGCAGTAGAGCTCGCAAGCCCGCTCTCTTTCGCTTTCCCTTTCCCTCTTCCTATTTATTTCTCTCCCTCGCAGCATCTATCGCTTTTTCCGTCTTTCTGAAGTTGGATCAGGTGTTTGAGCTGATAATGGCGGCTCCGTTTCCACATCTCACTTTACAATCCCTGCACACACACACATACACACACAAACACGTTCTGTTGGCATATGCACATGCAATCCAGATTTATTATCCATGTTGAGCTAGATGAATGAGCAATTTCAGCTCTAGCTGGTGAAGGACTGTCAGAGTAGCTTGTGTGTGTGTTGAATATGAGAAGTGTGTGTGTTTGTGTGTGTACTAGTTGCTCTGCTGCTCTCAGATTTCTTTGACTTTTTTTAATAATTAATTAGCCCTTCAAACTGTGGGGCTGCATGACAGACACACACACACACACACACACACACACACACACACTCTCTCTCTCACACACAAACACACACACTGCAGTTTGCATTGTGCCTTTCATCAGTCCAAATACACATTTCATCCTGACAGCTCATTTTAATATCATGCGTATGTAGATTCCGAAGATCTTATTGGCTCATGTGGGTGCAGTATGAATGTATGGTGTAGGACTGCTTATGTTGCATATCTGTCTTAACTTATTAGGGCCATTTTTGCATTCAGAAACACAGTGCAGCGGAATGGAACAGAAAGCTTCTGTCACAAGGCACGTTTGTTAAAGCTGAACTTCTTTAACTTGACAAACCATCTTAAAATGTGGTGCAATGGCAGCAGACACTTAAAGATCTGCAAAATGCAACACAACAAAGACGTCAGTGTAGCGAATGTTAAAATAGAAAAACATTTACAAAATCACCTTGGATCTATTTCATTAAATGCACCAACTCACTAGAATCATGTGTTTCTGTAGTTTGAACAGAAAACATACGCAAAGTTTATTTAAAATGTCAAGGTTGTATGTCTATGCATAACACCACTTCTCTTTTTCACAGGTGTCTGTGGATGTTGTGGCCCTTTGCGACCACGCTACAAGCGACTAGTGGACAATATTTTCCCAGAGGACCCCAAGGTAACATATCATTGGAACAGATGGCAATTCAATTCTGAATATTGGAATATATTGAATTTTCCAGGTTGCCAATTTGTATGCTAGGCCTCCATTAAAGTGCATTACTGTACACAGGCTATTTTTAGTTTGCCTGAAACATCTTGAATTTCTTACTTTTTCTTAACACAATTTGTGTAAGGTTTATAATATATTATAACATATTACTGTCAATATATGTACACCGATCAGGCATAACATTATGTCCACTTACAGGTGAAGTGAATAACACCGATTATCTCTTCATCTCGGCACGTGTTAGCAGGTGGGATATATAAGGCAGCAAATGAACATTTTTCCTCAAAGTTGATGTGTTAGAAGCAGGAAAAATGGCCAAGCTTAAGGATTTGAGAGAGTTTGACAAGCACCAAATTGTGATGCCTAGACATCTGTGTCAGAGCATCTCCAAAATTGCAGCTCTTGTGGGGTGTTCCTGGTCTGCAGTGGACAGTATTTATCAAAAGTGCTCCAAGGAAGGAACAGTGGTGAACCAACGACAGGGTCATAGGCTGCCAAGGCTCATTGATGCACGGGGGAAGCGAATGCTGGCCATGTGGTCTGATCAAACAGATGAACTACTGTAGCTCAAATTGCTCAAGAAGTTAATGCTGGTTCTGATAGAAAGGTGTCTGAATACACAGTGCATCACAGTTAGTTGCGTATGGGGCTGCATAGACCAGTCAGGGTGCCCATGCTGACCCCTGTCCACCGCCTAAAGCACCAACAGTGGTCACGTGAGCATCAGAAATGGACCACGGAGCAATGGAAGAAGGTGGCCTGATCTGATGAATCACATTTTCTTTTACATCACGTGGATGTCCGGGTGTGTGTGCGTCGCTTACCTGGGGAACACATGGCACCAGGATGCAATATGGGAAGAAGGCAAGCCGGCAGAGGCAGTGTGATGCTTTGGGCAATGTTAGGAAGGCGGTCATTATGTGTATGTCTGTATTTATGTTATGAGGCAAATGAGACATACACAAAATTGAAATAAAAATAAATTAAAATTATTTTATTATTTTCTAAATGATAATTATTGAAAATCAAAATATAAAATGAAAAATTCACACAAATATTTTAAAATTGTATTTTAAAAATGTTAGAAACACTTGATCAGTGTAGTTGAAAAGCTGAATTTAAGTCAATGATTTTATACCTTAAACTCATCTTTGATGATCAAAATTGACGTATTTTAATGTTTTGTAATAGCTTGAATGGAACTCTACACCCTTGCTTCATTTAGTATACCTGGATACATGAATATGCAAGTTAGTCCCCACCTCCACTCAATCACACCACTTCCTACTACTTGATCCACTAGGTCAACGCTGTAGTAAACGCTGCACAATGGCAAATGGAAATACTGGTCTTATTCAGACATATATGTTTGAACCAGAAACTGATTCAGAAGAAGAGGTAGAAGACTGAATTATATTGGCTCAGCTACAAGTCGATGTATCAAAATGGTAATGCGTTTTATGTATCGCTCTCTACAACGTCGGACGCATAATGGTAATTTACATATTAGCCTTTGTCTTGAGTACGTTATCAAACAGCTAATAATTTGTTGCTAATGTTACACAAACCATGTTCCCATTCGCCATCTCAGAGCCAGACACCTTCTAAAAATCTGCATCCTTAGAAACACTTTGAACTTATAAAGTCAGTAGAGAAAAGCCCCGCCCCTACATTTTTGAGACTGTCTTTGGTAAACTGCAGATTTAAGGAGAAAGTACTCCGCAGTGGTGTTGACTGATGAATTTGCCTTAATGCATATTAAAAACACAGAGGAGACACACACACAGTAGAATTCAGCAGTCAACAGGTCTTGCTCATTTACCTCTGTTTTTGACAGAGGCTTTAAATGAAATCTTTAAATACCATGATTATATAAGAGTTCATGCTCTGCGCTTCAGACTCATTCAAGTTCAAGTAATGTGATCAAAATATATTCTCATTGGCTCTTCCTGTCCTCAGAGACCCGCTAAAGTAAATGCCACGGCATAATAAGAAAGAAGCTGCTTGGACTATCAATCTAAATTTAAAGCGCAGTTGACTGGCAGCTGTTGCTGCTTGTTATTCATATTGTTAGAGAGAAATGTCTTGGCACTGTTATTTTGAATATGTATTATTAATGCTTTAATTTTGACCTTTGACCTTCTCAAAAGTTTGATATACACCATTACACACACCAGGAAGGTTTTTAACCTTGCTGTTACTCCATATTCATCACATTAACATTCAGCTCTGTTGATTAGAATGAGACCCACACACACCCACACAATTGTTTTCTCTGAAGGCTAAGTGTGAGTAATATTCTCATGAGAAGGTTTGACTGTTTCCACTGACACACACACACACACAGATTCCCCACAGTCATGTTATGTACCATATGTTTAAATCGTGTTAAGTTAATTAGCACTTTGAGAGCTTCAGGAGTTTGTTTCTCTAAAAGGATTCTGGGTAAAAGTGAGGTATTTATGATGCGCCTATTAGTAATAGTAAATGCTATTTCCAAAATATACAACAGAAAAAATTCACTTCAAATATGTTTTGAGTACTTTCAAATACTTTAGAATTTGCATTAACATTTGCAAATGGCATCGCATACTTACATGGTTAATGGTAAATATAAACAGTTCAATTTATGTATTTTTTAGCATGTCAACAATTAGCACCTTTTTTTTTAAGAGTGCCCATGTGCAAATGTGCAAAAAAAAAGTGTAAATGTGGAGTATGACGTAAGAGGGATCCCGCAATGAATCCAACTTCAAATAAAGGGAAATGACAGGGAACAAAAACCAGTGACGTAGTCATCAGGTTGCCGTGGTTATTACAGCAACGTCTTCGATTAATCAGCAGAAGATATTACTCCGCCATATGCGCGTGACGTCATTAATCGATGTTGTTCAAACGATGGAGATGTGTCCCTCTTCGGGAAACAAGCATGACTAGCTAGTTAGTTTCTACAATAATGCATCGTACTATGGTAGTTAATCAGAGTTACATCATTATGCAGGAAATGCCCCCCAGACTACTCCAAATATTATTAAAAAAACAACAATAAATGGATACAGCACAATAATGCATCTACAGTGCAGACGCTTCAAGAGTCTAAGGTTTATAAAAAAATAAAATAAAATTACAGACTTTTTAAATACAAATATTCATAGTTTTTTCCATTTTTGTTCCTCAGGATGGACTGGTGAAATCTGATATGGAGAAGCTGACATTTCTGCGGTGTCGGCACCAGAGAAGCTGGACCGCATCGGAGCGTACCTGGCTGAACGTCTTAGCAGAGATGTGGTACGACATCGCTATGGGTAAGAAACTCACAAATACACACACACACACACACACACACACACACAGTTATTTCACACAACTGCTAATGATGAGTGAAGTTAAGAAGTTCATCTACCATGAATACTTCTTACTGGCCATAAAACTGTAATTTTGTTGCATAATGTTTTATGCAATAAAAATATGACAACTGATGTTATAGTAATTGCATGTTATTGTGTCGCTTACATCATATGCAAGCTAGTCTCCACCTCTTAGTAAGATTACACCTGTCACCAAAAATGTAGACATATCGGGATTTTATTCCTTGCATTTTCTTTTTGGTATCTTAATTTGACAAATATTCAGGTGTTCTGAATAAAAAATATGGGATGCTAGATAAGCTTATAATGGTAATTTGTCCTCAGAGGTCAAATTTTTTTAAATTGCGACAAATGTTTTCATTAATACACTTAAAAATAGAAGTTCTTTATTGGCATCTAGGGGCTTTCGCTCCTTGGTTACAGGAACTCTTATAGTTATAGGAGCTAACCATCAGGGAGGTCCTCCGAGAACTAAATGTTCCTAGGGCCATTTTCCTGGTTGCATTCACTCCGCCAGTGGGAACTCTGAAGTGAGTAATGAAGTGAGGCTTTCCTATTATTAGATAGAACTGTTATACAAAGAATTAAAAAGTAGTAGTGGTTTTCCGTGTGGTTGATGTCCAATGTCGCTAGCTGAGCAGAGGTTGAGAGGTCCATCTATCACTATTTTCCATGTTCGTAGAGTTCGTTTGTACAGTAAATATATAGGCTATATTCATTGTGTACACAGCTTCTTTTTAAATGGCGGGTGCTGGTGTTTCGCGTGCGGTTGGCCAATCAATGTACGTTTGCGTCAGTGGTAGTTCCAATTGTGCTGGGTTTGACCCTACTCTGAAGTTGGAGCTAATTTAGTTCCCCCAAAAGGCATTCCTAAAACTCAAATCGTTCCCAATTCCTTTGGCGCGAACACACCAAAAAGCGGGTACTTCGCCATTAATTCTAGGAACTACAGTATGACAGTTCCTACAGTTCCTCTGGTCGGAAAGCCCCTTTTAACATCCATGGAAGCTCCACTCCAAAAAAAAGGTTGTTTATAGTGTAAAAAGGGTTCTTTAGCTAAATTAAACATTAGAATGTTCTTCACATTAGGAACAATGTAACAATGTTCTTTTCAGTTACTGTTCATTGAAAGGTTCTTTGGGGAACCCAAAATACCCCTTTTGGAATGCTTTGAATATCACATCAGAGATGTTCAGACTATAATTCTTAAAATTGTTTTTAATTTATACATCTATTTGGAGCTTGGCAGGTTTTCATTTTGGACCCTGTTTCTTCTGTGTGTGTCCAAAGGTATGTGGTGATAGCGATGGAAGCGTTGGATCAGTTGTTGATGGCGTGTCATTCCCAGAGTATCAAACCATTTGTGGAGAGCTTCTTACACATGGTAGCCAAACTGCTGGAATCCAGAGAACCAGATTTACAAGTGCTGGGCACCAACTCAGTAAGTTTATGTGTGTGACTAAACAAACCTGAGGGATGCCGTTCCAAATCTCAGCAGGAGACACGAGAGATTCCGGTGGAAGACGAGAATGGCTTTGACTGTTATTCTACCATTTGTTATGGTGCTTTTTTCCTTTTATTCTCTCTCTCTCTCTCTCTCTCTCTCTCTCTCTCTCTCTCTCTCTCTCTCTCTCTCTCTCTCTCTCTCTCTCTCTCTCTCTCTCTCTCTCAAAGCTCACTCAATTTTCTGCTGTATTATTCCTCATCTGGGTTTTTCGTATATCTGCTCACAGAGGATCTGAAGCAGTTCATTGCAAAGATTCTACTGCATTGAATTGTTTGTACGTTTTGAACATTGCATCATATATTGAAGCCTGAAACTACATTTCTCAGTAACATGGGATATTATTTAATGTCATCGCAAAAGCAGGTCATTCAGAAATCGTCACAGTATTGACTGCATGAGTGCATATGACTGCTCGCATCATTTATATAGGAACTTTTGAAAACAGAAGCCAGTCAAAACAGAGGTTGTTTAATGCATGTTAAATACAGTGGGTCAAGGAATGTGTGGAAAATGTTCATGTAAAACTGTTTTAGTGAACTCCTGTGAAATAAAACGCTGCTGACAAGTTTCACAGACTAAAATGCATGTGTGAGCTGTCTTAACTGAAAGCAACTTGCATTGACATATCTTAAAATATCATTGTCAATGTCAAGATGCCCACCAGTAATGTTTTTTTTCTACGGCATGTTTACAAAAGCTTAAATGCCCTAATTTAACTAAGGCCTAATCCTGGCTTAACCTAAGCCCTGTCTGTGAAACCAGGTCTAAAAATGCAAAATATGAACCCCCTGTTTATTTCAAACAGACAATGATTCACACATATGCACATGAACACACACTCTTGCTCGTCTAACGAGATGTCACACTTGTCTGTCTGATAGCAGTAACTTCCTCTGCACATCATGGAAAGGGAATATCACATCACACCTTTGTGTGGGAGTGTTTTTAATTCTGTTATTGTGTGAGAGAGCAAAAGATTGGGCGTGGTTTTGTGTTTTTCAGACATAATTATTCTGAGTATGTGAATATGGAATATTCTGATTCCTTGCAGTTTGTGAAGTTCGCGAACATTGAGGAGGATACGCCCTCTTACCATCGCAGATACGACTTTTTCGTCTCGCAGTTCAGTGCCATGTGTCATTCCACACACGAGGACCCCGAAACTCGCAGCAGGTGTGTGCTGTCATGTCTGTCTGTGGTTGTTTTATGTTAGGCTGTCAATAAATTAAATTAATTAAAATAAAATTCTATAAAAAAAACTATAATAATAATAATGTAATATCATTAGTGCTGGACAATAGATTAATCGCATCCAAAATAAAAGTTTGTGTTTACATAATATATGTGTGTGTACTGTGTATAATTATTATGTGTGTGTATATATATATATATATATATATATATATATATATATATATATTCACTATGTATACTGTATATACACAAGCCAGACCCACATCAAGATGTTTGGTCTGGGAACCCACAACAAGTCTTCCAGAGTCGTGGCCAAAGCCGATTCGAAAGACCGCTGTTCGCCTGCTTCTTTGTTTTAAAGTAGCGTGCGGAACCGCGGCAACTCTGCCGTCATTATGTTAAGCCCGCCCATCGACTCTATACATGATGTGATTGGCCTGACTAGAGTTTGGTTTTTCCAGCTCGCAAAACAACGGAGAGTTATTACATATAAATGTAGCATATTTTTCTTAAATATATTCATGGATGTGTGTATATTTATATATACATAATAATTATATACAGTATTAATTAATTGCACAGTACTAAATAGAATAGAATTAATATATTATATATACACCTGTGATGAGACAACTTAACGCCAGCTTTGTTATGGCCTAAATTAATACATGATTGATTGATTAACTTTTTCTAACATGTTTCAATGTACATTTATGAAATGCACTTTCTGTAAAGCTGCTTTGAAACAATGTGTATTGTGAAAAGCGCTATACAAATACATTTGAATTGAATTGATTATATTATAATATAATATAATAAATAATATAATAAATGTATCATGTTTTCCACTAAATATTATGCAGCACAACTGTTTTTAAAACTGATACTAATGAGAAATGTTTTGAGCACCAAATCATCATATTAGAATGATTTCTGAAGGATCATGTGACTCTGAAGACTGGAGTAATGATGCTGAAAATTCAGCTGTGCCACAGGAATAAATTACATTTTCAGATATATTAAAAGAGAAAATGTTATTTTAAATTGTAATTATATTTCCCAATATTACTATTTTTACTGTATTATTTATCAAATAAGCACAGTCTTGGTGGGCATAAACATTTAACAGTCTTTCCAACTACAAACTTTTAAACAATGCGAGTGTAAGTGTGTGTTTTGTATATGTTTATATATACTATTTTTAATATTATTATTATTATGATTAAGAAAGAAAAACAATAAATATGTAACACAGTTTTCAACCAACAGCCCAAAATAGTCCATATGTGGCTTCTGAAGGTAGTGTTGAGAAGAAGTCTAGCATCATTTATTTCCCGGTGCCAATTGCTTTGATATTGTGTTAACTAACGCAAGTCAAACTTTTGGGACCGTTATAAGTCGACTTTGGCAGCCCTGATCTAATGAGTGCGTTATTTAGTGTGCGTTTATTTAGTGTGTTTAACGTGTTCCTGCTGTAGGATCCGTGTAGCAGGCATTAAGGGTCTCCAGGGTGTCGTCAGAAAGACTGTGAATGATGAACTCCAGGCAATCATCTGGGAACCTCAACACATGGATAAACTCATCCCCTCCATGCTGTTCAACATGCAAGATAATGAGGACCCCGAGAGGTAGGTACACACACACACACACATTGAGTTTCCATGTTTTATGGGGACTTTTCATAGCCATAAGGATTTTTATACTGTACAAACTATATATTCTATCTCCTAACCCTACTTCTAAACACAACCCTCACAGAAAAAAAACCTAATTTATTATGATTTAAGAGCTGTTCTCATGGGGACAAAAACAGGTCCCCAGAATGTCAAAGATTTCTGTTATTTCCATCCTTGTGGCAATGTTGGGAAAACCTTGAACCACACACACAAACACATCATTTACATTTAATCATTTAGCAGTCGCTTTTATCCAAAGCGACTTACAAATGAGGAGAGCAATAGAAGCAATCATGGCAACAGTATGCTGTGACTAGTCGCAGTTAGTCTAGCACAGTACACGTAGCAAGTTTTTTTTTTATAGATACATAGAATAGTAAGTGTTAATGGGTCAAGTCTTGACACAAAAGATGCATCTTCAGCCAAAATCATTACATTTTTCATACACAATATATTTTGTCATAATAATAAATATGTTTTTTGTTCTGTACCACTGAGTAGCACCACCAAACACAGAGAGGCAGGGAGGAAGAGAGATTTTCTTGATAAGAGAGCTTTGGAGGTCCACATGTAGAGGGCAATCAAGGATATCTGATTCCTTTAAAGCTGTGTGTGTGTGTGTTTCTGTGAGAATAAAACGTGAGTGTGCCTCAGATAAGGGCTCCTGTGTGCACAGAATATTTAAGTTTAATTGCCTGTTTGTGTTTATGCGTACGGAAACATCAATCGTTCCCCTCTACCCTATAATCAGGAGCTGAAATCCGATCTAGTGTATCGATCGGTGATTAAGGTTGCAAACACAAAACAGGGCCGCTTTTGATTGACGTGTGTAAGCTGGACAGGAATGACACCTGACCTGCTAATGTCACTGAGGACTCTCTTCTCATCTGAAAGCTTATCTCTCAGAATAAATTAAAACCGCCTTGGAAATGTTCAATTCAATTCATTATTTACTGCAATTACTCTAGATGCATTCAATTATAAAGAGGATGTTCACAAATTGCATGATCTACTATGCTATTCGTACTACTTTAGCATTCAGACTGACTTACCACATTAGTTTAAATGTACAGTATATAACTAGTGCATATTGGTCCGTGTGCTCTGTCCCACAATGCAATCTGCTGGACTTGTCCAATATTGTATTATTGATTTTAACCACAATTTGAAAACTTTTTCTTGACTCTTTACTTATAATTTCTACACAAAAAATTGGTTCAAATGCAAGTTGGGATGATTCTGATTGATTGTCAGTATTTTTATTGTACATAAGCTAGAAGACAATCACTCTGAAAATGATTCCAACAATATTGTTCCTTTGTATTGATATTGTTATAGTGTTGGTATGGACTTGTCTGTTATCATATAGTTAGAATGATTATTAAAACTTTATAGCTATAGTTATAGTTAAGGCTACACGATTTTGGGGAAAATCTGATCTAATAAAATTAGGATTTAAAATGCAATTAAAAGAGATTTACTCTGCTTGTTTGTGGGGCTGCACAATTTGGCCTAAGATTTTGAGACATATATCAGTATGATTATAAAATAATAACAATGATAATAATACCTATTACTAATGTTATATTCACTGCAAAATAAAGAAAATTTTATTTTATTTAAGAAAAATAATATAATGATAATTTTCT